>CM068373.1:372683146-373283146 GCA_034769895.1 Magicicada septendecula
AAAAATTATTAAGGGGGGACCTTAGACCTATCTCGCCCACGTTATTTTTGGTGTTTTTATATACCTTTTTTCAGAAACTATAAAAGATAGGAAGCTGAAATTCTTACACGTTACTTTTAGGACTTTTTGTGTTTATGGAAGCAAGTCATTTAAAAAAAAAGTTCTGATTTTATAAAAAAGTGTCCAAAAAGTCTGCTTTTTTCAGGAGTATTAAAATTTGTTAAATATTTTTTTTAAAGCACATTTCATCATAATTCATATGTAGTCTTATGAGATTTAGCTACAGTAAAAATTTCAAGTTTTTACCTTTTATAGTTCTTGAGAAAAAGTTACATATGTGAAATAAAACCACAATTTTTCAGGAAACTCGTTTAAGTTAAAGAAGATACGGTATTTTTAATGCATTCCTGATAAAATAGTAGGCAACTTACACTTCAGAACAGTTCAGCTCCATAATCTTTGTGTGTTTTAACTTTGCTTCTTTCTGACATTTCTCTTGTCTCATTTGTTTCCTGTTCTTTTCTTCATCTACATTGAAGTTTTAATCAGCTATTCGCACCCGCATTCTCTCGATTTCTTGTAACTGCACTTTACATTTTCCACTATATTTTAATCCAAAGCACTAAGCACGTCCAGTTTTCCCATTAAACCGTTAGTAAATGATATATCTGCATTATACGTCCCTACTTTTAGTGGTTTTATGCCGACAAAAATAGTTTTTGACAATCTTTACTAAATCACCGCGTTGAATGATTTGTTTGGATTCTGGGTCTTTCCCAGTGAGCAATTATTCAAGATGGTTTAATTAGCGACATCTTTACAAAATTGGTTTTATTTTATTTAAAACTGTTTCAGGAAGGGACTGTCTGTGTGTTAATTAAGCTCGACTATAAACGAAGCAGGCTTGAAGAATATTCAAAACTCGTGAGGCAGCGCGCAGTAGGCCCAAAGAATTGTCGCAAATTTTCTGTGCACGAGTCATTTTATTATTTTTTTAATTGAGGTTACAATTTTTTAACATTGACATTTTATATATCATTTTGTTCAGAATATTCCAGGCTATAATAATGAACAAAAAACCGAAAATTGCCAAAAAATTATTTTTTGGGTGTAAGGCCCCTCCCTTAATGCACAAAACTGTATAGGTGTGAACCAGCTTAGACAATTACTTTCCGTTTTTCCAGTTATTACACTTATTTTCCGTTATGAATTTCTGAGGACGTGAAACCTGAAACGATGAGGTGAAAAAAGTGTTTCTACCCAAACAAAAAGATAAAGTCAGTCGGGGTAAATTAAAAAATTAATGTCTACATCATAAGGGTAGCGCTACGCAGAAAACGCAAAGTGGTAAACAAAAATTGAAGCAGAAAATAATGAGAAAAATATATCCCCTGTTTCAGACCGAAGACGTATTGAGAATAACACCGGAACAAGAATAAGCATGTTTAATAAACCAAGCACAGAAAAAGATATTAGCCTAAAAATAAAAGATAGAGATGAGGAGTTTCATCGTTGACGTCGTATTGTTTACTTACAGATCCTAACAACGACGTTCGTAGCTACAGCGAAGCGATACTGATCCCTTACCAAGTTTTGCAATGTATGATGTTGAAGTAGATGAGAAAACAAGTCAATTACTGAATTTCTCATAACATGCTGTAGCTAAAAATACTATGCGACCAAAACTTTAGCGTCTTCTTATGTTTCTTCGCTCCCCAAAGCTCCTCTACTACCACTGAAGCCAGAAGCCTCCCTCCCCGATCCGACCAGTGCCCAGATGTTAACGCTAATTTACAATTTAACAACCTACGCTGAAGGTCCTTTTCTCCTCCTCAGTTGGTACTACCTTGAAGTCATAGTAACTCATAATTTGCAAGTGTGTGGAGTAAGGCAAATTTCAGGCTTTAAGGCAAATTTCTTTATTTTCTTTTCTTCTATACCTGAAGACCGCACAAATCCATACATGTCCGATCATTTCGAAAACCCCACGGAAAGTCAAAAAATATTAATGAGAACTTTATTCTGGAAAACATAAATTTTGCTGATGTGATCCTTTTTGCGATGCCCATACATGGATCCACTAGGGTCAAAATGTCCTTTGGATTCGTTTATAAACAGCAGTTTCTTATCCACTGATAACTGAATTTCCGTTTAGCCAACACATTTTTTATTATAGCCTTAGTTCAGTTCATTTTATCTTCACGGAACAACACCCTCCATCGGAACTCGACGTCAGTATTAATTCCGAAGCAGGATTACTGTAATATTTACGTTGTCAGTTGTCACTGACAAGTTGAGTTTTCCCTAAAATCTTAATATTTACGATGGGTTATTTAATTCTGCACATCTTAGTTTGCTGCAGTTCTCTTACAATTTTGTTAACTTGCTCTAGCTTTGCCATACTCTCATCTCTATCATCACCGGTTGCAGTAATTAAAAGTGATTACTACATGGAACGTCTATAATTTCCACAGGCTTAAAACGTTCAAAGAAATTTTTAACAGTGGCTGTAATTTATTGTGTGTCCAAGCAGCCATGCGCCCTGAAGGATTGGGCGCATGGCTGCTTGGCTTGCTTGGCCCAGAAGCCGATCACGGCGCATGGCTGCTTGGACACACAATATATTCTACAGTTGGTATAGGCTACGTAGAGCAAACACAGTATCTGCAACATATCACTGCCTTTAGTCTCCTTCCTGTTTAACCTATAACGTTCTTTATGTTACTGAAATATTTCAGCGAATTACTTATGAAATATATTTTTGAGTTTCTATATTAGGTTTCCAGGTCAAATTTTATAGGAAGTTTGGATTGCAGTTTAAAAACACAGGTACGTTTATTTTCTTCTCCTTACGAAACATTTTCAATATAGGCCTACCTGTAATCCTGTTGACCAATCGTTGGACTTTGATTTATAGTCTGAAATAATGTGCAGTACATATTACGCCCTTTCTTTCAATGACTGACTAATTTCTTCAAGAACAGTTTGTAAAATGACCCCCCCCCATTTCAAAATGATTCATAGGGAAAGGGTACCATTATTTCTTAGAAGAGAGATATCTTGTTAATATCCGCTGTTAGCTTCCGAATCGATTCTGGGGATCGCTACGGCCGTCTTATAAGTTCTTCTAATATCATCCGTCCATCAATTTTCTTACTGAAAATTTTGGGATATCCTGAGAATCTTTAATGAAGTGATTTCTTTTGCCAACTTCATCCTATTCCGTTGCACAGTTAGGAGCTCGTCCTTCCTTGTCGTCGTCGTAGCTCTCTTCATCGTCATTACGATTATCATGTAAGTGACATACGATATATAGTGGTCCCCACCACCATACCACTGTCGTCGTCATACTTGTTGTTATCGTTGTATTTCTCATCTTCATCGCCACTGTCACTAATACTGTAAGAAATTGGATCAGCAAAAAGGATAAAAATAGACTTCGCCTATTCAAATTACGATCCAAATTTGTTGCTGTATTCGGTGCTCCTTTTGCCGAACGGTTTGATCTTCGCAACTGTTCAAATCCCATTAGCCTAAAGGTTAAACGTTTCTACCTACCAATCGCTTGCTATAATTTTTTACCTTTAAGGTCGATCTAACAATATCTAATGTTTTTTAAATGTCCTTATTGTTTGATAGGTACTTGTGACCATGAAATGTGTCAGCCTCTTTAACTGGTACAACGGTTTCATTTTTCAATTCTCTTTCCCGACCAGATGTTAAGAGATACCAGATCTTCCCAACTATACAATAAGATATAACATGAAGCAATATAACTTTAAAAATCTCTTCTTTTATAATTCTGGTAAGAAGGATAATTTTATCATACAGGCACGTTCTGAATTTTCCGTAACTTCATTTCAGGTTTGCTTATATATATATATAATACAGAACATTTCTCAACCTACAATTGTGGAAATGGGGAAACTAACTTCTCCAAACGTACAACAGATTTGGTTGAACACTATGTACGGATATATTTGTCACTGAAACCTAACACGGGTTTTTTAATGTTGTCAAATTATTTTAGTTTTGCATAATCGTGTTAAAATCATTTTTGTGAACTGCGGGTTTTATTTTACGTCATAATACCTGGTATGGTAGTATTCGGAAAAGAATGCAATCCATGCTGTTTTGTCTATTATGTAATGAAGCTTCAATGTCTCTGACAACTGTATTTTGACCACTAAATTGTGTTTATCTTTTAATTGTATAAGTCTTGCAGTCTGAAATGAAAGGTAGGTTGTTGTGTTCCAATTAAAGATATCATCCAAATAATACAGATGACATCGTAAGATTGGTTTCTACCCATAGAAAATAGCAAGGGAATTATTTGTATTTGTACATACGAGCAGCGAACTGTATTCAGAGGCTCTAGACTCCTCTTAACTACATTTGATCAAGTTTCGAGAAGTGCTGCCTTTCCTCCAGTGGTATCAACAAATACTTTTTAATTACTTTGAGAGAAATTCTCTTAAGTCGCGAAAACTGTATATGTTCGTCTTCTTCTTATTCTCTTCAAGATTTAGGTTATATAAACCTGTTTCGGGACCCATTTCATCCTCGGATGACCCACGTCGTCTCTTCTATCAACGGCTTTATGGTTCAGTGCCGCTTTAGGCAAACGATCCTCTGTCATCCTTTGCAGATGATCCCACCATTGTCTTCTGTAAATTGAAATAATTTCATTTATGTCGTATACTTCGAGTTCTGCTTTGATATACTTATTCCTTATTTTATCTTGCAACATACAATTTAAAGTATTTCGAAGAAAATTCATTTCTGCTCTCTGAATCTGGCCGCATTCCTTTTTTGTCGTGACCCACGCCTCACTCGCACATGTCAACGTGGGTATTGCAATTGTCTTATAAAATTTAATTCTTGTGCTGCGTCTTGTTTCTAAAATTTCTATGAATCGTAGCACAAATATTCCTAAATTTACTTAGCTTCTCTTTTATATCATATTCAGATTCATAGCTTACAGCACATCCAAAAAATTTGAAACAGCTCACTTGTTCTAAAGTGCTGTTGTTTATAACTATCTTAGTCCTCACTGCACATTTACCTTTAAAGGCCATGGTTTTGGTCTTTCTTACTGAGATTGTCAGCAAGTACTCTATTGCCACTTCTTGTAATTGAAACACGTAGCTCTTTGTAAACCATCCTCGTTTTCTTGAATAAGAACTATGTCGTCCGCATATAGCAGGTAACCGATTACAAATTGATTTGTTAAGCTTGTATATGTTAGCATATCACATTATTCATATTCCACAGTAAACTGCCAACATAAACGCTGCCCACAACGATCTTTCAAGACAGAATTCATTCTTTGACTACAGTCTAACTTCACAGTTCTATTCACTTCCCAAGCTTCAAACGGCAGGCCAGCCCAGAGATGTTGGTAGTTCTGTTTGTATATCATAATTTCATTGTAGGACTGTATTGACAATTGATATTTTTTCTTTCCTTAATTGACTAGTACTAAATTCCTTTCTTTTTATTTTCTTAACTACTTGACAAAGTTTTGGTGTCAAGTTTTATACAAAGATTCTTTGAAATATTTGCAAAAAGAAAAACATTATTCTTAACAGTGACACTCAGCTGATCCCTTAATTTTTTGTTGGTGAGATTGATGTCCAGTGATTATTGCTATTACAGCAGTACAACAGTATTACAGAATAAATAATTGTTACCGACAAGTGATATACATTCTCACCGCGAGCTATGACGTATTATTTGAAAGGTAACTGTATCAGCGTACGTAAATAATTGTTTTCATTTGAATGTCAGAAACGATTGGAATGCAGTTGCACTGCGATTGCATAAGTGATTACCCTATCGCATTCGTTGCATAGGTAGGCGCGACGAAAAAACTACAATTTGTAACCTTTAGTTGCGTCGGTACGGTACGGCACACGTGACTAATCGTAGCCGCGCTTATCCCGGGTTAATTAGAAACGCCTTGAATCAACACACGTGTCTTACATACGTACTACGTTCCTGGGTCAACGGACAGTCGACTTAATGATCCAAGGCATATGAATTGCTTCATTACAACAACATAACTAACGTGCCCGAAGGAATCTACAACGGTGCGATGTAGCGTACATAATGCAAATTATTTAACGGATTCAGCATTCTCCTACACATAATTGTCGGCAGCAATTACTTATTGCAATCATGCGGATAAATGTCTTAATTCTGCGCGATTACATACTGTTTATCATCTCTATGATCTCTATGTATTCTTACCGCCGCCACTACTTGTTCGTTTACAGGGAAGTTTAAACGTAAATCAAACAAAGCGCTTGTCTGTACAATGCACTTACACAAACGTCGTCTTCTTCACATTATCTTGGGAGTAACTACCAGGAGTAAACTTGTATCGGACATTGTACTGTAGATACTTCTGATAATGTGTGCATAAATCTTTCGTTACATTTCCATCTTTTGAACTGTCTGCGTTTACTTTATATTTCTTCCATTAAAATGACTATGTACTCATCCGTAGTCTCACTTACCTGCCTTTTCTTAATTTCTCATCCGTAGGAAAGATTAATTTTTCCGGAAGTAAAGATAGCTTTCGTGTCTCTAATGGACGTTAATTGGTGGATACGTCTTGTCTTATACATCACATCTACTTTGCCAGATATTTTACAGTCTTCTTTGCCTCGCGCCGAAAACGGAATTTATACTCCCTCTAGATCAGTGGTTTCCAACATTTCCGGACCCGCGTACCACTTTGGTCTTCCGCATTCATTTCGAGTACCACTGGAGCTTAAAGAAAGGTTTTGGCGTTTTCTCAATAAAAGGTTCGATACAACAGGAATTATTATTCCAAGTCGTGTATAATTATTTAAATCTAATACATAGAATTTACAAAACGGGAACTGATTTTTTAAATTAATTTCAGGTTGGTTCTATACTAAAATAAAATATAAAGATTTTTCAAAAGCCAGTTGATTAATTTCATTACAGATTTTCTTGTTAGTACCGAAAAATAACATCATATTAAAAAGAAAACAATTAATGTGGAACTTGTTGCTGCCTATTTTGTACCATAGAGTTAGTCAGGTTATTTTTATAAGAGTAATCGATTGAAATCATCTTCAATGAAAATTTAGTGTTGTTTTGAGCATACATTTTTTTTTTTTTTAAGTACATACTTTTAAGTAAATCTTCTTGGATCCCTTCGCGTACGCGTAGCTCCGGTCGGGAACCCCTGCTCTAGATCAACGTAATCTTTGTCTGATACGTCTTTTACGTCGTTCACTTCCTCACCTATCGTGAAGAAGCTTACTATTCTACAGATTTTGTGTAGGGAACAGCCGATGCAGATGTTTGTACAATTGTTCTTTTTCATAACCGCTAATGAACGTTACTTATCCTGCCGAAGAACAACTTTATTACTATTGCAGCTGTACTGATATTTCCTAGTACCACTGAAACTCAGAAGCTTGAGTGGCGATTAAAAGTCATAACCGGATAAAGACCAAGGAGTTTTAGAGAACGGGCAAATCCACAATTCCAAATACGAGATTCCACCCCTAGTGCAAGAGATTGCATCAGACGATGCTCAGATAATATTGAAAATATCAGAAAAGATTATCTAAAATGCCTGCTGTGACCCTTTTCCCGATAATATTTTACATATGACTCTCATGTTATTAGTTGCGACAAATAGCCTATGTTAAAATTGGCTTGTATTTGAGTTTCCTTTTAGTTTAGGGAAACCGGAAGTTCTTATTACAACACTATATTATTTTGTTGAAATTATTATTGTCATCCGAGCTGTTAGGCCGTGGTCCACTGTTGCCGTTTTTGACAAACATTTCGGCCCCACGATCGGAGGCCATCACCATCATCATCGGAGAACTGTCTCTACCTCATCACTGAGGTGAATTGGCGGACACCGTGACAGTCTAGACACTGTTGATGATGGTCTCCAATAGTGGGCCCGAAACGTTTGTCAATAACGACAGCTGTGGACCATGGCCTAATAGCCCGGCTGACAATAATAATTTCAACAATGTTGAAGCCGGGTGTGAATGCTTCGTACTATATAAAATTGTTTTAACCAGTGGCGGCTCGTGTTAGATTGCACGGTTGGTTAACTCCACTCAAATGCTGAATTGTACTTTAAATTATGAACGAGATAATAAATAATTTTGTTTTGAAACAAATCATCATAATTAATCATTTGCCAATCTAAAATTATTGAATATTAAAAAAACTGAATGCGATCTCACCGTGGTGTAGTTATAAGACAATAGTTATGCTCTTCGCCTTTAGAGAAATAAAACTGAAATATAAATCTTGAAGAGCATTAACGAAACTATATAAATTAGTCTGTTTAATTAGTTGGTAGAAACGCCGCTTGGAGATTAAAGTTATGCTGTAAACTTAGTTAGTATTGTTTATCGTCATCGTCATAATCTGCAAGTATTAAACCGAGGATACTTTGTTCCGATCTCAAACAGTCAGAGAGTCTAGAGCCCGTCACTTCAGGGCTTCCTCGGACGTCCCTTCGGTTTATAGTTCCATAGTTGTTTGGGGATGCGGCAGTCATCCATTCGGCAAAGTTGTTCCCATCAATTCAGCCGATACTGGGCAATCCTGTCGAGTATACTCATAATATTCAGTTCCTGTCGTATAACTGTGTTTCTTCTATCATAAATAAGGAATATCTGGAAAGTAGGCCTATATACTCCCACGTGCCTGAGAAATCTCAATTCAGCCGCTTGATGAGACTGGCCTAGCCTTTTGTTAAAGTCCAATTCTCAGACCTATAAAGAAGTGTGGGAAGAGCTATCACCTTGTAGAATTTCGGGCGTATTTCTTTATTTGCTGACTTAAGAGTTCGCTGATGGTCCCGCACATAAGGTTGAACTTATGCAACTTATTCACAACGTCGTTGCTTGTATTATAAGACACACTGTAGCCCAGATATTAAAATTGTTGACTTGTTCCATGGCTGTACCATCTATAACAATTTTTGCCAGTACAGGATCAGAATATTGTTAATGTTAGTCATATCTATAGGAATTTTGCGTTGTTGAACCTATTTAATACAATAAGCGCATATACCGAACTAAGTTGTAATAGGGAAGACGACTATAATATTTAACTGCAGGAACACAACAATTCTTGTTACAATTTTAACTAAATACCACTCATTTTACGCACTGTAGAGGAAAAAATTAAAATCGTGAGACTAGGAAAGTTGCCATTGGACAGTAAAAATTTCACGTAAGTGCCATCTTATTATTTACACGACTTTGAATTATAGTAATATAATTCAATTAGTCAGTCTTTTAATCTTATTTATGGAGCATAAAAAAACAATATCATCTAACGCAACTGCTACCTCCACATTTTTCATCCGCTACCCGCCACTGATTTTGACTGTGTATCACAGTGACCAGCGGTACAAAAGCTCTGGAAGTTCTAAGTCGCGTCAACCATTCCAGATAATCTCCGTCCTTTCTGGATAAAACCCATTTCTCGTCTCATCTTATGAAACACATCTCGTGGATAATTCTAAAGAGTATACTTGTATGTGACGACTCAATTCGTTTATTATTCTTTCTTAGTATATCGCTGTATCACAAGGACGTTTAATTTATTTTCGCTTATTTGTATTCAACACTATGTAAGTACTGATTCAGTCACTGACAAAATCTGCATTACTACAGACTACTGCGTTAAAGCCTCATGTAACTAAATATATTATTTTAAAAGAAATTGTCATAATTGAATTTTCAGGAATCTATGAACCAGTTATATAGGCTAGTACTAAACAGGACTATCTCAAACTGAGTGTTCGCATGTAACGTGGACATCCGCAGGCTCTTTGAACTTGACTTCCCAGAGATATTAAATCGACACCAGAGACAATAAAATAAACATAAGTTTTATTAAAGACCTGTACTCAGGTCATGCTTAACACATGACCTGTGGAACATGCTCAATTGATGCTGTGGAACAAGAGATGGGATTAAACATAAACGTTGTAAAAACAAAATGTTTGTCTTTAGTCGTCACCTCGTATACAGACGACACAGAACTGCATACAAAAAATCAACTTAAAACTCCGTCAAAGATTCATTATATGCTACGTTTGCTGTCTGCTTATAGGGCCGAAGTATGGGCGTCATGCGTTAAATGTTGCAACAGTGAATTATTTTGGAGCATTCGAGATACTGATGCACGGAAAAAATGCGCAGAATGCTCTGGGCATCTGTGGAAACAAATGTAGCGGTCTTAAGTAGAGTGAACGAAGTTCTGGATATATTAAAACTGTTAAATCATGTTTTGGGCATATACTGAGAGGTGGTAATCGATATTGTACGATAATGAAGGGTTCACAGGAAAACTTAGAGGAATAGAATACGAGAATATGGTACGAGGCGAAGACGAATCCGACGCCCGAAATGCTCCAACCAATCAAACACTGAATCGGCGTCAAAAATGGGCTGGCAGCGCTTGTGTAGGTCTAACGCTATGTATACAGTCGGTTAAAGTCACAAAAGGTTCATAAAAGAATCTCTCAAGAACTCGCTTCTTGATTCTGTAAAGTTCTGAGATGATTTTTTAGGCATGTATAGGCGTATCAATACATTTTCGACATCATTATCATAATGAGACAAGAAGGCCCTGGGGCTTTCCTCAAACCTTACATTATTACTGCGGATATCATATCGTCTTTTCATTCTTTCATTGTCTACTTTTATCCAATTCAACTAATGTATTCGGTTCTCCAAATCTCACGAATAATAATGCAGTCCTTAGAAGGCGAATCTCAATCATAAGAATTTTCCCGTACTAGGAAACCGTAATACAATTAGATTAACATTTTTCTCTTACTCCATTAGATTTGGTTATCGTTGGTTGGTTGGATATAGTAGATTAGTTGGTCTAGCAGATCGCTTCCGAAAAAATCCTCGTTCACTTAACTCTTGACAAATTCCTGATTTGAAAATCCTCTCTTAACCCTTATGAATTTCCGTAACTGGAACAAAGTAGCAGGTTTTGTCACTGGCCTACCGTTCCGTTCATGACGCCCATCGATAAAGTAGTCACATACAGCCATGATGGATCGGCTTTCGGTTTTCATTATCCATTAGCTTACTGGAAATGTCTGTAGGAATTTGCTGGAACTGAAGTCAAAGACTATTCTGTTTCGTTCTTCACTTGCTTGTAGTTTATAGCATTACTTTAAATGAAAATGCGCCGCTTGGACCAAGAAGGCTGACTTTTTTTTTTATGAAGTCTCGCCTGTGGAAGTCACACCTTCAGAGCTGGAACAGACAGCCAATAAGCTCCAGACTGACCAACTGAGAGACTCGAGCATATTTTCAGCGCGGGATAATGCGTAGTAATTTTTTTTTTACATCAATACGATTTCGATATTCAATAAGACAACCTAATTTAGCTTATTACGTTTTATCAAGGATCTCTGGAGAAAGCGTGTACTCGTGACTTTTCAATAAAAATTTCGAAAACAATCGATAGCTTTGTTAGTTACTCTAATAATTTTGAAAAAAAGATGACTCTATAATACTACGGTTATTCATCCCAAGGAGTTATGCATCATTATAATAGTAGTCTGTGTTCTTGTATTGAACTTGAGCTACGTCTGTGTTTATGTAATGTACCTTACAGCTGGAGAGGTGACCAGAAGAAAACTCGTGTACAGATTTAAGCACTCCATCTATGAATTACTTATAAGATAAGATAATATAACAGGAAAGGAATGAACATAGATGGACGCCTACTTACTTTTGATGGAAAAGTCACTGTTTCTATAAGCATACCTTTTTCTGTCTATTCTTTGGTCCTTTCTTTCATTACCAATAAATAAGCTTTAATCGCAAGCCCTGACGGTCGACATCATAGAATTAGTGGGTCCATCGGATTCAGCTTAAGTTCATGGTAAAACAACGCCTGATTCCGGAATCAACGACTTTGAAAAAATTCAAAGCAAAAAGAAGTAAGGTTTGTGTGATACTAAATACGTCAAAACAATTTTGTCAAGTCTACAACTCCGTATATCAAAAATACCGACAGTCACACATGCGCGAAAAAGAGTTTGTGACCCACTTACTAAATCGTTAATGTCGAGGTCGTCTTCTCCGGCCGGTTCCTTGTCTGAACAGACCACAAATAGTAGCGGCAGCAGTCCTCGTTTTATGATTCGCAAACACATTTTGTTTTTATTATCACTTAAAAAGCCGTAAACAAATCATAAAACGGCGAAAAGGTCGCGTTCAGCCCGCACTAGCGTAACGGTCGCCGCCGCCTAGTGCCGGTCGCTAAGTTTTTATTGTACCATATCACAGCTTTGAATAATTGAGTCCAAGCGCGGTTGCGCGGACTCCACCACTATACTCCGTGCACTACACAGCAAGGTCCAGTAGATAAACGCTGACCGTTAAAACAAATATAAATCTTTCCAACCTGTATTACCGACTCCCCCCCCCCCCCCGAAGAACATAATTCTTCCGCTTTTATAGGCGTCATATTTTATGTTTGCCAGTTTGCAGTCGCGTAAGTATTACAGTTAATTTTTAACTAATTTATTTCTACTCCGAAGATGCGCTCACAGCAAAAGAATCCTCTGCGTGCGCCTGCTTTTAAAACAAATAAGAAGAGACTGAATAAAAACAAATGACCGTGTATTCCTGATGTAACTCACATATTCTTCCCAAAGTACTGGCAACTATAAAATCAGAATTCCAAAGTAAAACCGTGTTATTTATAAAACCTGTAGCCTATTACATTGCAAAATAACGTTTCTCGTTCGTTCGTTTCTTCATAATATTAACACGGAATTTTATTACGTAGAAACTTAACGAACGTATGATTATAATGACACTTGTCACATTCCTTGTAAATTAAATGTTTACTTCTAAATATAATGTGTACACATATGTGCCAGCAGTACGGCGAGAGCGACTGCTGTATATACGAAACTACAGTGTATTTATAGCACTGTACACTACGCATAGTCATGTTCACGTGATTGTTATTGTGGTTACCGCTGATAATGTAATTCGTTTGAAGTTCAGCAGCAGTAAGCTCCTCGTACGAAATATCATTATGCACAGAACAGAAGTACGCATGACACTGTATCGGTCTTCGAAAACAGTTGACATTCAACAAGGCCTCCATGGGCTCGTATGAATCCAAGGCCAAGGTATATGACTCGTATAAATGTACTGTAGGCCCATGTAAATAAACAAGTACTACTACTATAATTTAAACAAAATCGTAACCAAACTTTATACGTAGTTTTTTGTTAAAACATGTAAAAAATTAACTATTATAATATATATAGATTGCCTTATTATATATATATATATATAGATGACCTCGTGCGAGAATGGAAACAAAGTGCTCCTCTAGGTATAAGCCTACAGATTAGCCGACACGAGTTCCTAAGCACTATGCTGTTTGCCGATGATCAATTGTAATTCAAGATAGTGAGGATAAATTGGCTATCCACAAATTAAATCTGTTATCAACAGGTTATAATTTGAACATTTCAATAGAAAAATCTAAGACCATGGCATTCCTAGGATAAGATTCGATTCGGACAAAAATTGTAATTGAAAATAAAATTTTAAACAAGTATCACATTTCAATTACATGGGATGTGATATTACATATGAAGAAGACAAAGATATCCTTAATAAAACAAACAACTTCCAATGAATATGTGAGACATTACGGAGAACACTCAAAGGAAAGACCACGAAAGAAACACAAATAAAATTCTATAAGGTGATGGCAGTCCCCATGCTATTATACGGGTCCGAATCATGGGCATTAAGAAAGAAAGATTATAGACAGATAGACGTTATAGAAACGTCTGAAATGAAATATCTTAGATCTGTGAAAGGTTGTATAAGATTAGATCACATAAAGAACAAAGATATAAGACAGGAATTAAAAGTACAACCAGTAACGGAACTAGCGAAAAACTATAAAAAAGATGGAAAGAGGATGTTATGCGCATGTCTCCAGAAAGAATTCCAAGAAAAATCCTTAATTATAAGCCAACCGGAAGAAGAAATGTTGGCAGACCGAGACGGAGATGGTGAAGCCGGAACAGACAACCTGCCTAATCCTGGACTTATAGATGATGATGATGATGATGATGACCTTTCCTTATACATTAAGCTAATATTAAAGTAAAAATGAGCCTTTTACGTCGGGTGACACAGGATAAACGACGAGTTCACTAAATTGTTGAAATGTATTTATTGGTTTTATACATTTTACGGGTTTGTTTATGGTCATTTTTTTTAATCTGTAGAAAGATGGAGGATAACGGTTTTGACAATAAAAAAGTTTAAACACTGATTTTGGTTTCTGGACGAGTAAATTTTCAGGTCGCGCAGTACATACGAGTGAAAACCCCATATACGAAATGTATTTCCCTATTATCCCCATTGTTTCATGTGCCTTCTGAATGAAGGGCATATAAAAATGCAAGAACACGTTTCCAATATTTAAAAAAATTGGTACTATTTTTTACCTTTACCGTCAATAACTATTAACTGAGGACATCCGATGAAACTCTGCCTTCACGATTTAAGGATTATTAAGTTTACAGCAGAATCGAGACAACTTCGTGCCATAACGAATAAGGAATCACGTTTGATATTTACGAGACAACACGACCGATTTTAAAAGAATCGGATGCGGCGGTACTTTTATGCACATGACGTTTTGGCAAGTTAGCATAGTAAACAGATTCCTGACAAAACTCAGAACACATAGTAACATGGATCTAACGCTGAGAGGCAGCTCGAAACAAGAATGATTCACAAAAATCCTACTCAACTGTGGAAGTAAGTGGCCGAATCCTGCGAGTTTTAACTTCTAAAATCAGTACTTTGATATTAAAAAACCCGTATGGAGAACCACAAATGACTTCCATGTTCTAAGATTTATATTTAAAATAATTAAATATAAATTGAAAAATTTGACAAGTTTGACAAATTGAAATGGAATATTTCCACAGAAACTACTTCTTTGTTGCCGATAGCGTTGTACACATATAAAAAATTACCTTCTCCTCCTTCAACTATCATTTTCATTCATAGAAAATTACCCCCTCCCCCTTCAACTACTCTTTTCATTTATAGATATTTCATCTACCTTTCTACAGTGGATTATTATTACCTTCATTTCAGGATACTTTATTTATCAAAATTAAGTAATTTACTCTTCTTAAAATGTAAAATGTTGCAGGTAAACTATCCCTCCCCCTTAACCGAGCTTCACCAAAAATCAATACGTCTTGAGTCCTCTATAAGTCGGGCATATATGGAAAAAGTTATTTGATTCTTTTTAAATTTGCGGCAGTTAACGTTTGCCATAGAAAACATTCTACACACAGGCACTTTTCGAAAAATGACTTTTTTCATGTTTTGAGGGTAGTACAATCAGAATCAGCCCTTATCTCGTGCACGATTTTTTTCACGATCACCATATACTTCCATTACCTTACGGAATACTTAAGTAATAATATTGTTACGACGGTCTACTCGATCGTCGTAAGTACAGTGGGAACAAAATAAGTACAAGACACCAATTAAGTCACTAATCACCAGCTTTAATTTTTACAGTTAAACAATTCGTAATTAACAACACAATCTATTACAAAAAATCAAATATAAATTGTTCACAAGAAATAAAATGTCACTAATATTAAACACAATTGTATTACAATTATACCGTCCCATTATAAAACACCACTCTTAAACTAATAACCACTTGAACGCGCACAGTAATGTCGCCCGATAATAACTCTCGAACCGAACTGTAAATATATCGCTGCTATACTGACTTGAGCGTCCCTGAGTAATTGTATTTATAGCCGCCGAAAATCTAGACGATTCCTAATTGCGTCTTAGCGTAAGTATAAACTACGTAATTAACTGCGGCCTTGACTCAGTCCGCACGGCTGGCGGCATCAAGAAGACTCGCAAATGCGTCTTCAAGCACGTACGCCACACATAGTAGAGCGAGATTCTTCTGGCACATTCGACAAACACGTAGATTATTCTGTGATGTCGTAACACTGCCAAGCCTGTTCGTCCCGAACTGGCAAACCGTCTCTGAAGTAGTACTTAGACAGGCGATCTAGGTGGACGACCTTGAACTTTCGCTGTCCTTCCTGTTGAATCCGATAAACAACATTGTTAATTCTCTTTTTCACAGTGTAGGGTCCTTCCCAGTTAGACTGAAGCTTAGGTGAGCGACCACGACGCCGGTTTGGATTGAACAACCAGACCTGATCTCCTTCTTGAAAACCCACACTATTGCTGCGAATGTCATACCAAGTTTTCATTTTATCACTGGTAATCTTCAGCCGTCCTCTTACCAAGCGATTCATTTCTCGCAGTTGGTTTTATAATTGCAAGGAATAGTTCTGCGGCTCTAGGGACTGAGTCTCAGGTGATCCGAACATTAAGTCCCCAGGAAGACGAATCACCCGCCCAAACACCAATTTTGCTGGAGTCATGCCGATTGTATCGTGTACTGATGATCTATACGCCATGCGGAATAGTGGTATACGTTGGTCCCAGTCTGTTTGGTTCTCGTCAACAACCTTCGAAAGATGCTGCTCAAGTGTCCTATTGAATCTCTCAACCATCCCGTCCGACTGAGGATGCAGAGGCGTTGTCCTGGTCTTTCGAATTCCGAGTAGACGACATAATTCTTTAAACACTCCTGATTCGAAATTTCTCCCTTGATACGTGTGGATTTCCATAGGGGTTCCTTAACGGCAACAGATGTTGTGAACTAACTGCTTTACCAGTGGTAACCTCCTGATTTGGAATTGCGTAGGCTTCCACCCACTTAGTAGTCAACTACAACCTTGATGTACCGGTTTCCATCGTCAGTAACTGGGAATGGTCCAGCAATCTCTATGGCAATTCTCTCGAAAGGCAGTCCAACGTTATACTGTCTCATTTTTCCCCTGCTTCTGGTTTGTGGGCCCTTGCTTGCAGCACATATTTCACACGTCCGAACCCATTCCTCTACGTCGTGGCGAAGATGAACCCAATAGAATCGCTTCCGTATTTTGTCAAGGGTTTTGTTAACGCCAAGATGGCCTCCAGATGTTCCATCATGCATCTCCTTCAAAACAGACTGCACTTTACTTCAGGGAACTATCAACTGCATGACCACGTCTCGTCCATCTGCACTTTCACAAGCCCTTTTCAGCAATCCGTTTTCTAAGGTGAGAGATTCCCATTGTGCCCAGTTGCCCTTCGGAACCATGGCAGATATTTTGCCAATCCGGGCGGCGACCTTCCTCTTTTGCTGTCAAGATCGGTCCGATGTTTTCATCAGTCATCTGTTCTTGTTGACAGTCTTGTGTTGTCTGGTTTGAACATGTTCGCTTGAGTTCTGTTCTTTATTTTTGTGGCATCATCAAATTATCACGGTCTTCGTGATAAGCCATCTGCATTACCATGCAGGCGCTCCCGCCGATGTTGTACATTGAAGTTGTACTCTTGCAGACGTTCGAGCCACCTTGCCATGTGTCCTTCCGGATTTTTAAATCCCAAGACCCATGCAAGCGCGGCATGGTCGGTACGTAGTGAAAACTCTCTCCCATAGAGGTATTTATGGAAGTGCTCCAAAGCTCTGACAATTGCCAACAACTCTCTCCTTGGAACACAATAATTTCGCTCTGGTTTAGAAAGCGTCTTGCTGTAATATGCTATTACTCGTTCTTCACCGTTCTGCACTTGAGACAAAACTGCTCCTAGACCAGTACTGCTTGCGTCTGTGTCTACGATGTACTTCCCTTCGGAAGCTGGAAAAGCGAGAACAGGCTGCGAACATAATGCAATCTTCAAAGTCCTAAATGCTTGGTCACACTCTCTCGACCACTGGAAGTTTCGTTTATGTTCCGTTAGCTCATGTAATGGTTTAGCAATAGTAACGAAGCCATTCACAAAACGTCGGTAATAAGAGCATAACCCCAGGAAACTCCGAACTTCGTGTTTACTCTTCTGAACTGTCTACGGTGTCTAGTTTATTAGGATCCATGCTAACACCCGATGCCGAAACCAGATGGCCCAGATACTGTAATACTTAAACTGGAATACTGGAATAGAGAATACTTCTTCGGGCCCAGCTTCAGTTGGGCACCGTGAATTCTAGTTAGAACTTCCTTAAGGTTTTCCAAATGGTCTTCGAAAGTCTTCCCGATGACTATGACATCGTCTAAGTAAACAAGGCACGTTTTTCAGGTCAGGCCTCGGAGTACCAGGTCCATCAATCTCTCAAATGTTTCCGGTGCATTACAGAGTCCAAATGGCATGAAGTTAAATTGGAATAAGCCACTTGGAGTCGAGAAACCGATCTTTTTCTTGTCTTCTTAATGAACACCCACTTGCCAATATCCACTCTTCAGGTCCAATGTGGAAAACCACTGTGTTCCGGACAACGTGTCGAGTGTATCGTCACCGCGAGGTAATGGATAGCAGTCTTTTTTTGTAACGTCATTTAACCTCCGGTAGTCTACGCAGAAACGCAATCCACCATCCTTCTTCGCTACCGGCACTACAGGAGAAGACCAAGCACTTGACGAAGGTTCGATTACTCCCTTTGTCAACATGTCCTGTACTAACCGAGACATTTCGCCTTGTTCAGATAATGGAGGCCTTCGAGGAGGTTGGCGTATCGGTGTTGTGTCCCCGGTATTGATGCGATGTTGCACAAGAGAGTTTCTTCCCAGTGACTGTCCCCGAACTGCAAAACAATCTTTGAATTCGTGTAAAAACTGTCTGAGTTCTTTTATCTCACCACTTGAGAGGTCGTTAGAAGATCTGTTCAATAATTCTTGCAGTTCCTCTGGTAATTTGGAAGTATCCGAAGAACTGGATCTTCGTTGCGTTATTCCGGCTACCCAGGCCACAGGAGTCAATTTGCCTAGGAGCGTATTGCTTTGTAAAGTGATAGCTTGATCCAAAATATTCGCCACTCTAATAGGTACATTTCCGGTTTCGTCAGGTTTTACTAAACTTCTGGCAATTAGTATGCCCGGTGTGCTGACTACCTGGGGTTCGAATATAGAGCACTGGTTGTCCTTGTATCTATCGCAGTTCTAAACATGATGATCTTTTCGGAGTTTAGCGGAACAGTTATGGCCACTTGGTTTACGACGTCCATCGATTTTTCTGCTGTCGTCATTGTTGATAGCATTACCTCTTCGCCTCCGATTCTCTGGACATTGTTTTTGAAGTCGACTATAAATCCGTATGCGTTCATAACGTCCACACCAAGAATTGCTTCATCCACAATGTCTGCAACAAGTACTTGATGATTAAACTCAAGTCGACCGAGGCGTAGGTGTATCTCCACTTTTCCAAACACTTTTACAGGCCGTCCAGTAGCTGTTCGCAAGCTGCAAGAGCACCAGATTGGCTTGAGATCTTTCACTACGTCGGGCCGCACAATAGAAACTGTTGCTCCTGTGTCAACTGTAATCGAGGTTGGCCTTTCTTGAACGAATCCGGTAACCATCAACCTCCCGCTGTTTTTCTGAAGTGTAGAAACTGCGTATTCTCTAGGGGCTTCGTTCCTCCAGTTAGTCAGCACACGCCCCGTTGTACCGACTATTGCTCGTTTCCCTGCTGCTGAATTCTAACCCGACAATCTCCCTGTAGATGTCCAGGTTTTCCACATCTATGAAACTTCGTTCTTCCATCCTTTCTTATTTTATTCTGTGGCGCCGACCGTCGAGTCTCTGTTCCTGGTTCTTCTTCCTCATCGTCTGTGCCGTCGCGATCTTTTAGCGCGGGCACTTTATTACTTGTCCAACCAGACGCTGATTTGGCGGCCTCAAATTGCACAGCCTGTACCAGGGCGTCCGCACTGTTCTGGTTCTTGCCATTCGTAACACTTGCTGTAGTTCGTTATCTCGGACACCGGCAGTAAATGTCTGCATCGCAAAACTCGTTTGAAAATCTTCTGGCGCTTCAGGATAGGCCAGTCTAATTAGTCTATCGATACTTGCTTCAAACTCTTGAAGGCTCTCCCCGGAATGCTGTCGCCTTGCTCTCAAATGGGTGCAGTACACATCTCGCAAATGTTTGTCACCATACCGTAATTCCTGAGCTTCGGCATAGGTGTTTTGGCTTTCAGGTGGCACTTTCTGTAGTAATTCTGCCGCAGGTCCTTTTAATGCAAGAACGAGTGAAACAGCCTTGTCTTTCTCTGTCCAATTATTTGCGCATGGAGCAGCTTCAAATTGGCGGAGGTACGTTGCCCAGTGACTGCTTCCGTCAAAGGTTGGAGCTTTGATATGAACTGTCCCTACTGCAGGCAAAGTGACTTTCTCTATTAACTTATTTTCTGCGTCTTTTTCTGTCTTTATCACTGGTACAGTCTGTTCACAAAGTTGTTTTGGTTGTAACTTCAGGCGGTTTATGAAAACTTCTTCCACGGTTCCCATTATAATTTGCTCGTCCCTGGTACCAACGTCTTCCCACATCTCTATCGTCAATGCTTACATAATTCACTTGTCTTCGATATATTTGATTTTGATTGCTATTATTGCCGTTATTATTATGCCTGTATCGGTTATCATAGTTGTTGTTATAACCTCGGTTGTTCTGGTACTGGTGGTCTCTGTCATTGGCGCGCTGGTATCCATTATTGTTATTATTTGTAGGAGGGCTACGGTAATAGTGGTTGTTGTTATTATTGGCATTATTTCGTTGATAGTTGTTAGTATTATTCTGGTTTTGGTAACCGCGTTGATAGTGGTTACCGTTGTTGTTATAACTATTGTTCGGTCGTTGCCCGTTGTTTTCATATTGGGCGTCGCGGCGACCATTATTTCTATTTATTTCATCGTTCCTTCGTCGGTACTGGAGGAAGTTCTTCTCTTGTTCCATCTCCGCTAATAATGTTGACATCTCCTCGATGGTTTGTATGCGTCCGTTTATTCGGCCTCTTGTAATTTCGCCACCATAGTGGTAAGCTAATAGCCGCACTAAACATTCTGTAGGAATTGCAGGCTCTAAATGTCTGGCTATATTTATTTTGCCAAGAAAATATGCGGTTGGAGTTTGCTTGCCGTGCAGGTCATATCGGCCCAATCCTATGTCACTCCTTATCATGTGTTGCGTGGCATCAGACCAATATTTAGATTTGAACTGCTTTTTAAACTCTTGGAAGTTCTGTATACTCGGCCGCATCGCCGTCCACCAATTGTCATATACTTTTCGGAACATTTCGTCCAGCATGCTCCTTATTACAAACCATCTGTCTTCTCCGGTTTTGGCTATCTTCTCTTCGACTCGTTCTAAGAATAGCATGGGGTTTCTTCTATAGTTTTGGAAATCGATAACTTCTCGATTTTCCTCGCATGTTGTATGGGCACCGGTACATTGTCTGTTTTTTAGGGAATTGATTTCATCTCTATGAGCAGTTGTTTGGTCTTGCACTCGATTGAGACTAGTACTCATACCTTCTAATCTTTCTCCCATCACTGCTTGGTTGGTTCTTATATTTTCATCTCGTCCATTCGTTTCTTCCCGGACGCTCAGTATCTCTTGGCTCATCCGCTCACACTTTTCCTTGGTCTCGGATTCTACCCTTTTAATTTCAGTCATCGGTTCTTCCAGCTTCTTGTCCCATTCTTCCTGCAATTGCCGGTTATTAATTTCCATCTTGTTATTCCACTCTTCTTTTAATAACTCCTTGTGTTCATCCAATTTTTTCATGGTTTCCTGGTAATTTCCCTTCAATTCTTCCCTCAATGCTTTATTATTTGCGTCTATTTTCTCCTCCATTTTCTTGCTATTCTCTTTCAATTCTCGGCTCAATTCCTCCTTAGATTGTTTATTGTCCGTTTTTAATTCTTCCTTCAATTTTTCTAAGTTCTTATTACTGTTCTCATTTAATTCTTCCTTCAGTTTTTCTAAGTTCTTATTACTGTTCTCTATGGACTGTTTATTGTCCTGTTTTAATTCCTGCATTAATTCCATCATACGTTTGACCATTTCTTGCGTTTTCTCGCCTTCCGTTTGTGTGGTTTCTTCTGGTTGTTTCTCCGGATCCTTCCTTGTTATAATTTCTATTTCCTCAACCGGTGTTGCTTCTTTGTCTTCCATGTTTACTTCGTCTACTTTCTCGGTTTCGGCCGCTCTTTTGCGTGATACTTCTCGCTTCCTCATTTTGTTTATTTTTGTTGGTTTGTTTATAAATTATAATTTAATTTATATTAAATTACACGCCTCACACGTTGGTTCGCCAATTCTGTAACGATATCTTTTTCGTTACGATATATGGATGTTAATGTCTCACTTCGGGTTCGTCAATTTGTAACGATAAGAATATTTCGTTACGTACAATGTTATCAGGAATAGGTTACTTGTATCTTGTGTTGTGTGCACTTGAATTACATACACCGCCCGTTGGAAGTGTCAATTTATAATATAGATAAATAATGTAGCGACTAACTCGCACTGGAGTCGTCAATTTGTAATTATGAATGTCTTATGTAGGACGGCGAATGGTTTCGTAATTTGCCGCTTGCTCCCACTATACCGCACGTTTCCGTGACGTCACTCGCCGTTGCCAACCGTCGTGTCCGCTGCAATCTGTGAATTTTATTTCCTAAATGTAACAGCAATAATAACGACACACACATACCATCAAACATATATCCTTACAGGAATCCTTTATTCTGAAAAAACACTGGTTAACTGTTTTAATAAATTTGAACAGGGTAATCGCAATTGTAGCGCAATTTATAAGTCTTCTTTTTACCAGTTGGCAGAAGTAGCCAAACATTCAGTATTTCTTCGAGACCAAAACAATGCTCTTGTTAACGTTTCTAATAATATAATTTATCTCAGGGCGTATATGGTTCGGGGATTACAATTAAACAAAATATTATTCTATAAATCAAAATACAAGTTTTACAATTAAAGGATATTACAATGTTAAAGTGTAACGTGCACACAGGCAGTTGTATAGTGGTTATCAGTTCAAATAGGTTATGTCCAATTCAGGCTTTAATAATTATTATGTAAATCAAAGGTTCTTGTGGTGTTTGAAAAGGTGTCAATCTCAAATCGTGTTATTAGTGAGTGTTCTTAGTGTTGGTGTTATATGGTGTCTGTAGTTTTAGTTGATTAGTATTTAAAAGTCGTGTATACAAATGTGGGTGTTAATGCACAATATAATAAGTTGTCAAAAATCACCAAATCCTCTTCTTTTATGGTTCCTGTCGAATACAGAGTCCTCGTCCACTTCAGATCTTCTTCCTGGTTCTTGGGTCTTCTCTCTCATATAATTGTTGTTCTTCTCTTAGTGTAAAAGGTTCGTGTTGTTTACTTCTAACAGTATTAATATGTTTGTATCGTTTTTACACTGTTTATTATATAATATGTCGGACGTTTTACAAACGCGTCTATCCGCTAAGCTCGTTGTCAAAGAAGTCTCATTTTATTTATCCGAAATTTCTGGTTACTAAGGGTAAACTTGGAATCTGGTTGGTTGTTCGGATATACATTGTCATATACTTTCATTATTTCAAAGTCTAAAATTTGTTCAAAATCTTTAAATTAACATAACTTTTCTGTACTGAATGGGAATTTAAAACCATTATCATCATTATTTTGATCTTTACATTTGTTACATTTAGACACTAAATATGCCTATTTTTACTTAAGAACTACAGATGTTACAATTTTGTTATATGAAATTTTCTTAAATAACTTGATATGTATTATTTTGTTTCTATATTCGTTGTGTACACTATTACCTATAAATATATTTATCCTTTCACCTTTGTTTTACAAAATCTCTAACATTATTATTCAAAATTTACAAAAGTTGGTTTCACCTGGCCTATGTACTGGTGTTATTTTCATCACCATGTTTAAAATCTTCTTCAGTTAAATTATCTTTTAACAATTATAAAAACTGTTTAACACATAACATTATTTTATCAAAACAAAAGACATACTATTCTATTATTTTAAATTCATGCACACATGGCTATGATTTTACTGAATCCTTGAACAAATTAACTGGTTTTTTACCTAAACTGTATAATTGTTTGACACTTAGCCATAACATCTTTTATAGTCTATTCTGCTTTGCCAAATCAATTTATAACTGTTTAACACCAGTTCTATGGTTATATTTGTTAACATAAAACATGAAATTAATATCATTTAATTGATATTCCTTTAAAATAACTGTTCCACCTGCTACATACAAAAAACAACACAAATACTATGATAATAAAACAATGTGCTTAAACCTAATAACATGCACATTTATAAAACAAATTCCGTACTAACTAATTAGTCTTTGTCAGTTAATTTATCAATTACTCTGACACTGTCTATGTTATGCTTCACTCTTGTTATAACTGTTATAATGACCATGTCATTATTTGTTGTTTACTGGACAATCTTATGAACACTATATGTTACAATTATTTGTATGGTTTATGTATCTATAATAAGGTATATTTATATTTTCGTTACATCAATTAACTTAATTATTTACTAATATTTCTTTACATAATGTTACATGTTTGGGCCTATTATCCCTCAATTTGTATTTTGATTATCTGGATATTATGATACATTAAATGAAACCATTTGTTTCTTTATAGTACTGGTTCATAAGCCGTCTGTCTTTATAATTCTTTATTTGGTCAATACTGAAAATTCATGTCATAATTGGGATTGAAGGTATTTTGCATCACTTAGCCTAAATCATTAATTTGGGTACGGTCAGTTGTCTTACTAGTCAGTCTAAAATGGTTAGTCATTCCTCTTCACTATCATCTTGGAAGATATTGTTCTTCTTGTTTGCTTCTTGACCAAAGTCTTCATTAAATCAGGTACGATATTAAGTTGTTCCAAATGTAATGTTACATACTACCCTGCCACCAAATTTGATCATTTTAATAAAATATTTTTTTTGTTGAAATTATCAATTATCTTATCTTTCACATTATCATTTGTTATTCTTATTATGATCTGGTATACTTGTCTTTAAATATAAGTGTTCTATCCCTGGAACATGTTACTTCCCTAACAAATTAATCACCATATATTCTGGAATCAGTCGGGGGGCTCTCTTGACCTAATACCCCGCTGTCCTTACAATACATAATACATAAATAATATCGATTGCTGGAGCTATCTCGTCAGTCAATCACATTTAATAATCACTAGTCTATTCACGACTAAATCAAATAAAAATAATATAATATATTCTTGGGATTGTTCACTCAGTCTAACTTCTCAGATCTATATATTTCTTTCCATTGAATCTTTCAGATGTTTATTTTCTTGTGGCGATATTAATAACATTTTTTATTTTCAATTGGTACTATCTTCTTTCCTTCTTTATCAGTACTGCTTAATCTTCATTTTTTCATTCACTATCTTCATTCAATTAAAACATAACAAGTATCTGTATCTTTAGTTGTTGTTATTTCTCTCACAATCATGATAGGTTATTTGTAGTAAATTCGTTTCTAGTCTTGTCTTACTTTCATCGTCGATTGTCTACATTTGTCCTTTCTTATTCATTTTATAGCACTATGGTTTCTTCTAATTTATGGATGTTGCATCTTTCTTTTATATTCCAATAATAATTTCATAACTGTGTTTAATAAGAGGTGCTTATTTTGTTTAGAATTTGGAAATTTATTCCCAGTTGTTTATCTGCTTGATTCATAATAACATTATCAAACTGTACTGTAAGTTGTCCTTACTATTTATTGGAATTCTGAGATATTCAAATTTGTTTATTTGGCTTCATTTAAAATTATATTCTGGATTATCAAAGTTGGTAAGATGAGCTTACTATGTTCTTTGAATTTTGTGGTATTGTAATAATAAATTCTTCAGTTCCATATTAATTCTCATAAATAATTAGTTGTAAGTTGTTCTTACTATTTCTTTAGAATTTTGGTGGTTTTATAAAATTAAATTCTTCAGTTCCAAATTAATTCTCATAAATAATTAGTTGTAAGTTGATCTTACTATTTCTTTAGAATTTTGTTGTATATAATAATAAATTCTTCAGTTCCAAATTAATTCTCATAAATAATTAGTTGTAAGTTGATCTTACTATTTCTTTAGAATTTTGTTGTATATAATCATAAATTCAACTTTGTTTATTAGGTTCATAATACATTTTTAAGGAAACTTGGTTGTATGTCCCCTTAATCTTTTTGTTTCCACATCACTAATGACATAAGTATTATTGTTATTGTTTTTTATAACAACATATGGTCCATTATACAGTAATAATAGCTTTTTTGCTATTCCTTCCTTAGAACTTGGCAATTCGCGGTTTTTTAACAATACTTTGTCTCCAGTCTTGTACTGGATCATTTTCTGCTGAATTGTTTTGTATTTTTTCCTTCTTTTCTCCACTTGTTCATTCAGTTTGCTGTGGAATCTCACGTTGTCGAACTGGTAAGCTGGGTTGTTTGGGAAATTGATTATTTCACTAATTTCTCGGGGTGGTAGTCTTTCATGCATTATGGTATATGGAGTATCTTGTATTGCTTCATGGTAAGCTAAGTTGATAAAGCTCTCTGTTTGTGCAATGTATTCACTCCACTTCTGGTGTTTATCAAAACAATATGTCCTGAGTATACGGCCGGCCTCCCTCAGTACTCTTTCCGCCGGGTTGCTATTTGGGTGATAGACAGATGTTTTATATGTCTTGACACCCAAGTCTAACAAAGTCACCTTCCAGACCCTTCCTCGAAACTGAGTTCCGTGATCGGTAATAATTGATCGTGGAGCTCCTAACTCTGGTATGTATTGTTGGATCACTATTTGCAAAATCTTTTTTGTAGTTGCCCGATTAATGGGGTATAGTTTTGTAAACTTGGAGTAATGGTCGAACATGATTATAATAAACTTATACTGTTTTCTCCCTCCACTACGAGGTAACGGTCCACACACATCTAAAAATACTCTCTCTAATTTACCAGTTGATGTAATAGTTTGCATAATTCCTTCCGTTATTGCATTTTGCCAATTGACAGATGTGGCACTGCCGAATACATTCTCTAACTCTCCTGTTGATATTCTTAATGTAAGTGTGTTCCTCAAGTGCCTTCATTACTTTTAATGCACCCATATGCCCATATCGACTATGGTAGTCCAGTATTAATTCTGTTTCTAAAGCTTTAGGTATCACCACCTTCCATGATCCTTGGTTATTATTTGGTTTGTAAAATAATATGTCTTCATGTAGACAGTAATATGCAGTGATTTTTTCATCCTGTTGGATCAGTCTTTGTCTAAAATTGTTGATTTTTGTATCCTCTGTTTGTTGTTGTGCAATTGATTTCATGATGTTTTCCAAATCTGACTTTTTTTTTATTATAGTGTATACCTTGATGATTGTTTCTTTTTCCCCTTCAAAAGTTTGTTGTTCTATGTTAATCCGGGACAATATATCTGCAGCAATATTCTGTTTTCCTGGAACATACTCCCAATTTATATGGTACTCCTGTAGTGCGAGTATCCACCTTGTCAATCTCCCATGGTTGATCTTGCAATTTTTTAGGAAAGATATTGACTTATGATCGCTCCTCACAGTTATCGGGTATCCAAGAATGTAGGTTCTGAATTTCCCACAAGCGAATACAACGCTTAAAAACTCCTTTTCCGTTACACTATAATTGCGTTCACATCCATTAAGTATTCTGCTTGCAAAACTCACCACCTGATGTTCTCCCTCACTATCTTCTTGATATAATACAGATCCTAAACTTATATCACTGGCATCACAGTTCATGAAGAAAGGTTGATTGAAATTAGGATGTTTTAATACAACTGAACTTAGGAAATTATGCTTGATCATTTGGAGTAGATTGTCTTGTTCCTGTCCCCAGGACCATTTGTTCTTAGAGGATAATTGTGGAGAAAACTTTGCTGTCATTTCAGAATAATTTCTCTGAAACTTCCTATAATAATTGCAAAGTCCCAGAAATGATTGAAGTTGCTTTTTATTTTTAGGACTTGGGAACTTCTGGATAGCTTCAATTTTTTCATTGGATGGTGTTATTCCTTGTCTTGTTAGGTTAAAACCCAGGAATTGGACTTCGCTGGCGATAAGCTTGGATTTTTGAAGTTTTAGGGTAACGTTATTGTCTGATAGTTTTTGTAATACTTGTCCTACTCTGTCACAATGGTCTTCCCAATTCACTGAAGTAATCAACAAGTCATCAACATAGACTGTGGTATATGGAATAGTATCTGGACCCAACACCTGGTCCATACATCTTACGAATACAGCTACTGAGTTTACCAGTCCAAACGGTAGTCTCTTGAACTGATAGTTTCTTCCTTCGAAAATAAAGGCGACGTACTTTCGACTATCTGGGTGTAACTCCACCTGCCAATACCCACAAACCGTATCCCAGGTGCTAATAAATTGTATGCCATTGAATTTTTTCAGTATCTCCTCAATCTCTCCGGGAGATGTTCTGTCATTAACTATGATCTTATTAATCTCTCTAGCATCCAAACAGAGTCGTACTTTGCCATCTTTCTTTGGAACGGCTATTAACGGACTGGTATATGGGGCACAGCTATATTCAATAATGTCTTCTGCTATCATTTTGTCTAGTTCAGCCCTCACTGCTTCTTTTAATGCATAAGCAACGGGATATGATTTTTTATTAAAATTTACAGGCTCCTTGAATTGTAGTGTAAATTGATAATCTTTTACTTTGCCAGGTATATCAGAGAAAACATAGCGGTATTTATTATATATTGATATTAACTTTTCTATTTGTTGTGTGGTTAAATTACATTCATTTTGTTCTGACCGAAATTGTCGGATCTCTTCTAATTTTTCCAACCATAAACTGTCTTCACACCCAAAGTATTCCCTTCTTACATTCCATGACTCATCTTGATTATTATTGAATTTTCTTATACTATTGCATGAAGGTACATTTTTGTTTTCTACTAATTTTGCTGTCCATTCTATATTATCCACTTTTAATGACACTATGGCTTGTCTCATGTCAATTATTGCTGAGTATTTTCTCAAAATATCACAGCCTATTAGTGGATAAAATGGTAGATTACTAGCTATTAGAAAAATCATAGGTATAGCTACATTTCTGCTGGTCACTGTTAATGATACCTGTTTCCTTATTGACTTGTTTTGCCTTCCAGTGGCTCCGATTAAAATTATATTTTGAATTGGTAAAGTTGGTAAGATGGCCTTACTATATTTTTGAATTTTGATGTATTCATTGTTTTCGATTAACGACACGTTTGCGCCCGTATCTATCATGCATCTTGTCTCTAGTCCATTCACTTGGGCGATGATATAAACGATCTCATTATTTGCACTATTGTGCGTCATCGTGTCTTCGTTCAGTAGTTCTTCTCTAACATTTTTTAAGAAATGATTGTGCACTTTCGTCAATGTATCGTCAGTCATTTTGTCTCGTCCTAGTAAGTACCCAAACTGCCGGTTCAGTGATGGGACCTGATGGATTTTCACTGCCGCGGTCCGTTTAAATCAGGGCTGATCTCCTCAGTCCTGTTGTCTGATTGATTGGGTCTGTCTCTACTCTGCGACTCTTGTACCTCAATGGCGTTATTATTGAACGTCACTGAGTTTCGGTTATTTCTGTTGTCGTCGCAGCTTCTACTTCGCCGATGTTCATCGCGGTAGTGCTGGTTACTCTCCTCCTGAAAACTTCTTCCACGGTTCCCATTATAATTTGCTCGTCCCTGGTACCAACGTCTTCCCACATCTCTATCGTCAATGCTTACATAATTCACTTGTCTTCGATATATTTGATTTTGATTGCTATTATTGCCGTTATTATTATGCCTGTATCGGTTATCATAGTTGTTGTTATAACCTCGGTTGTTCTGGTACTGGTGGTCTCTGTCATTGGCGCGCTGGTATCCATTATTGTTATTATTTGTAGGAGGGCTACGGTAATAGTGGTTGTTGTTATTGTTGTTATTATTGGCATTATTTCGTTGATAGTTGTTAGTATTATTCTGGTTTTGGTACCCGCGTTGATAGTGGTTACCGTTGTTGTTATAACTATTGTTCGGTCGTTGCCCGTTGTTTTCATATTGGGCGTCGCGGCGACCATTATTTCTATTTATTTCATCGTTCCTTCGTCGGTACTGGAGGAAGTTCTTCTCTTGTTCCATCTCCGCTAATAATGTTGACATCTCCTCGATGGTTTGTATGCGTCCGTTTATTCGGCCTCTTGTAATTTCGCCACCATAGTGGTAAGCTAATAGCCGCACTAAACATTCTGTAGGAATTGCAGGCTCTAAATGTCTGGCTATATTTATTTTGCCAAGAAAATATGCGGTTGGAGTTTGCTTGCCGTGCAGGTCATATCGGCCCAATCCTATGTCACTCCTTATCATGTGTTGCGTGGCATCAGACCAATATTTAGATTTGAACTGCTTTTTAAACTCTTGGAAGTTCTGTATACTCGGCCGCATCGCCGTCCACCAATTGTCATATACTTTTCGGAACATTTCGTCCAGCATGCTCCTTATTACAAACCATCTGTCTTCTCCGGTTTTGGCTATCTTCTCTTCGACTCGTTCTAAGAATAGCATGGGGTTTCTTCTATAGTTTTGGAAATCGATAACTTCTCGATTTTCCTCGCATGTTGTATGGGCACCGGTACATTGTCTGTTTTTTAGGGAATTGATTTCATCTCTATGAGCAGTTGTTTGGTCTTGCACTCGATTGAGACTAATACTCATACCTTCTAATCTTTCTCCCATCACTGCTTGGTTGGTTCTTATATTTTCATCTCGTCCATTCGTTTCTTCCCGGACGCTCAGTATCTCTTGGCTCATCCGCTCACACTTTTCCTTGGTCTCGGATTCTACCCTTTTAATTTCAGTCATCGGTTCTTCCAGCTTCTTGTCCCATTCTTCCTGCAATTGCCGGTTATTAATTTCCATCTTGTTATTCCACTCTTCTTTTAATAACTCCTTGTGTTCATCCAATTTTTTCATGGTTTCCTGGTAATTTCCCTTCAATTCTTCCCTCAATGCTTTATTATTTGCGTCTATTTTCTCCTCCATTTTCTTGCTATTCTCTTTCAATTCTCGGCTCAATTCCTCCTTAGATTGTTTATTGTCCGTTTTTAATTCTTCCTTCAATTTTTCTAAGTTCTTATTACTGTTCTCATTTAATTCTTCCTTCAGTTTTTCTAAGTTCTTATTACTGTTCTCTATGGACTGTTTATTGTCCTGTTTTAATTCCTGCATTAATTCCATCATACGTTTGACCATTTCTTGCGTTTTCTCGCCTTCCGTTTGTGTGGTTTCTTCTGGTTGTTTCTCCGGATCCTTCCTTGTTATAATTTCTATTTCCTCAACCGGTGTTGCTTCTTTGTCTTCCATGTTTACTTCGTCTACTTTCTCGGTTTCGGCCGCTCTTTTGCGTGATACTTCTCGCTTCCTCATTTTGTTTATTTTTGTTGGTTTGTTTATAAATTATAATTTAATTTATATTAAATTACACGCCTCACACGTTGGTTCGCCAATTCTGTAACGATATCTTTTTCGTTACGATATATGGATGTTAATGCCTCACTTCGGGTTCGTCAATTTGTAACGATAAGAATATTTCGTTACGTACAATGTTATCAGGAATAGGTTACTTGTATCTTGTGTTGTGTGCACTTGAATTACATACACCGCCCGTTGGAAGTGTCAATTTATAATATAGATAAATAATGTAGCGACTAACTCGCACTGGAGTCGTCAATTTGTAATTATGAATGTCTTATGTAGGACGGCGAATGGTTTCGTAATTTGCCGCTTGCTCCCACTATACCGCACGTTTCCGTGACGTCACTCGCCGTTGCCAACCGTCGTGTCCGCTGCAATCTGTGAATTTTATTTCCTAAATGTAACAGCAATAATAACGACACACACATACCATCAAACATATATCCTTACAGGAATCCTTTATTCTGAAAAAACACTGGTTAACTGTTTTAATAAATTTGAACAGGGTAATCGCAATTGTAGCGCAATTTATAAGTCTTCTTTTTACCAGTTGGCAGAAGTAGCCAAACATTCAGTATTTCTTCGAGACCAAAACAATGCTCTTGTTAACGTTTCTAATAATATAATTTATCTCAGGGCGTATATGGTTCGGGGATTACAATTAAACAAAATATTATTCTATAAATCAAAATACAAGTTTTACAATTAAAGGATATTACAATGTTAAAGTGTAACGTGCACACAGGCAGTTGTATAGTGGTTATCAGTTCAAATAGGTTATGTCCAATTCAGGCTTTAATAATTATTATGTAAATCAAAGGTTCTTGTGGTGTTTGAAAAGGTGTCAATCTCAAATCGTGTTATTAGTGAGTGTTCTTAGTGTTGGTGTTATATGGTGTCTGTAGTTTTAGTTGATTAGTATTTAAAAGTCGTGTATACAAATGTGGGTGTTAATGCACAATATAATAAGTTGTCAAAAATCACCAAATCCTCTTCTTTTATGGTTCTTGTCGAATACAGAGTCCTCGTCCACTTCAGATCTTCTTCCTGGTTCTTGGGTCTTCTCTCTCATATAATTGTTGTTCTTCTCTTAGTGTAAAAGGTTCGTGTTGTTTACTTCTAACAGTATTAATATGTTTGTATCGTTTTTACACTGTTTATTATATAATATGTCGGACGTTTTACAAACGCGTCTATCCGCTAAGCTCGTTGTCAAAGAAGTCTCATTTTATTTATCCGAAATTTCTGGTTACTAAGGGTAAACTTGGAATCTGGTTGGTTGATTCGGATATACATGTCATATACTTTCATTATTTCAAAGTCTAAAATTTGTTCAAAATCTTTAAATTAACATAACTTTTCTGTACTGAATGGGAATTTAAAACCATTATCATCATTATTTTGATCTTTACATTTGTTACATTTAGACACTAAATATGCCTATTTTTACTTAAGAACTACAGATGTTACAATTTTGTTATATGAAATTTTCTTAAATAACTTGATATGTATTATTTTGTTTCTATATTCGTTGTGTACACTATTACCTATAAATATATTTATCCTTTCACCTTTGTTTTACAAAATCTCTAACATTATTATTCAAAATTTACAAAAGTTGGTTTCACCTGGCCTATGTACTGGTGTTATTTTCATCACCATGTTTAAAATCTTCTTCAGTTAAATTATCTTTTAACAATTATAAAAACTGTTTAACACATAACATTATTTTATCAAAACAAAAGACATACTATTCTATTATTTTAAATTCATGCACACATGGCTATGATTTTACTGAATCCTTGAACAAATTAACTGGTTTTTTACCTAAACTGTATAATTGTTTGACACTTAGCCATAACATCTTTTATAGTCTATTCTGCTTTGCCAAATCAATTTATAACTGTTTAACACCAGTTCTATGGTTATATTTGTTAACATAAAACATGAAATTAATATCATTTAATTGATATTCCTTTAAAATAACTGTTCCACCTGCTACATACAAAAAACAACACAAATATTATGATAATAAAACAATGTGCTTAAACCTAATAACATGCACGTTTATGTATCTATAATAAGGTATATTTATATTTTCGTTACATCAATTAACTTAATTATTTACTAATATTTCTTTTATATAATGTTACATGTTTGGGCCTATTATCCCTCAATTTGTATTTTGATTATCTGGATATTATGATACATTAAATGAAACCATTTGTTTCTTTATAGTACTGGTTCATAAGCCGTCTGTCTTTATAATTCTTTATTTGGTCAATAATTCATGTCATAATTGGGATTGAAGGTATTTTGCACCACTTAGCCTAAATCATGAATTTGGGTACGGTCAGTTGTCTTACTAGTCAGTCTAAAATGGTTAGTCATTCCTCTTCACTATCATCTTGGAAGATATTGTTCTTCTTGTTTGCTTCTTGACCAAAGTCTTCATTAAATCAGGTACGATATTAAGTTGTTCCAAATGTAATGTTACAGTTCTTACATCTGTTTCTGCTCCTGTATTAATGCTTTGATGTCTTCTGTTTCACGTTTACGTTCCTCTGCTTCCTGCTTACGTCGTTCCTCTGTCTCTTCCCTTTCTTGTCTTCGTTCTTCTTTTTGTCGTCTTCCTGCTTCTTCCGCCTCCTCTCTGCGTCTTTCCTCGGCTTCCAGCAGGAGGGTTTTCTGTCTCTCTTCCGCTTTCTCGTCTTGTCGTTTTTCTGCCTCTTCCGCCTCCTGCCTGCGTTTCTCGTCCTGTCGTTTTTCTGCTTTTCCGCCTCCTGTCTGCGTTTCTCATCCTGTTGTTTTTCTGCTTCTTCCTGTGTCTGCCGCAGCAGTGTTTGTAAAGCTTCCATCATCTGACTGGGGTCCATGTTTACCAATTAATTACGAATCACACTCGTCTTGTACAAAATGTCCACTGTTTCCACTGTTAACCGTTTTATCCCAGTTCTGACACCACTGTTACGACGGTCTACTCGATCGTCGTAGGTACAGTGGAAACAAAATAAGTACAAGACGCCAATTAAGTCACTAATCACCAGCTTTAATTTTTTCAGTTAAACAGTTCGTAATTAACAACCCAGTCTACTACAACAAATCAAATATAAATTGTTCACAAACAATAAAATGTCACTAATATTAAACACAATTGTACCGTCCGATTACAAAACACCAGTCTTAACTAATAACCACTTGAACGCGCACAGTAATGTCGCCCGATAATAACTCGAACCGAACTGTAAATATATCGCTGCTATACTGATTTGAGCGTCCCTGAGTAATTGTATTTATAGCCGCCGAAAATCTAGACGATTCCTAATTGCGTCTTAGCGTCCGTATGAACTACGTAATTAACTGCGGCCTTGACACAGTCCGCACGGCTGGCGGCACCGAGAAGACTCTCGCAAATGCGTCTACAAGCACGTACGCCACACACAGTAGAGCGAGATTCTTCTGGTACATTCGACAAACACGAAGATTGTTCTGTGATGTCGTAAGAATATTGATAATATTGTGTACTTAGAACTTTATTAAATGTTATAAATTTAAGACTTGACTCTTGTTGGGCGAGTTTTGGAAAGCTGAACCGAGTTTCCAAGTTCAGCTTTTGGAAAGCTGAACCGAGTAGAAGTAGACCTAATAGAAGTATGGTACTGAAGTAGAATCTGAGCATTTTTAATCCGATTATATGGATCTTTGGAGATCCCCGAGGTATATGCATCAACAATTCTCATTCCCTGATAGAAATAACTCAAAATATTTCACTGTAGTCTCAAGAGGTACAGATATCCTATTCCTCCTTGGTCTCTTTGTCTCCTAGGACTGTCTCTGCATCCATGTATAGTTAAACCGACCCGTCTGTCTCATCACCCTGCATTTGACGTGAGTTACTCTCACTGTCTTCTCTCATACCTTACGCCTCTCGTCCCTGACATAAACTATGTGAGAATATACCAGGTTTTCTGATACTTTATAATACATATTCTTACTATATCTCGATACGACTAAAGACCCTTATATTGTAGCGTAACTATGAGCTCCTCCTGAGGGAGACAAGAGACTAGCTTGAAGTTTGTACTCCACTTATTTTATTAATTTACAAATCGCTACCTTGGACCAGAACTAACCTATGTCCAAATTCAAGAGTTTTTATTTTTATTTTTATGAGCATTACATTCTGTCATTGTGTATCTATTGAGGGCCGAAGTATCGTTAAGTCCAATCTTAAAAATAATTATTTATTCTACATAGAACTGAATTAGCCTATGTCCATCATCATAAATTAGCTTGGTGCAGAACTAGCTTTAATTAAAAAAAAATATTGTCTTCAAATCTGTTTACATAGTACCTAAGATGTGCATAACACGATTGCACAGTGGGTATAAAAATTTGGCGATATTTCTTGAAAAAACTATACACAAATTAAACTTTCAAACTGCTCACCTGAAAAGAAGTGTTTTTATGCTAGTTCTGCTCCAAGGAAGCAAAATATTTTAATTCCTTTTATTTATACAATTATTTATATTCCTAAGCCTTATTTTAATACACACAACTCACTTAGAAGTGGGCCTGTGTTTAGCGATTATGTAATTTTTCTGACATTTGTAATATCTCTGGGGGGGGGGATTGATTCCCTCATACTCCCTCACGGAAGTTGCGCCACTAATTCATCAATATATTCATAATATAGCGAGAGAATTCCTATTTCGTACTGTGAGTACACGCAAAACATTCAGAAAGCTCTCTTGAGTAAATCTGAACTATAGGCCTACTCCACACGTTGTGGTTTCTGTAATACCCATTGGACTACATCAAAAAAATTAGGGCTAGGTTTCAGTTACCGAGAAAAATAAAACAGAGTTTCATGTGTTTTCTGGATCCTGTAGGCCTAAATAACTAACTAACACGCATTTATGGAGAGTTAACCATTCTCACAGCGCGCGTTGTTGGCTGGAAGTTCATGGAACGTTCCATTATCCGATTTGGGAAATAACAATCTTAACTTTTTATAGTTTTTAAGATTTAAGCGTATTAGTAGTTACAGGCATAATAAAAATTAATTTTCAAGTAATAGTATCTGTACGTCGCTAAGTTAATTTTCAAGTAATATATACGTTCCTATTACCGCAGGGCTATACGATGATCATATAGTGATCAAAGCACTGTTATTGAGTTGAAAGTAATGCACTGTGTAGTTTTAATGTAACTTATAATTATCCTGAAGACGGGTGCAGATCTTAGCAACAGAAATGTTGTTTTCATTAGAAACCTCAATGATGGTTAGACTCGGAAATATCTTTTTGATCAAAGATACGACTGTTGAACCGCTCACCGGCGATCGTACTTAGACCATTGAACAGTCGTGGAGGTCAGTTAAATGCGGAACAGAAATTAACTCACGTGGGAACGCTGTTGAAAAAATATACATTTTCTTGCACAAAATGAAACCAAATAACTAGATTGTGGTTATATACAAAACCAAACTTTCAATGTTATTCTGCGTAAGAAGGAATCATAGAAGGAATTAAGTTACAAGCCTACAAGATAGGTTTTCTACCCGTTGTTGCAATATGGGACACAGTGGCGTATCTAGAATTTGGTCTTGGGGAGGGGTCCGGGGTCGGGTCGGCTGCATACAAATGAAAAACCAAGTTAAGATTAATCAACATTACTATATTTCAAGTGGTATGAAGTCAGTCTCATTAAAGTAAACGGTAAAACACAATAAAAATACGCGTTATTGAAACTTTGACAAGATACTCTTTGACTGACTTGATTTTCCTATATTTAAAACGTATACGCAAATCCTGTGTAATAAACCTGTTTGTATATTTAAAAAAAGTTACTACTATATTAGCGTACACAGCTCAAAAAATAATATAACAGCCTAAAAATTAAGATATTAACAGAGTTGTCAACTTTTTCGATCCTCTGGGGGGGTCTCGTTCCCCCCCCCCCCGAAAGTAAGCCCTGATGGGACAGGAAACGTCAATGCTCTATAAAAGCATAAAAGCAGACTGCAAGCCAAGGAAACGACATTTTTTAGGAGGGCCGCTGGAAGAAGTAGGAGAGACCGAATTAAGAATATGACCATCATAAATCTGTTCCGGCAGGAATCAGTTGTGGATAAAGTAGAGAGACGGGCACAGCAACGGTCAATGCTGAGGACAGACGAAAGCGATGGACGCGGCCCCAAATGGGAGGCGAGATAGAGGAAGGCGACGATTGAAATGGGTTGATTATATTGAGAAGCTCCCTAATGGAAGATCACGTTACAAGTTAAAACCCTCGCCCATGACATGAGGGAGTCCTGAAGAACCCCGAAGCTTGCCAGTAAACAAACATGGACAAGAAGAATTTGAATGTGTTAGCATTTCCCGAATATCCTTGAATTACCTGCGTGAATTTACCGTCATAGCCAATCGGGCATTTTGCCCTTTTACAATTTTTCTTTCAAAATATAATAATAAAATTTCACAATTCAGTTTCTCAACCATGATATTTCATAAAAATAAGGAAGTAAAATGTTTGTGAAGTCTCATGCGTCTAACGTTATCTCGCGCACGACATTTTAAAATAAATTTCTATATAGCAAGTTAGGGATACCAAACAACACTAAACCTTCATGTAGTGTACAGAAAGCAAACAAAGAACTGAAGTGTATTACCAAATTTTCAATACTACTGTTTGTAAGAAGGAATTAATTGATTCATTAAAAACATTAATCAACTGATGCATTAAAACAATTTCGTCTAATTAAAACTAGGAAAGAAAAATCTTAAGAACATAAAACACAAACCTTGATAAAAGGAAGAATATAGAAATATTCTAAAAATTAAACCAATTATCCCCACACACAGTCTTGTTATTTTTATATAAAAAGGTATACAATAATAGAAAAAATAAATATTCTATAACCATTTAATATGTCAGTATATTTTAATATACTGCACTACAATAAAATATATCGATTAATTTAAATGTTAGCATTCCTTGAAAATATTCTTTACATTTTTGCCAGTAATAAGTGTAATTTTATGTTTACGTGGGCCTATTTATTTCGAATTTTATAAGTATATTTATACGTACATATTTATTTAATTATAATTATGTTGTTAACTCATAAGTTTTATTCTAATTACAACATATCCTAGTAATAACGATCAAAATTATTTTCTTTCGAAAATACTTAAATAATTTTAATATGGCAATAAGAAAATTGCCTACTATTTTTAGAAATAATTACTATAAAAATTATTACACATATATATGTACATACGGTAGGCCTATAGTATACGTTCTTATCACATAGGCCTATATCCGTGTGCAATTTATATTTTACTTTGTAATTTAATTGTATTCTTATTATCCGTTTTGTTGTAGTACTAAATAGATGAAACTAATAGGCCCTATTAGTAAATAAACTAATCATTAGAATAAGGTCATAAAGAACCATACAGAAACTAGACAGGCCTACGGGAAAACGAATTGGCACGTATTGTTAATGTACAGGAAAGGCTATTGGTTTCATGTGTATTGATGAACGACGACAATGACGACGATGATGATGACTCGTTTTCTTCTGCCTGTATCAGACTGTGAAAAATACGTTATAAAAATATTGTCTTAATCATTTTTGAATTCCTGCTAGGAAATAAAACAAAGTGTACGCTCTGACACCATATGTTGAGGACAGTGTAACGTGTTGCATTCTTTATGATAAAAAAATTATCGTACTGACTAATGACGTGTTGTAAACTGTCGCTATTGTTCATAGTTGAATAAATATTAAATTATATAAATTAATAATCTGTCTTTGAAATATTTTTATGTATAATGAAACAGAAACAGAGACCTACGAAAGTTAGGTTAAACTTAATTTCAGTTTATGCAAACTGCTTAGAGTTGTAAAAAATGTATGTCCAAATGAACAGAAATAATTAAACTGATTTTTGGATAATTAATCAGACGTTGAATGCACGAAAACAGAAACGTGTATTTTAATTAGAGAATTATACTGTAATAGTACCTAATGTTATTTTAACCTTTTAAATCTGTCGAAATAGGAGATATGTTCACCAGTTGACAACGAAAAGTACGGCCGCCAACACTGTATCGACTTTCAGCGTTTGTTGGCAATTGTGTTGCTATCTAACGGAACACGCCTGAACTATCAAGAAGTTTAATTATAAACGAGTGAAGACCGTATATCAATAAAACTTGGATTTCTCAGAACGTCGTTATTATTATTAAGGCAATTAATGTGCATGCATGATGTCGTAGAAACAAAAATATGAAGACATAAACTACGCCCGTGCGCAGGCACAAGGAATCACGGTTAATACTGTATTATTTGTTTTCGATTATACTTATATCATTGTAAGATATATTTGACAAATAACGTGCTATACTGTATGCCTATATGCCTTTATAGCTTACAATAAATATATCTCAAGATAAAAACTACCTACCTTAATAATAATAATAATAATAATAATAATAATAATAATAATAAAGATAACTAAGAATGTAATAAACGTAATTAAATTATGAGCAGTATATTGTAATAAACGTTTAATCATAGGATAAATATGCGGGCTGGTACGATATAGGCCTTCCTGTTTTATCAATCTGATAGGTTCAGTTAGTTGTCATTATTATCAGTAGTATTTTATTATTTTTATGGTATTATTCGTAGTAGCAGTAATAGTATTATTATTAACATTTATTATTATTATTATTATTATTATTATTACTAGTAGTAGTAGTGGTAGTCGTAGTAGAAGTAGTAGTAGTATTCTAGTAATAGTAGTAGTAGTAGTAGTAGTAGTAGTAGTAGTAGTAGTAGATGAGGAACAACTAGAGGGAGCCCGATAAGGGCGCAATAGGCTCCATCTTGAAGTAATACGCTAGTGGTCTCAGGATGGATATGAATGCCTGAATTAGAGTTGGGTTTTTAGTGGGTGACAGTCCCACACACCAGAGGACGCACGGCTTCCTCTGACGGTGCATAAAGCATTTTCCCCCTCTATTAAAAAAAAAAAAGTAGTAGTAGTAGTAGTAGTAGTAGTAGTAGTAGTAGTGGTGGTGGTGGTGGTGGTAGTATTTTTTTTAAGTTCCGTAGAGTAGGCTGCTGTAAACAGTAACTTTTGCTGTAACTACCGCTTTGAGCTTCATTCAAAAATATAGGCCTACCTAATATTTCAGAATAAATCTTTAAAAATTCAATTTTTATATTATGAGACCCCAAATCGAACTTAGTACGTATAAGGTTATACAAACGAGGAAACTAGTCGTTACATTTGATATTCTTAAAAAATCTGTTTTATCCAACCCAAATACACCTTTTTTACAAAATTAGAGGGAATAGTTGTAAATGCAATAAAACGACAATACAATGACGATCTTCAAATATAATAAAAGATAATATGTCTACTCTGAGAAAACCACGTTGGTTATTTTCGTTGACTTCTTAGGGTTTTAACAGGATTTAATTTAATTCCAACAAGCACAATGCGGTGTAAAGTTTCTCGTTTTTTATTTGTTGTTGTAAGTTACAGTAGCACCGAGATCGTTTCAGTCTGACTGTTTCCAAAGAGTTTATAATAGTTGCTAATACGTACAAAATTTTAGTTAAAAACAGAGGTATTTCAGAAAGACATGGATAAACATATATTTTGGAAGATCAAAGCGAGTTTCAAGCGTAACTCAACCTTTGGTATTTTTCTGTCTGTCTATCTGCGTGCCTGTCGGTTAATCTATCTATTTATCTGACTGTCTGACACGATAACGTCTGACCGATTTTGTCAACCGATTTTCGTAGATTTTCGTAAAACTTACCACGTGCGTGCCCATATTTTCGCCCCACAGACACCTGTTTTTTGGAGAAATTTACCCCTCAAATTTAAAAAAATCTCACAAAACCCAGACGAGGTATAAAATTAAAGAGAATTTTAACCAAAATCTGAACGTTTTATTACGTTTGGAAATTTAGAAATTTGGGAGCACCAGAACCCAAACAGCATTTCAAATTCGTAAAAATTGTACAAAACCCATGCAGGATGTCTGACTGAAAGGCATTTTAAACCAAATCCGAACGTAGTGTATATTTTTTGAAGATCAGGGGTGCCGCGCACCAAAAATGGAAGACAAAGTATTGAAAAAATTCTAATGTTGTACACGGGGCATCAAATTATGAGAACTTTTATTCAAAATGCGAACTCAAGTGTCTTTAATAATTTTACGAAATTATATTATGTCTACACCAGTTATGTGCTATCAGTCATATGTTAGATTTAGTACTATACTAGACGTCCATAGAGACGTGTAGGATGCGCTGAAACGCTAGGCTAAATTATTTGTCATTTTGGCGATTACGGTTGTAAATTTAACTAAAAATAAAAGGAATACAGATGCCTGGCGTTTACAGAAGACTTTGCGGTACTATCAGAAAACCCAGAAGAAGCAACCGTACAAAGCAATCTCTTGGAAAAGATAGCCAGCCAAACAGGACTAAGGATCTCAGTTGAAAAGACCAAATTTATGACAAATGACAAACATGGACCAAAATTCCTTGAAACGGAGATAGGACGAATTGAAAGAGTCAAAAAGTTCAAGTACCTGGGTGAGACTATACAGGAGAATGGGTTAGAAAAAGCAGCTGTTGGAGATCGAATTCTAAAAATGGAAAGAGCATATGGATTAACAAAAAATATCTACAACAAGAAATGCATCTCCTGGAATGCCAAAATAAGGCATTACAACACCGTCGTAAAAACGGAATGTCTCTACGCCAGTGAATGCCTCTCGATGAACTATAACCTCGACAAACTAGAAGTCTTGGAAAGGAGAATTCTAAGAAAAATCATGGGTGCAGTCCGGACTGAAGATGGATGGAAGCTGCGAAGCAATAGGGAAGTCTACCAGAACGTGGAAAGAATCTCGGAGACTATGCGGAGGAGGAGGCTGACATTTCTCGGACATCTATACAGAATGGACAAAAATCGATTAACCAAACAAATATTCGACTACCTCTGGAAGAAGAAGACCACTACAACGTGGATTAAGGAAGTTAGAAAGGATTTAGAAAAGTCGAATATCACAGAGTCCCAAATGTTAGAAAGAAGTGAATTTAGGAGTACAGTGAAAAATCTGGAATTGTTTCAAGATGCAGGAAGACCTAATAGAAGTGGACGAACTTGGGCAGAAGATCAAAGGAAACAAGCCAGTGAGCGTATGAAGGAGTATTGGAGACAGAGGAAACTCCACGCAAAGAAAAAGAAATAAAGTTGTAGCGTGATCCTAAGTGGTCAATTCGCTTAAAAAAAGGAATACAGCAGACGAGAGTTTTAGTTTTTTATTGTATTTCAAATAATACAACAGTTATTATTTGTAACATTTTGTATTTTTTTAAAAGAGATGGAGAGAAAGAGAGAGAGCTTACTCGGGCACTTATGAATTTATGAATGTTTTGAGAAATTTGAACCACTAATAGTAATTCTTTACTGAAACATTCCATATTCTAACGATTAAAGCAATAAGACATCAGTCATTTGCGTCACTGTACTGCTTGGCAGCAGCTTGCCATTCGTTTCTCAGCTTTCCTTTCCAGTCCTCAGTATGATGTGAGTCTTCCTCTGTTACTCCTCTTTTCTATGTTTACTTCGGTTATTCTCTTCACCAGCCCATTGTGTCTTTTCTACATTTTAAGTTTCCAAGAAAGCTTATGCCCTCCTGAACTCTTCTAGTGGCATCCTCATTAGTTATCTTGGCTCTATCTTATTTTGAGCATTCTTATATAGCACCAGGTCGCAAATTCTCGGTTTTTTCTTCGCCCCTACGGTTGGTTCCCACACGGAACAGCACTCCACGCATATGCCTTTTTGAAATTCTTTCTTACCTTTTCACTGAGGCAATGATTGTGTAAACATGTGTTAGGCCTAAATGTGAAGGAAACTACAGGTCCGTAAAGAAGGCTAGCTTTTAAAGCTTAAAGAATCAATTTCAGGCTTACTAAATTTAAAAGTCCATAAGACAATTAAAATCTGTGGCTTTCCGGATATTTCAAAATTTATTGCAATAACAGGCTCATAACAAATTCAGGTTTTATTTGACTCATAACAGGGCGGCTGAAGCGTAGTGCTGGCCACACTGCCTTCCTTGTATTCCGTATGGCTCACATTAGGCAGCCTACCCTGCCTACTCCTAAGCTACTTCGATGGTATACATGGGAACCATTATTATTATTATGACTCATAACATTGTGACTCTAACAAGAATCTTATTTGAAAGATTGAATATAGACAAACAGCACGATAAGCTACTATTTACCAGTCTGATAAAATTGGTACACAAATCCTTTTTATACCAACGAAGTAAATTAAGGCGAGGCAAGGTAGACTGCCTAAGTAATACGGTCGGCATACAACGAAGGCAGCGTGGCCAGCACTATACTACAGTTACATCCCTCAGGACGTTATAACAGATACCCATTTCCATAGACTGAGTCGACGTAGGGGCCGGAAAACGCTCTTTGAGTTTATAGCGGGCCCAAGAATTGAACACAATAACTCTAGGCTGTTAGCAAAACACGATACCCTCTGGTATACTAAAGCAGCATAATTTAAATATCTGTACTTTCACACCAACAGAAACACAGAAACGCTGCTTTTATGCTGTGCAATGCTTTCGTCTTTTTTTTTGAGAAACTTGAATGATATTAGTAGATAGACAGTAATCGAAATTCTGTACTATTTTTTCATACATGGTCACTAAAGTAGTGTGATGACATAAATATTTTACATGTAATCAAGGAGATGCGAATAACTGCATGCATATGTGAAGCATGCTCATGGTGACACATGGCACAGCGATGTGATTGTGAAAAACTGTAAAGAGCCCGTGTAACAGCTGAGTTTTCCCATCACCGGTAACATTAACGGTGATTTTAAAAGGTGAGGGTAAGACAAGCTCAATTAGTTGGCAACTTGCGTTTATAAAATATTCCGCTGTCCTTTCGGATTATAAACAAAAATTTGTTTTGGTATCCTGTTCTTATGCATCCATCCAACGTGGTCTGTCTAATCATGTCTGTATTGCTTTATCCTTTCGTTTAGGTTGTATATCACAAGGATGTTCCTTATACCATTATTTCTTAACCGGTCCCTCCGTGATACTCCTAGTACTGATCGTAAAACTCTCATTTCACTAGACTGTATCCGCCTTTGGGTCTTTGCGTTCAGTGTCCAAGTCTCACTGCCATAAAGGCCGCATGGCGCTGCCATCACTTTATAAAATTTCAAAAGAGTGCCTCTTCTCACCTTTCCATTCAGTGTTCTTATCGTTCCACACATGTGATTAGACTTCTCTATTTTTCTGTCCACATAAATCTCACAAACATAAGACAAGTCACATCCAAGGAACCTGAATGAATGCACTTGCTCAATTAGTCGATCATTCAGTACTAGTTTACACCTTACAGGAAAGCAACCTCTAAAAGCCATGGACTTAGTCTTGATAACGGAAATTTGCAGACCATACATCCTGATTGTCTGCTGCAATTCATAGAGGGCCCTTTGCAGGCAACTTTCATTGTCTGGTGTTACGACCTGATCGCCAGCAAACATCACGTAGAGTATTCATAATAGGCCTATATAACTGCAGTCCAGTAAACTTGTTCACATTTTCATATACCTTATTTTATTCTGGTAAATATATTCACATCGTCCCAGATTTTTCCTTTCCTTAGTCTGTCCGCACTACTTTGGATCTTGCGCAGGAACTTACCTTTTCGTCCCTTATTCGCTCGCCATGACGTTTTTTCAACGCCCAGGAATCACTACCGTAGACTAAATTTCGCAGAAGTGGTAGAAAAAGTAATCATTAGGAAAACAAAAACATTTTTAGGTAATTTGATTCTCATTATGTACCTTCAAAGAAACTACACAATTCCATTTAGAGAAAATTCTTTTAATTTTGCGCAGAAAACGTAGTTTTGTTATTAAAACATTGTTGTAACATGCCTTTCAAGAAAAGATCGAAAACCGATTATTTTAAATAAGAAATCTGAAAAAATGTTTGAACATTCTTTTTCAAATATTTGTCCCCTTCCCTATTCCTATCAATACGGCCCGATATCAACCGGTAGTTACACATGAAGATTAAAGTATTTTAATTCCAGTTGGTAAGTAATATCAAGCTGTTATTTTGGTCAGCAAAACACGTTTTTGCTGTAGTTATTTACGTGTTCTATTTTATCTCGTCGTCACACATCTAACGGTATCTGTACACGATTTGGCTGCGCCGTTTGAAATTCTCAGTTGGTTGGAGCAAACTCATTTCTGCCATGTCCTTAACTTTTTTTTAACATGTATTGTGTTTCAAGTGCAAAGCCAATTAAATTGGGTCAATAAAGTGGAAACCGGTCATGTATTTGTTCTTATTTCATTTTATTGTTTATAAAACGCTTCCAAAATTTTAATCTAATTCCGACGTACTTTCTCGTAAATGGTAAAACGACGTGTAAGCACTTGGCTGTACACGATTGCCAATAGATATGTCATTTTATATACACAATTCCAGGAAACCTTATTAAATGGCTATTCAAAGAAACCAATTATCGCTTTAAAATCGTTCTGTTTTCACAGGCAACATTGTTACATTAAATTGGTTCTTCTGTAATCTCTGTTTCTATGAAGTTAGTTCACCTGCCAATCGGGAACTCTATTTTCTTAAATGAACACGTGTTGGTGGTCTGTATTGTAGTGGCTATTTAATACTGTTATCTGCTATTTCACCAGGAGGAAAATGTATTGAACATTCATTTCGTTCATCGATTCCTGTTGATATGACGCTAATCCAGTTACTTCTTATATCAAGACTTCATTTCCGCACAGTGGATTCCAACAGCTGTCCGTTCACTAGCTTAAAATAATTCAGTCAAACACATTGTATCCTAGATTTATTTACTTACAGGTTTTACCCATTGCCTTCCTTTGAGTTTATGTTTTAAGTAAAACTCCGAATGCATTTCAGTGTTGCATGTACGTTCGACATAATTTATCGAAGTCGTATTTCGGCCTTGTGTTTGTTGATATTCTCAACCAGTTACCGGAAAAATTACTTTCTTTGCATGAAGTTTTCTTGCTTACCGTGAGAACAGTCGCAAACATTAAAACAGTGAGTCAGGTATGATAAACAGTCTGTACTCAATCATAATCGGATTGGAAGAGTGTAAGAAAATGACGGAGAACACTGGTAAATGTGTTACCTAAATGACAGTCTACTGTCATGAACAAAGTATAAATATTTTAATTACATTTCTTGCTAACATTATTTAGTGAAAAACGTCAGGTTCCCGAATGTGTGAGCCTAAGGTCTTAAACTAGAAGATGACACCTTATTTCTTGTAGGCCTATTACGTACGGCGAATTTTAATTAATATTTGAAGGAGATTACCTGAAAATCTTACTTAAATAAGCTACAGAAAACAGGGAACATTTTTAAATATAGTGAATACTTCAATGTGTGTTGCATGCTATTTAAAGGGCAGCATCGGTAGTGATGTTAAGCAGGTGTAAAATAACAAAGAGATGGACCCAATGTTTGTTAACTCCTTACAAAAATAATCTGGTTACAATAACTCTAAGATGTTAATCAGATTGGCCTAATCCTTACGATGAATACAAAGACGTCGATAGCAAAACTTTGCTTAGTTCAACACCAACTAAATGATTCACAGTACGTAGTTCATTACAAGTTACCAAATGAATTACGATTTTCTTTTCAGGCAATTTTCCACAAGCTTGTCTACCATTAGCAGGTGGGGCACAATCGTCGTCTGTAATTTTATACAAGAAACCTTGAAATTTACACAAGGAATAACTGCCAGTCACATGTTTCAGTGACAATATCTACAACCATCTGTTAACTTTGTGTTCCTGTCATATTTGAATCTCTTTCAAATAATTGCCTTTCATACTGCTTGTGGATGTAGAACAATTATGTTACATTACTTTACACAGGAAGCGTAATATATGAACGAACAGCACTTATTTTTATTGAACGAGCGAAGCGAGTTCTCAGTTTTAACTCGGCCGTTTGTCTGTCTGTTTGGCGTGTGCTTCCCGTTAAGTTTTAAATGCATCAACCGATTTTCGTGAAACTTGTCAGGCGTCTCCAGATTTTTACCTTTCAGACAGCTATTGTTTTTCAGCTATTATTGACAACCCCAATAATAAGGTCGCGGGAGGCAAAAACGGTACATGGTCATAATATTGCGAAAACACTTCAAAACTCCATGAAGAGTATCATATAAAAGAAAATTCTAACGAACATTTGAATACAGTGTGTTCAGTTTGGGAAATTTCACCATTTTTGGACACAAGACCAGCGTACACAAAAACGATCCAAAATGTCTAAAAAATAAAAAAATTTTAAATCTAGCTGGGTGTTCGACGAAAGGAAATTTTGACCCAAATCCGAATTTGTGTTTGTGTTTTTTATGAAAATTATGATATAAGGCACCATGGGCCAAAAAAGAAACTTAAAATTTTAAGAAAACTGTAAAAACCTATTTGGTGGAACAAGTTAGTTGGGGGAATTTCATTCAAAACACAAACTCTGTATCTTAAATAATTTGACAGAGTTTATATCTCTCATTGCTTTCCCTGTTACTGTCAGTGGGCAGAAACTTGTTGATACAGTCTTTTTAAGCTGCCGTCGGAAACTGATACTTTGAATCCCACAGCAATACAGCAATAACGATTTTCTTGCTAACAAGGTTGCTGGTGCGGGCACACACGGAATGTTGTGAACGGTTCGGAAATAAATTGGAAGCTGAAAACGGTTCCACATTTATCTCCGCTGGTTACAATTTCAGCCTTTCTACAAGCAAACTCGTGTCAGTACAGGAAAACAAGGAAAGTAAAACTGGCGCAAGGCGAGAATTTCCTGGAGATCTGAGTGTATGATAAAGTGGCATACTGAGGAACCCTAATAGTGGCGTTATTAGTCTGTTCAATGATGATGAGTGTGCGAAATAATGACGATTACTTCATGTACACATTGTATTTATTTCAATTAATACGGATGACGAATACATTTTCGTTCACCTAAATCACCGCGTTTTAACATACACAAACGTAAGAAAGAAAAATTTCCAGTATCCTTTGGAAAGAACGAAAAAATTAATTACTGAAATGTTATGAAAATTTAGTTACCAGTACATAATTATAGAATTAAAGTTTTTCAAAGAGCTCTGTCTGTCTGTCTGTCTCTGTCTGTCTGTCTGTCTGTCTGCCTGCCTGCCTGCCTGCCTGCCTGCCTGCCTGCCTGCCTCTCTCTCTCTCTCTCTCTCTCTCTCTCTCTCTCTCTCTCTCTCTCTCTCTCTCTCTCTCTCTCTCTCTCTCTCTCTCTCTCTCTCTCTCTCCCCCCCCCACTCCCTCAATCCCTCTCGTTCTCTCTCCCCCTCTTTGTCTTATCCTATCCTTGTTTCGTAGTCGGACGTCAGGGTTTGGGTGTTTACAGCTGTTACAGATAACGTGAGAATGGTATGAAAGTAACAAAAATATCAAATTTCTCAAGTGAAAAAGCATGACAACAGGGTTTGCACATCTCTGCTGTAGATTAGGTCTTCATCTGACATATAACTGACTCACGCCCTAATATAAGGTAGCCTGAATTTAATTTTAAAATATAATAATAATAATGGCTCCCATGTATACCACCGAAGTAGCTTAGGAGTAGGCAGGGTAGGCTCCCTAATATGACCCGTACGGCATATAAGGAAGGCAGTGTGGCCAGCACTACGCTTCAGCCGTCCATTATTATCCCCAGGATGTTATCCCAGGTACTCATTTTCAACAGGCTGAGTCGACCTGGGGGCTGAAAAACGCACCTTGATTTTATGGTGCGGGACCGGGATTTGAACCCGGGACCTCTAGATTAGTAGCCAGGTGCCATACCCACTGGTCTACTGAGCCGCCATATTTTAAAATATATTTTTAATAATTACCATGAAAAAACACGGATTTTGGCTGAGAAGGCTTGTCCCTTTGTTGCAGTCACATTCCTAAGCCTATTCTTGACAACCACTCAAAGATTTTCAAGCAGGTTCATCATCGTCATCTTCTCCAGCAAGGATTAAACCAAAACCTGGTTTCTTCTGGTCCCAAGCAGATAGAGTAGAACTGGTCACACCAACGCTTCTCCGGGCGTCCCATAGGTCTCCGTCCTTTTGAGGATGCGGCAGTCACCCATTCGGCTAAGATATTCCAACCATTTTACCTCATACTATCGAGTATACTTATACTGTATCTAGTTCCTGCCGTACATCGAGATCTCTTTTGCGATATTGAAGAGTATATCCTGCCACCTGCCTGAGGAATTTCATTTCGGCTACTTAACTACGACTGGCCTAGAATTTCGTTAAAATCCAATTCTCAATCTGACAGAGAAGTTTGCAGAGTCATCACCTTCTAGAACTTAAGGCGTATTTCTTTACTCTTTGATGTTAGAGTTCTCTTGATAGTCCGACACATATGGTTGGACGTTTGTAACTAACTTTTTCTCCACGTATTGTTTGTACATAAGACACATTAAAGAATTATGTGTTTATACGTAATTAAAATTAGAATGTATTTAGTCATTAAAGACATTCAAAATTACTGACCTTCTCTAAACCGGTCCCATCTACAACAATTTTTGCTCGTATGGGAACAGTTCGACGAAAAGCCATCACTTTGGTATATGGAGATCTGTAATCCCAAATCCTTGCAGATTCGACTGAATGAGTGTCAGCCATCTGCAAGCCGCTTTCTGAGTTCGACAGGATAGCCTGGTCATCAGCAAACGATGTGTCAACTGCAGAGTTATCAGTGACAAAATGTTCTGGAAATTTCATCTCCCAAGTGGGCTCATGTCAGACGAATTACGTATGTCAGGTGAATGTTCGGTCTAAAAACGAATACACTGTCCATTCACAGATTCCTTCATTTTATTCGATACGAGGCAAAGAGCAGGATGTTGAAGTATAGCTGTACCGACTTGAGTGAATTTTGTGACTTTTGTTTAGTTATGCAACAACACTACTACTTAAATATTTATATATTTTCGGTGCTCGTAATTCATCTTCAGAAACGAGAGCTTGTATACCTATGTAAGTAAAAAAAGCACTAAATATATTTTTACTAGGACGTTTTTCCAACTAATGAATACGTTTCTCTGACCCTTTACCAGCATCTGATAGCTGAACATGCTGTATTCTCAATCCTTGCACAAGGAATTCGTTTTCATCATAGAATGTAACATTTTCCTGTATTCCACTCTCGAATGTTTATATTTCTTAGCCCGTGCAAGGCGACGTGGAACCATAAAAAGGTGTTTCTTGTTGATATACTTTTATTTAAGAAAATATTTATAGGCTATTCAAGTAAAATTAATTTTACCAAATAAATTTTAACAGTCGGTTACAGTCGGTTCTGGAGAGAATAAAGGAATACACAGGTAGAATGGAAGTCCCTTGTGGAACGCATTGTAGACACCCGTATTCCTAACAAGCGTTTTGATATAGCCCAGTGGGGACGAGAGACGTGGAAAGAATAGTCAGAGACTCTATGAAGTCGGAACGGGCTATAGCCCAAGCCATGTAGTGAAGAAGAAGAAGTATAAATTAGGTACTTTGGTTGAAAATAAACTACCCAGTGAGAAAAAAAGTGTCCAGCGAAAAGTTACGAAATAATCGTTACCTTATTAAAATCTAATGCATGTTGCAATTTTCCTGGGAAAATAAAGAAAGTAGCTGGAACTCCAAGTACACAACACAATTGGTTCTGAATGATTGATCTGAACGATAAGACTTTTAGCACGTATCCACAATATGATATTTACGATTTTAAGGTTAGCGTTATTATGATTTAAAAGAACACGAAATGGGCCCGAAAACGTGAATTTCTAGTATAACTAGATTTAGGCATACACTTTTCAGAATAATTTATTGTGTGTGGGCTAAATATCATGATACTGGACGACAAAAGAAAGTAGGAAATAAGTCTAATTCCAATCATTACAATATTCAGGAATACGTAGTAGGACTACATTCTTGTGTATGTATTGTTAATCAAAAAGCGTGTGAAGCGTCGGGAAAACGAAAGATTACAATACGAATACGTTTGTTTTTGACGATTATAGAGAATATAACTTTGCGCCAAACAAATGCCCGTCGGAAAGCTTCAAAATTACTACTTCGTTTTAGTCAGTCAGCGTAAAAAATAAAGTAGACTCTTGACTTCAGATTCTGTCCCAGTTGGAGCAGAAATCTTCTTGATATGAGATGTGACAGGTAGTTTTTATGACGTTGTTATTTCAATTACCTTACTTTAAGTATCCAATACGAAAAGTGGTGTATCTCCGACAGAAGCGGGGGAAGACTGAACCCTGTATGGGCGACCCATCGGAGAAGTCGCGCTTTGACGAGGTTGGATGTGGACGAAGACGTAAAGAGACCAGCTTTGTTGGTGTATGAATATTACAGAGGCAGTGGCAGCCAAGCGACTAAAATCTCGTTCGGCCACTTCTGTGTACACTAAGGGTAACGTCTTGTCTTCCGTAGGGAGGTTACGGGTTTAAGAACCCCGCGGAAGGTTAGTGCGGTGTTCCGTATAAGCATATCTGGAGTACCAAACTTTTAAATGCTCTACAATTTATACAATTTACGTAAATAATAAAACGGATTGAGATCGGCAGCAAAAACACTTCTAAAGATAAAAGAAATAGATAGCAATTACGGCAGGACAAGTTTAAATTTGTTCATTGCCTTTCTGTTACACATGCCATCAGTTTCTCCTTTAGCGTGATTCCGTTGTAAGTGCAGACTTCTACACTACTAGTAGCCTTTATATGGAACAATTTAAGGGGATACGACCTGAAATCTGAGGTATGCGGAGTAAGGGAAACCGTCTCGGCCGGTGTTTGATGTGCATAGTTGAAGGTGTACTGTCATCCGGTTTAATTCACAGAAGTGCAGAGAGACGAATGCAAAGAGAGAGGGGGCTCCTACGTGAACAGAGGATCGAGAAAACGATGGGACGTGGGTACTCAAAGGCCAAATTTTAAAGGAACCCAAATGGAAATGAAAGGGAGGCTATGACTTAATAATCTCTGCAGCCATTACTGCTTGTTAGTAGTGGACAACAGCAATCGCCGGACGAGTACCGCATGCGAAATTATGTCACGTAGCAAGAGAAGAAGGTGGACAGCAAGTTTAATGCGGCTGTTACTAGGGAACATGGGAAAACATTAAGAATGATATTGGTCACGCGACCGATAAAGCTTATCCCTAAAAATTCGGTTACGAGATTGTTAGTTACTTTTTTAATTTTCTTCAATTTTTTTATTTATTGAGCGATACTTTCTTCTTACATATTCCTTATTTGTTTTTATTGAAAAGGTTGGTGCAATCTTAGGCATTTCAGAAGTATAGGCTATAATTTAGTTTGAAAATATTTTGTTCATTTTTATCACATGGGACGTTTCCCTACTTGTACAATATATAGTGAAAGCTATCTTTTTAAACCTTTTCAGTGAAGGACGGATAAAAATTAAAAATTATTTACTCTGAGGTTGTGTGTGTGTGTGTGTGTGTGTGTGTGTGTGTGTGTGTGTGTGTGTGTGTGTGTGTGTGTGTGTGTGTGTGTGTGTGTGTGTGTGTGTGTGTGTGTGTGTGTGTGTGTGTGTGTGTGTGTGTGTGTGTGTGTGTGTGTGTGTGATATTAAAAAAATTGTATGTAATACTTGAACGACCGTGGGCATTTCTCTGTTGTTCTCGACCATTTGGCATTTGTCTGTCTGTCTATCGATTTGGGGGATATGTCTGTCGATAACTTCTAAACGCATCAACTGATTTCCGTAAAGCTTGGCACGCTTGTCTACACCTTTTTACCATACAGAAACCTATTGTTTATTCGATTACCCACCCTCCCCCCCAAATATTGAGCGGGAAGAAAAATGTGAGGGGCTAAATTTGTCAAAACATCGCAAAAATCTATGTTGGCTATCAAATTAAAGCTATTCTAAACAAAATCTGAATTAAATGATCATTTTTGAAATTTTCAAAATTTTGGAAAACGAGGCCCCGAAAAGTGAGTCAAAATTTTTGATAAAATCGCAAATTAAAAGGAATTTTAATCTGAACTTGAATTTAATGTACAGTTTTGGGAATTTCAAAATTTAGAATACGAAGGCCAAGAAAAGGGATTATGTTTTAATTAAAATAAAAGGGATTTTATTTAATTGTAAAAATCCAGCTGTCATTAAAGAAGATTTTAACCCAAATCCAATTGCAGCGTTTACTATGAAAACGCTTACCTTTATGTACACCACGGGACAAACATTTAACAGAAATTTGTAAGAAAATTGTAGAAATCTGAGTAGGGGATCAAGTATGACGAATTTTATTCATACAAGCCCAGCATCTTTAAAAATTTTACAGAACTGATACGTCTCAACACTACTTGGAAAATCTAGATCGCATTTAAAAAGTTTGTAAGCTATGTTTATAAAAAGCTGTATGTATATTGTAACGTAACAAAATAATGGTTACATAGAAATGATATAATACGTCGAATAAGAGTGTACCACGAACATATTTCATCAAACATGAGAAGAAAGAACAGAAGTATAAAAGCCAAATGTGTATCTATATGTGAATAATGTTAAAGCAAGCCAACGAAGAAGAAAGAAGAAAAATAATAAATGTATCATCAAGAAGAGAGGAGGAAAAGAGAAGATAAAGGATCAAATTAATACGTTAGCAATATAGGCCCAATAGATCATAATAGTGAGGGGATATATTAAATATGATCATCATAGTGAGTGGACATATCAAAGATTATCATAATAATGAGGAGACATATTAAATAGTTATCATAATAGTGAGTAGATATATTAAATAGTTATCATAATAGTGAGTGGACATATCAAAGATGATCATAATAGTGAGGAGATATATAAAATAATAATCATAATAATGAGTGGACATGTTAAAAATTATCACTATAATGAGTGAAAATGATATATAGACAAATAAATGTGAATTGCGACAAATAACGACGAATATGATGTAAATAATTGTGTTATAAATATGACATGAGTAATCACAAATAGTGAGGAAACGAAAGATGCCTTATAAGTGATAAGAAATTAAAAATGAAGAATAAGCAACCGAATAACCAGAAGAGGAAGAATGAAGAAGAAGAAGAAGAAGAAGAAGAAGAAATGTACCGTGAAAAATGAAGAATATATATAACTAGGACAAGACACCAGCATTCCCAAAGTAAGGAAGACACCACGACCAGAAAAGTGACAAAATAAGAATAATGACTACCAGATTAATAGTTATAAAACCATCCATCAAGGAAGGACATAATGAAACCAATATGATAAAAACCAAGTGTTGAAAACTTAGTAAGTAATCACAGACAATAATAGTGAATACCTTATATGAGTGCAACGATAAATAATATAATGACACTACCCCAAATAGGCACCACAAACAATATAAGTGAAATGTTTATAACAAGGGAAGTGACGAAATGAAAAAGTGTTAACAAATGAAATCAATGATTATCAAGTAAAATACACAAACATTCAGTGTACGACTTGTAATCCAAGATTGTAACACAGACATACTTAGTAAGACCACCAATGTAATGGAACTGAAAAGAGAAATAATTGCTCAAAAAGACCAATGAAACAAACTATAAAATCCTTGATATGAAACATGCCTGAATGTCAGAGTAACACAGGACAAAATGTAAATAAATATGATAACTAATGTGTAGTAAACAAGACAATTTGTTGTAAAGAAACAAACCAATGTATACAAGCCAAGATGCAAAACCACAAAAAGTGTAACATAAATAAGTAAAAAATTAAGTATTGTTGTATAAACATATAGTATAAAATGTGTACAAAGTGTGTAAAACATGGTAATAAACAATAGTAATAACATGTCATAATGACATTACAACATTTAAGCAGGATGTTGAACAAAATAAGAAGCATATTGTTGTCAAATCAGTAACACATAACCTCATCTGAACAGGACCTACAACATAAAATCACACACAATAATTAGATAAAGTAATTACAAGTAGTTGTTCAGAACAGAAACCAAATAAGAACAAATGTATAAGACAGTGAATACCTTATAAGCTGAGGGACATAACTATATAAGTCAAATTATTGATACAAACAATAGCAAAATCAGACAAATTACCAAGTGACTACAGAGTTACACAGAAAACACTAATAAAACTTGTAAATAGAAAGTAAAGAGGGTTACCAGTAGTGAGAGGAATATTCAATTCAACTATGAGTATACCTAACAATCATTATATAAGTAAAATAATAACAATAAAATGATAAACCAATTAACTATACGAATAGGACTAGGTGTAAATAACCATTCTACTGCAATTTAAAGAAAGTTCAACTAACAAAAAGTTAGTAAGTACATTAGACAGACAATGTACAATGTCTGGGTACACTTTAATTAATAATAATACATGTAATACATACTAACAATAACTAAATAAGAGTGACAAAATAACGAAAATATAGCATGGTGCATTTAAACAATGCTATGTGATTAAATAAGACACCATTTGCTGGAGTAAAGTGTCAGCAAAGGTATAAAAGGATGTTAAGTAACATTTAAATACCGAGAGGGTATAATAGAATAAGACATAATGGTAATATAAGCAAATACAAATGCTAGGACATATATGTCTTGCACGCCATGAATGCATTTTGCTCAAACCATAAATACATTAATATTTTGTATTAAATAATGCGAGATATGGACTCTAGACATTTAATTATAAATATTAGAATAAGATAACACCGAAATATAGTGGTAAAGACTTATTTTTTATTAAGAACCACTATAAGTGAATTGTGTGAAGTGAATTAAATTGTTAATGGACGGATTTGTAACTTGTTTGGACTTAAAAGAAAGACCCAAGTATCCGCAAAACAATGAGACTATTCATTTATTGATCAGACAAATAATAAGAAAATTATGTGTGATATAAGATTTTCTATCATTTCCGAATCGGAATGAACGCGTCACAGGATACTCTCCGACCCAAAATCCGATGCCAAAAATTAAATTTTTTAATGTCACTAAGGCGTTTGGGGTTGAGATTACAGACTTCTCCACCAGTGAGATGACCTGATTTTACTAGACGCGAGAAGAAACTTCGACGAGGAGGATTAATCGTATTCCAACCATCACGGCGAGCGGAGCGTGCAGTAGTCAGCAAGAGAAATTTCAAATTTGTGCGCGTCACCAAGTAATAGTAGTAAACTAACCTCCACTGAGGAGCTAACCCTTTACGTGTGACAGTGCGACGAGTGATAGTGAGAATTATTTAACATCGCTAGTGTATAATAAGGGCGATGAAAAGTGATAATTACAGGGACTACAATATATTAACGATATTTAAAAATAGAATGAAACATAATAGTTGCCAATTGGGAAATATTATGTCGAACTACTTTAGTCAAGTACGCACCGTACATGGCTATACTAGTAAATGATTGTACATTGACAGGCACAATGAGTAAAAGTCTCGATTAATTAATTATATTGTTTAATTTTAATTTTACATTTTAATATTTTTTAAGGAAAATAATAAGTGGAGTCAAAATAATAATAAATACTGTAAGCAACACGCCTGAATATAGACGCTTACTTGACTACCTATAACGTTTGAATAAAGTTAATTGTAATATAACCTACGAGAACTATCACTGCCTTTAATTAACAATCCTATCGTGCTAAATATATTTTGAATATAGTTTTAAGATTTAAATATTACGAAATAACTTATTTTAATAACTTACTCTGAATTATAGGTAGAGTTAACCTATAAAGGACAAACATTTCCATGTCAACAAAGAGTCATATCGTAAATTAGTAATTCTTTCTGAACAGACTCAGTAATAAGAATGTTTTCTCTTTAATCAAATACATTTCATTGATAATAAGTAAACAAATAATATCATTTTAATGTGTAGCGTTTATGAACACGTGTTACACTTGCTTGAATAACTAGCTACTGTACACCAGTTGTACCATGATACGATAGTTTTGATATCGTATTTGAGGTTAAATATTTTGTAGTTTTTGTTTTTTGATTATTCTATATAAATTAATATTATTCATTATAAACATCTTTGTATCTGGTATCATGACAATGCAAAAGAATTCATGAAATTTGGTAATAATAATAACCAGAATTAACCTAACAAGGTTCACAATAATATTGTATATCGCATCAGTGTTACCAGCCCTGAGTTGAAGGATTTTCATAAAATACTTAACTTTTTTGTTGTTTTGAAAAAATTATTCATTGTTTTTAAAAGGAATTCAATTCAAATTAATTGATGTTAATAAAATCCTAGTTATCTTACCTGTGAATCAAGCGTATTTATTTCTCTCAAAATAGGCACAAGTAAATTTCATTCAAGGAGCAATTGTTTCCCAAGGTGGCAGCATTATTGTAGCGGCTAGTATTTAAATATTTAATTCAATATTAAATATACTTATCATTTTATTTACTGTCTGCATATCAGTGTCAAAGTGAAATATTTTTGCGTATTATGTTATGACTTTCCAGTGATATAGAGCCTATTGAGAAGATTGAGGACGTTCACCGATGGTAAGTGGGGAGGTAAACACATCAAGAAGCATCAAGAGAACAGTTTTTACAGTCCTTTTAAACAACAAGTTCGAAATAATAATAATAACACGAAATCGTTTAAACAAGCACATAAACATTATTAAATTAAATACACTTATTATCAAACAACACCTATCGTTGTTTGGTAACAATATTTATTAGGTACTAGCGAGTACCCGGCATGCGTTGCAATGTCACTCAAAGAAAGAAAGTGTTTGTATATATATAATATATAAAGACTTCGTTCGCGTGGTCTTCAATTTAATGCGATAATATATTTAGAACAGAATCTATTCCATTGGGTTGCCATAGTAACCAGATCTAATAAGTTAGTTTTTTAAGACTCCAAAGGACCCCCCAGAGGATCGTATCGAAAAAAAAAACACCTGTCCTATGTTGGTTCTCCCGTTGCGTAAAATATTTGTGCCAAGTTTGGTTGAAATCGGTCCAGTGGTTTAGGAGGAGATGTGGAAGACCCCAAAGAACCCCATCGAAAAAACACCTATCCTATGTTGGTTCTCCCTTTGCGTAAAATATTTTGTGCCAAGTTTGGTTGAAATCGGTCCAGTGGTTTAGGAGGAGATGTGGAAGACCCCAAAGGACCCCCCGAAGTATCATATCGAAAAAACACATATCCTATGTTGGTTCTCCCGTTGCGTAAAATATTTGTGCCAAGTTTGGTTGAAATCGGTCCAGTGGTTTAGGAGGAGATGTGGAAGACCCCAAAAAAACCCCAAAAGAACCCCATTGAAAAAACACCTATTCTATGTTGGTTCTCCCTTTGCGTAAAATATTTGTGCCAAGTTTGGTTGAAATCGGTCCAGTGGTTTAGGAGGAGATGTGAAAGACCCCAAAGGACCCCCCGAAGGATCATATCGAAAAAACACATATCCTATGTTGGTTCTCCCGTTGCGTAAAATATTTGTGCCAAGTTTGGTTGAAATCAGTCCAGTGGTTAGGAGGAGATGTGGAAGACCCCAAAGGACCCCAATGGACCCCGTCGAAAAAAACACCTATCCTATGTTGGTTCTCCCGTTGCGTAAAATATTTGTGCCAAGTTTGGTTGAAATCGGTCCAGTCGTTTAGGAGGAGATGTGAAAGACCCCAAAGGACCCCCCAAAGGACCCCATCGAAAAAACACCTACCCTATGTTGGTTCTCCCGTTGCATAAAATATTTGTGCCAAGTTTGGTTGAAATCGGTCCAGTGGTTTAGGAGGAGATGTGGAAGACCCCAAGAACCCCCCAAAGGACCCCATCGAAAAAAATTCATAAACCTTCGCGGGCGTACGCACAACAACTCACCGAAGTTTCATCGCAATCGGATGAATGGTATAGGGACGCATACGGGACAAAGAAAGAAAGAAAGAAAAACATTCATTTTTATAGATATAGATATATATATTTGAGAAGAGTAAAAGATGTAGATCTATTTTTGTCAACCTAAATTACAAACGAAATTTTCTTATAACATTTTATTCTTGTACTGTGTTTTATTTAGGCTAATTTCTAAGATTTCTATGAATCGTTTCACAAATATTCCTAACTTTATTTATCTTGTCTTTTATATCAGATTCAGACTCATAGCTTGCTTCACATCTGAGATATTTAAAACCACTCACTTGTTATAAAATGCTGTTGTTTATACCTAGATAGTTAGTCCTCACTGGTTAATTATTTTAAAAAAAAGTCATGGTTTTAGTCTTTTTCTCTGAAATTGGCAGTGAGTAGTCTCTTGTCACTTCCTCTAACTGAAACATGGATCTTTGTAAACCATCCTCATTTTCTTCAATAATAACTGCCATCTACATATAGCAGGGAACCTATACAATTTGGTAAGCTGTATTACCGAAATCACTTTGGATTTCCATACTCCAATATGTCGCCAACATACACATTAAACAAGGTTGGGAAAATGCAGCAATCCTGCCTAATTCCCTTGATTATTGGAATGTCGCCTGATAACGTACCATTCAGATCCAGGACTATAGAGTATACTATACAAGTACTTTTGTAAAGTATCATAGCTGAATTGGTAAAAGTCGTGGATATCCTCTTCTAGCCATGATATTCCATAATTTTTGACGGTCTATATTATCAAATACTTTATCCCGATCAACAAAAGTGATATGCGTTTCTGGTTATATTCCCGCCATTTCTCTGTTATATTTCGCAATACGAACTATGCATCCACAGTTGACCTACCCTTTCTGAAATCCCCGCTCTTCGAGAAGTAATGCGTCTGTAATAACTTTTAATCTCAGTTTTAGAATTCTTGTAAGCCTATATATTTTGTATGTTGAGTCGAGCAAGCCTCTATAATTATTTGTGTCTGTCCTGTCTCCTTTTTGTACAATGAAATCACTTTTCCCCATCTCCATTCTTTAGAATTCCTTTTCGCGTCATATGTTATTTACAAAACGTAGAATTCGTAAGTGCAATAATGTCACACCGTATTTTATTAACTCAACATTTGTTCCGTTAAATCCTGGTTCCTTTCTATTTCTCATACAATTCATTACTTGAGTTCTTCTATTGCTAACATACGTAGACCTTTTCCACTTGGCTTACTTATACATTCCTTATAATTTTCTATTCTGCTGTCCCTTCTTCTTTCTCAGAACATTAACATGAACCTTTTCTGTTTCAGAGCTATTCAATGTTTTAATCACTTTGTATCCCATAGTCTGTCTACCATAAAAATCGTGCTCTAAAGTGGCTACGAAGCGTTCCCACGATTCTTGATGGCTTGTTTAACAATTATCTTTATTTAATTTCTTATTATATTTCTTGTTCTAAAGCTGCTTACTTTCCGTTGCTTTAGCTTGTGGAAAATGACAGAATAACAGAACAATTAATTCAGACAGACTACTTAGGAACAAGGCTTACAAGTAAAAATAGGGCAGATGAAGAAATTGGAAATCAATTGATGAAAGCAAGAAGATTTGCTGTATGCATGAATAATCTTATATGGAATAATAAATACCTCACACAAGAAGCAGAAACTACAAAAGCACAATACGTCCAGTAATATCAAGAGACCAAGCCAGACACAACAACTCAAAGAAAACGATACACTATAGAAATGATTACATTACGGAGGGCACTAGGAAAGACTAGGTATGATAGGTTGCCAAACAACAGTATAAGAGAAACGTGTAGTGTAACAGACATTAATTCTTCGATTGCGGAAAGACGGGTATGGAATAAAAACTTATCAATAATGGATGACACAAGGGTAGTGAAAAAGGCAAGAGATAGCCAACGAAACACCAAGAGGAGCATTGGTCGGCCAAGAAAGAGGTGGAGTGACAGCATGTAGTGCGACTGTTGTTATAGAACAGGACAGAGCCCTAACAAGGAAGGTAAAGAAGAAGAAGATGTTCTTATACTTATTTCTATAGGTTAGTAAAATAAGCTAAATAGAGAAGTATACGCAATTTATTATCTCTGTAGAAACTGTTAGTCCAAAAAAAGGATATATTTTCTTAAACATACTACAGGCCTATACTTGGAAATTATTTTGTATAGGCCTACTAGTAAGACTATAACGTAGATAATGATCCTAAAACTCTTTAATATTTACTAATACATCTTTCCAGACAAACGGACACACTTAGGCTATTATTGATACTTCTATAAAAGTAATCACAGTTCACATCCCTATTACAATAGTTCTCCTTTGTTAATACACAAGGTCATTAAGCACTACATAAAACAAATAGTAATTATACTCGCAGAGTCAGTAAGTTCACAAATAACAAACACATTGACAACATTCGGTGAACATAAGGTTAGCCAATCGCTGTAAAACCGCTCGCTAACTAACTAAATCTTCGTATAACTAATATAATCTTCTCGCTAACTAACCAACTAACTCTGTCATAGTAACAGCCCAGAAAATGTTAGATAATTTTTTAAGGGGGGGGGGTTCTCAATATCCGAGCGCAATCTCGCCTGCACGAGAGGATACTAGAATTTTGTATTCTGGTTGTTTGCGCACATCGCTGCACGATGAGTTATCAGCATCGACGAGTGCGATGAAACATCAAGAAATCTACGCTTTGAACGTAAGTCTGATCAGTTATTTTGTCACCCAGCTCTGTAACGTTATTTGAAAATAATGATAATGAAAAATAACAAAGGCATGTTGAGTAGTAAGTAGGCCTACATGGGAATGTGAGCGTGTACACGCACACACACACGCGCGCGCACATACACGCACATTATGCGAAATAAAGAAAGAGAGAGAGAGAGAGAGAAGGAGAAAGCATGTGGGGTGTGAGAGATGAGATTTACTGAGGGAGAACAGAAATGAAATAAATGAAACATGAGTCGGAAATTAGGTAATGCTGAATATCTACAAAAACGTTGTGACACGCCCGGCTAGGCTCGGCTTAGCGACCCGACACAATGACGCTTTTTCCTTAACTCACTGTTGGCTTTATTTGTTGAATCACTGTTGAGAACTGCTAATTTTCTGACTTTGTCCGCCAGTATACACACAATTCCGACAAAAATATTCTTTTAACACAGAAGCCAGCGAAATGACGTACTGATCTGACGTCATATATATATGGCCCGTATATATATGGGGATTTCAGAAACATGACAAGAATGGGAATGCGATTGCTTTCTGTCATTGTATTCGGAATTACTGTTTTGAGATATTGAAAATAACTTATGTATATTCATTACTTAGCTATTAAAATTATAGTTTTGCGTTTCAAATTTCAGTTCATACGTGTCGATCAGCATTGTTAGTATAGGAAAAATAACATACTGAGAAACCGTATTAGAGCTAGTGCTGAACAGACAATTGTAGAATTAAATTTACAGTATCATACCGGATTTAAAAAATTTCAGTATTAAATATACTGCGGTGTCGCGCCGCGTTAACATGAGAAAAAAAATAAATACAGCCCTCTATCTTAAAGTAATTAGGCCTACATTATGAAGCTGGATATTTTTATACTATCTTCTCTTATTTATTAAATTCTTATAAGAAATTCTTTTACACAGAAGTTAGCAAAATTACTTACTGAACTGAGAGAATTTATCTACAGGATTTCAGAAACATGACAAGAATGTAAATGCGATTGTTTTTTCTATCACTGCATTTTATATGTACTGCATATCTTTGACCATGAATTTTAAAATTTAATAAAAAGTTTCTGTTCAATGATGTACGCTGTAAAAGAACATTTTATAGATTACATAATTACAGTTATATTCAGCAATTTAGGCCTATTTTTAATTAACATATAGTTAACTTGCAATTAACATATTAATTAATATAACATGAATTTCAGAAACGTACACTTTTACCTTTAGACGTAAAGATATTTTTAAAATTGAAAATTTTTATAAGGACGTGTCGCACATTTGCGGCCGATCGCTGGTGCGTTATCGAAAATGGGAACCGGTGAGTTTCCATAGAAACTACTTCTTTGTTGTCAGTAACGTAGTACACATATAAAACTTCGCTTATTAATGCGACTACATTTAACTTATAATCTGTACATTGGTAAATGAAGAATGAATTCATTGATTGGTGAATGAACATAAATACATATATTTTTTAGATTTATTGAAGCATTTTCAATCCCCTTCTCTGTGCATTGCATTTGTGCAATGCCTGTAAATTTTTTGTTTAAAATACAAAAGAATTATAAGATCACTTTTTCTTTTTTACAAAAGTATTGGTTTCGAGTTTTCACACATAAGGTGAATAAACTTAATAGGCTTCCATAAAAATTTCAAGTAGCCTACGAATATCGGTTGATTAGTTTGTGTGAAAACGTCAATTTTGTTAAAAACAAAAAAAAACAATTTTCTGAGACAGCACTTTAACAAAAACTGGTGTCATTTTAGAACAAAAACTACTTAATAGCTTTATAAACATGCCATAACCGTAATCTTCTTGTCCATATTATTTCTGTCTGGCAAGTTTTAGCTTTCATCAAACCATATCTAAATTACGGTTTCATTACGAATCTCGCTATTTTTTACCTGCAGCATATAGAGATTTTAATGTCTTCATCACAACCATTATCTAGCGTTTATACTCAATCCTCGTAGTACTTTCTTCCCTGTCATAAATCTATCATTATAATATTAATGACGTTTTAACATTATAATATTAATTTTAATGTTCTTCCATACGCACAGATTTCCATCGTTTGGAACAAAGTTCATATTTTGGATGTCGTCCTAAATTAGTGCATACAGTGATTCATTTACTTTTTGTGTCCTGACGTGCAAATGATTCTTCAAAAATTTTGGAATTTCCTCCCCCCAGAACTTAAATCCTTAAATGTAAATCCTAAATCTAAATCTAAATTCTTAAAAGTAAGCTTTATTGTCTCTATAACAGTTTTTATTGTACCACAAACAAAGTGGGCAACAAGTCGCTCCTGAATTGTGCAACTTGAAACGCTTAAAAGAAAAAAAAAACAAATATGAGACAAAAATACTTTTTATATTTATAAATGTATTTAAACAGTAAATAGAAGAAAACATTTTAATATACTTTGGTACAGAATCCGGTTAACGTCTCGTTAACGTACACACACTTTATCAGCTGATGAACTTTCACTATATCTCGCACCTCTTCAAAAAGCAGCAAAGTTTACAAACAGAATGTGTATCTATTGTCTATACATAATTGGTAGACAGGAAGAGTTCTGGATATTGGCATGTAGTAAAGGTATCATCAAGGCATAGGACAGTGTAAAATGGATTGCAAAAGCCGAACACGCTTCTTGAATGCCAAAACGGACGCACGTTGTCCTGATCTGTTCAACAGCCACTTCGTCCAGCCACATCGGTCCTGAGCAAAGGAGATGTTTTTCATCACCTGCTTCAGATTAATCATGGCACTGTCTCTCCACCGATTGCTAGGCCACGTCCTCTAGGCTGCACTCTACCAGGAGAACCCTTATATAGTTCTTGACTGTCCTGCTGTCTTCGATTCTCAGGACATGACACAGCCATTTCAGTCTTTGTATTCTAATGAAGGACGTAATGCTGAGATCATCATATGCCCCAAGCAATTTTCTAATTTTGCTCCGCCGCCATATCCCATTTTCGCAATCCGCCTACGCAATCTTGTTTCGATTCTGAATCTGTCCAACAGCTCCACTGGCGACATCCGACATATTAAGTATCCAGGTTTCACCGCCATAAGCCATGGCTGATTTAAATAAGGTCTTGAACTCCGTTGATTGGTCTACAATCCTCCACCTCAAGATTTTGTCCCAGGCAAAGTATGCCCTGTTGCGATCTCCTACTTATTCATCAAAATCTTCACTGCCTAGAGCTGCTTCAAAACATTAATCAACAAACACGTAATGCGGCTGGTGTGTACATGTCTCTTTCTTCTTGACATGGTTATTTTGGTGTCACTTTCAATCACTATAAGCCTATAAAGCCGAAGACGCTAAGTGCAGCTAAAGGGGCTGTCGCGCACATAAATAAGAAGACTTGTGTACACAAAATTTACAGGCATTGCACAAATGCAATGCACAGAGAAGGGCATTGACAATGCTTCAATAAATCTAAAAAATATATATATTGTAACAGTACAGACTGTTCCATGGTAATAAACTAGCTGAGTAGCAAGAAGTGATGATAACAAGTAGTAAATCTACCAACAGCATTCAAAGACAACACAAAATAAACTGACAAATAGACTGAGACATTGACAAAGACTAGTTCCCCAATAGATTAGTTAAGTGAGAAAAAAACAAATAGACAAAATAAAACACCATAAATAAATGAAAGATGAAATAACTTATATTTTAAAAATGTATAGAGTAAAGTAAACAGCACGTTAGCTGAACAATTAAAAAGAACAGCTAGCATGAGAAATAAAGTGAAGTATCATGTTGATTATAATAAATAGTAAATAAATTATGATAATTGAACTTTAGAATAAGATTAACAAAGTATAATCACAATGTGTTAAATCAACCTTGAAAGAAAGGTATGCTAAGGCATAATAGATAATGATTAAAGAAAAAAATTAATGAAAGAATAAGTTGTATATGTTCTACTTATAAATGATGTCAAATGTAATCAACAATGTAAAGAAGTTTATGTATTTAAAAATGTTATAAGCCTGTTAATTTTGTAAAAAGATGTATTATACGGTAAGGTAAACAAAACCTTGAATTGTGAAGTGTAAGGGAATGACCTAAATGAGGTAAAGTAACTTAATGAATAATAAATAATGTAATAAAAGATCAGAATAATTACTAAGGCCAATATGCCAATGAACATAATTATTGTGTAATAACTAGCACATGATTTATAAGAAAATCAGAACAAATGGCAAAATGTCTATAATAAATACAGAAATAAAGACATAACAATTAATATGACTCACAACAAACTATGTAGAGTGCATACTGAAAGAAATATTGTAATTATAAAAAGAAACATGAAATTATTAGACAAATAAATAATAATAAATGAGATTATGAAAATAAGAATCATATATAATAAAGAGACCATACTATAAAGAGTATAGAAAAATATGAATAACAATTAAGTAAAAGGTGAAATATCACCAGAAAAGTTCAATTAAAATGATTATAGGAAGTAAGTGTAATTTTGAATGATTAATGATATCAGAACCAAGCCATTTAATGGTAAAACAGATTACAATAATTAAACAATTATATAAAGATAATTAAAACAAAAAATCAAAATTCAAATAAATCTATCATTAAAAATAATTATTTAATATCAAATAAATAAAATTATTTAATAACAAAATTAAATAAATTTAATCAAGGGTACGATCCCGTTAAATTATAATATTTATGTTCATTCACCAACCAATGAATTCATTCTTCATTCACCAATCAATGAATTCATTCTTCATTTACCAATGTACAGATTATAAGTTAAATGTAGTCGCATTCATAAGCGAAGTTTTATATGTGTACTACGTTATTGACAACAAAGAAGTAGTTTCTATGGAACTCACCGGTTCCCATTTTCGATAACGCACCAGCAATCGGCCGCAAATGTGCGACACGTCCTTATAAACACTTTCAATGTTAAAAATTTGATCTCTACCACAATTTACAAATTAAGACGGATGGACAGTTACGAAGCAGAATATGTATGTTGTAAGGTATTATTAACTGGAGTCGTGAAACAAGCAGATTGAAAAGTACTTCTCTTTTCATTTAACTGTTGAAGTGAAAAACGGGGCTACTATGCGTTTGCAAAGTTTACATCATACTCAGTTTCTGAGAATAAACATTTGCAATATTTAAAGTAAAATGCGTTTTACTGAAGTATCTTTCTTTGTTATCCCTTAGGTTAACTCTCTGTTGACCAAATCATGGAGATCTAATCTTACGTTTAATGCTGGATATTATATGATTGCATCATTTGTTTACTCATATACGTTTCTATAAAAATAATTATATCATTAAATTAACAATTTTTGGTTAACTCAAGGATCCTCTGCATATAAGGATATTTAAAGTCTGTCAAAAATACGTTTTAACAGAATAACATTTGACACAAAGAGTGTCCGTTATAATAATATTATCTTGTTTTAGTGTAACGATCAAACAGTTCTCCTGAAGACTGATTTCCCATGGTGTGCCCAACAATTTAGAATAAGTCAAGTATAAACACAAAAGGGGATCTTTATGACAAACGTAATTAATGTGGAAGTATCTCTTTTCTATTATGGGTCGTATTTTTGAATAAATATTTTGTTGCACAAAGAGCGTGAAGGGTTTGAAACATAAACGACACTTTGCTTAAATCTGACTCTGAAGCGCACGCGCGCACTATCAAATATACACATTCACATCTATGATATTTTTATGTATTATATGAGGCAGCAACTCTAATATATAATGCCTGTTACATGAGTCCCGTGGGTACGGTGCCTGGTTACTAATCAAGTAAGGGTCCTGGCTTTGTTTTCCAGGCACCATAAAAGCAAGACTCTTTTTCAGCTTCCAGGTCGGCTCAGCCTGTGAATATAAGTAGCTTACCTGGAGAAACATCGTGGCGTAGTAACTGGCGGGTGAAGCATAATGCTGGCCACACTATCTTCCTTGCATGCTGAAGGTAGGGAAGATAAGTTGGTTCACATAAGGCAGCCTGCCCTGCCATCTCATAAACTACTTCGGTAGAAAATGGAGCCGTTACTATTAGTATTTTTTTAATAACATTTTGGGGCTTGACATCTAAGGCCTTTAGCCCAACGACGTCTACCAGGAGCGTTGCTCGACCGGATGTTTTCTTCTCACCTACTTTAATTGACTCAACGAAAGTGGAAAAAACTCGTAGACACTAAGACGCACAACGACATTTTCAAAGCATATACAGTGTTCTTGCTGCTTTTAGGGAGGACAGAGTTCTGTCTATCGCTAACTGTTCGTTTCCGAGGACTTCTTTTACGGTTACCTTTTACTCTGAATCTCTGCCTCAGTTCCGGAAGAGCACTATAGTCTTCGATTATGTGTTTCACTCCAAGGGCTACGGCACAGGTGCAGACGGATCGTTCTTATCCTTGTAGGAAGTACGAAGACATCACGTTCGTGTGCCCAATGCGTAACCTGGTGTTGCAAACTTGTTCACGACGACTACGAATCTGCTACTTGCCATTTACAGACGCTCTGCATCACGGCAGAAAGTTTCCTCTGATGTGTGTTCCACATCTGTTGCCACACATTAAAAATGTTGCTTGTGGCAACTAGTTTCGCGCCATCAGATCGTATGGCAATCGCATCGACTCGTGGGCTGTCCGCACCGTTCCTCGCTGCAGCGTCAACTTCTTCGTTGCCTTCAATACGTACATGACCCGGACACCTAACAAAAGTAAAAGATGAACCAAGGTCTTCTAATGTACGGCATAACGCTATTACCTGCTATAATAACGGATCCACTATGCCCAGATTGTTCAAAGCAATTAGAAAACTCAGTGAATCCGTGCAGATAACAAACTGTTTTTCATCTCGGTGCTGGTGAGTGGGAGGCGCCCATTTTTATTAGTGTATTAGTATTATTTCACGTTATACATTTTATAATAATCCTACTTTGTAAGGTAGTTAGCAGATAATGTTTCCTAAGGTTTCGAACAGCTGTAGTCCAATGGTTTATACGACTGCAGTTGTAATAAAAATATATCAAGTTTATTTCCTTCTTCATTCACACACACGGTTATGACGATGATTTAATGACTGTATCTGTGATGGTGGGAGACGCAAGTGACTATGGTGATGGTAGTGGTGCTGAGTATGATCCAAAGTCAACAAATGAGAAAAGACGACTTGGGTGAAAATCTGACGGAGTTCGAAAAACTTGTTTTTGATCAACAGCCAACATTTATTAAGTGATTTTACATTTGATTGAAAGCAATAATTTAATCAAAACGGTTTACATATTTTTTTGTTAAACTACATTTTCAAGTAGGTCGGACAATATTGTTGAGTATTGCTGTTTTCCTATAGAATATTTAGTCCAAATAATAACATTGTATAAATATAGCAAGGAAAAAATATGATGCCATAACGGAAGGGAATAACGTAATAAAATTTGTATCACGGCGACTGCTGCCCTCCACAGTTAACATATTGGCCGTTGGGTTCCACAAAAGTGACCGCGGTAACAGAACGCCTATGACAGAACAGAAACCAGCCCACGTTCAACGAAATTATGGCTCCTCTAAAAACCAGTCCGATGTACTTACGAAGCAGATACGGAGCAACATACAAAATATATGTTAACATATTCACTGGTCCAACGTCTAAATGAAACTATACGCTTGTCGGAGTTTTAGGGACACTACCTCGTCCCGTAGCGACTCGTTTCAGACAACTTTTGAATCATGTGAAGGAGCACCGGTGAACAACAGTAGCTGACGCCTCATTGCAACAAACGGCTGTAGCCTATTTATAAATTATTTATAGTAAATTGTACTGTTCACATGTTAATTTCGAACTACTTTGCAATTCAAAGTAGAATTAACTGTGTGGATAATTGCATTGTAATTCCTGTTGACTTTTATGAATTCCTGTTTAACGGATTAAGTATTTTTATAGGCTAATTACAAAACGCTCTTATCACGTGAAAATGAAACAAGGCAGCTACCTGCTTACTTTTCCGGATGTGACCTACGAAAACTAATAATAATAATTACATAATAACTGCATAATTACATTACTAATAAAAATAACAATTAACAGTAAATATGAATTATTAATATTTTAAATATCATTAATTATAAGCAATGTATACAAATTAATTATTACGAATTATTAATTTTTTTTAGTAATTATGATAAGTATAGCCTATGTATAATTAATACCCTCTTATTATTATTAATAAAATGATTAATATTTAGTTATGAGGATAGTAAATAAGTCCAAGGCGCAATATTAATTAAAATTTATTACTGTAAACACAGTAATAGGTACATACAGGTAGACGGTACCTACAATGCATGGAGAACGAACAGAAATGCTCTAGGGTTCGCAGACAATGGAGCTGTGAGAATGAAGCAGACCTGCGTAGAATTGTTATCAGTAAGTGAAGAACAATATAACATGAAGATTAATAAATACGAAACCTAAATCGTAGTCCTCACTAGGAGTCAAGAACATAGGACTATAACCAAAATTTTAACTAACGTTTTATAAAAAGTAAAACAAATAATGTATGTACAAAGACGAATCACAAGTAACGGACGGAGTTCTAGGAAGATATTGCGTAGCATCAGTTAGGCTAAGAATGTATTTCAACCAGGGAAAAGTCTACTCACCTCTGAGAATATGATTTTCTGGTGACGAAGGTTGAGTTGAGAGCTCGTGTTTGGAATTTAACTTGTGTACGAAGTGAATCATAGACGACAGGAGAGGGAGAATGCTTGGAATGTTTAGAACCGTGGTCCTATAGAAAGATGACGACATTTTGGAATGAAAGCCAAGGAATGATGAGGTTTTCGAAGAGTTGAAGAGAACAGTACCTTCTTAAAGCGTTTGAAAAAGAGACGAGCCCAGCTGATTGGGCACATACTTCGGAACAATTAATTTTTAGCGAATAATTGAAAGATACACTAGAAAGGAAATATTACAGAAGAAAGGCTAGTTTGGGACGTTTGTTCCCAACAGTTAATAACATAAAAATGAGACTCGCACCGGCAGAAAAGTATGAAGGATGAAAATCGGAAACGTACAGGAGTCGATCCAACCGGACTGTGTGCTGTTGATGAAGAGAAAATTACAATGCCTAAAAACAATATAAAATATTCACCGACAGAAATAACTCCAGATTACTCAGGAAGACATTGATGATTGCTTGGCACTCAAAAACAAATTTAAAAATTCCCGAGGTTTTCAGGAAAAACCCAAAACGAGGACAGGTACCATCTGGACTGACGAAAGGAGGGAGAGACATCGATCAAGAGTGAAGGAGATGTGGGAGAGGAGGAAGAGAGAACAGAAGAAGGGAGGAACCAGTTGAACCAAATCTAGTCCACAGTAAAAAAAAAAACATTGTTGGACACCACTACAGAACAATTTTTCCGATTAGCGCTTTCGAGCTTCACAGCTCATCATCAGATCGGAAATATATATGATATTATGAAAATAGCCTATATGAATATTTATATTTCCTATCTGATGATGAGCTGTGAAGCTCGAAAGCTATAATCGGAAACATTTTTCTATAGTGATGTGGAACAGCGTTATTTCTGTTTGTGATTATAACCACTAAGACAACATTATTCATTATATATTCTGAGAAAATATTAATTGATTGTGTACACTTACCGTGCGTTCCAAATATCATCGTCACATCATATAAACGTTCAGTTTCTATATAAAGGTTCGCTAATATAATCCGTTTTACTGTCATTTCCCATTGCGAAAGGTATTATGGAATCGTTAGATAACATTTATTCTAAAACTTCGAATTATAAAAAAAAAACATGGAACTGTATTTATTGAACTGGTAGTGTAATTTTTGACCGTTGGGACGCATTCGTTTTTCTTCCTCTGATCAGTCGCGTTGATCAGAACCGTTCTTCTGCAAATAATCCTCCAAAGATTGTATTTTTTGACTCACGAAGAGAAAGTATTCCGCTGAGCAACATAAATAAGTAGAAAAATGTCCCTACGTTAATCATTTTTACATTGTTCAATAAATAATAAATTTATCAGATGTTTAATATTATTGTTAACGACGCAAAAATATTTTTAAAAAACATTTTTGAAGAAACGAGATTTCTTTTTTCTTTTTTGATATCAGCCCGATGATTATATTGCAACCACGCGTAACTGCCGATCCAGTTTTGTTGAATTAAAATTTTCGAGGACATAAAAATTCTTGTTACTTTACGTGTACGACTCAATCGTGTTCCAGCCGCTGATCTGTATCACGGTCGGTTGATGCAGTTGTACGGGTCAGCAAACAAGGAGGCGTAGCTTATTTTACGAATCGCTGCATACGCATGCAGATTTCTGAAATCATTAAATACAAAGTATTCACTTGTACCACATACTTGTAACTGCGTAATAACGGACATACTCAACAAATACTTTAAACCTGAATGTTTCCAGTAATTAAGATCATATCGAACGCTGTACTCAGTATATTGATTTAAATGAGATCAAATTAAGCATTAAATCACTGAAGGGATTCAACTCAATCGATAAAAGCGTGGGATCTTAACGTTCTCTCAAAAATTGTATCCTTCAACAAACGGAATTAATTTTTTAATCAACTTCTATTTGAAATTCCAATGAAATAACAAAAAAAAACTTGAAATTGCACATCATCTTATTTTGTGCGGTGGGGGGTCGAGCTGCCTGGGCGGGGCCTCAACCCGCACACATGCCCGTTTACTGTGAGAGTCTAGAAAAGTAATGTTCTCGAAGTTTAAATAAAAGGAAAGATCTGGAAGCTGTTTTTTTCTATATAAATAGAGATGCACTCGAAAAGAACGGTTCAGTTTTAAATGTGCTCTTGTAATGTGTATTTCGTGTGTCCGTTTTACGTATACTTGCTACTAAACTGTTCTTCAATAAAGCGTGTGTTTGCTCCTGTACTTAAATTATTCATTATTTTTACCCATACCTCAACAGGTTATGGGCCCAGTGGCATTTTAAAATCAGAGTGCAGTGTCTAATTGGAGTGCAAGTATAAAATATTTGTGCAAAAATGGAACCGAATATAAAAATTGAAAAAACTTCAAGACAAAGATAATTGGCATCAATGGCGCTTCGTAGTACGCACATTGATGGAAGAGGATGATGATGTGCTGGATGTTTGCGAAGGAAGGTTAGCCGAGCCAGCTGGAGGTGCAGAAGATCGTAACGCGTTGTTGGAAAAGTTCAAGAAGGCGGACAAAATTGCAAGAAAGTTAATTGTTACAACAGTGGAGAGAAAGCCTCTCGAACTTATAATGGATTGTTCTACTGCCAAGGAGATGTGGGACAAATTGAATACAGCATATGATCTAAAATCTGATGAAAATCTGTCGATGATTCAAAAACATTTTTTTGAGTTTAAGTGGACAGAGAGTGAAAGTGTTACGTATAATATTTCAAAAATAGAACAGTTTGCTAGAAAAATGAAAAATCTCGGGGAAAAATTGAAAAGACTATGGTGATGACTCGTGTTTTAACATCGAAAATTTAATCATTTTCACAGTGCTTGGGATTCGGTATCTGACGATAAGAAGAATCTCGAAAATTTGACTGAGCGCTTGATGGCAGAAGAATTTAGATTACAAGAGCAAAAGGAAGTACACGAAGAGACGACAGCGTTGCTAGCTAATCTGAAAATCTGTCATAAGGAACAGAAGAATGACTCTTACAATATGAGAAGAATGATTTGAAACAAGAGCAGTGTTATAATTGTGGAAGACAAGGTCATTTAAAAAGGGACTGCTTCAGGTGTTATACGTGCAAAAGTAAAGGTCATAAAAGTAACAATTGCTTCATGAATAAGAATAATGGACAGCGAAGATGGTCGAATAATCAAGAAAGAAGTAACTCGTCTTCTGGACAGAAGAAATCAACATCGAGGATAGCACTAATAGGTGACAAAGGCAGCTGTGGCAATCGGGATGATCTCTGGATTGTGGATTCGGGTGCGATGGATCATATGTCGAAGCATCGAGAATGGTTTTCAACGTTCGAAGAATATACAACACCAGTCAGTGTAAGAATGGACAACGCTATGACAATGTCTGCATATGGTAAAGGTAATATTGACTTTGAAACTTATAAAAATAGTGAACGAGTAGAAGGTACTATCTATAATGTAATATATGTTCCTGATTCAATGTATAATCTGTTTTCTGTTAAATATGCGGGTAAAAGGGGTATAGATTATGAAATAACACATAATGCTACGAGATGTACTTTAAAGCATGGTAATGAAATTCTTGTAACTGGTTCCGAATATGAGCCTGGTAGTTTGCTAAAATTAGACATTCAAACTTTAATTCCAAAAGAATGTAACGTGGTAGAACAAAAGAGTAGATCGAGCATTGCCAACGGTAATGTTTTACAATTATGGCACGAAAGACTTTGCCATCAAAATGTAAAACATGTGAAGAATTTTTTGAAAAATCTAAATATAAAATTTACGGATGAAAATTTCTTTTGTGAAGGTTGCGCTTATGGCAAAAATCATAGACTGCCTTTTCACAAAAAGATCGATCGTGCCACTAAAACTCGCGAAATAATTTATACTGACGTTTGTGGTCCTATGGAAGTAGAGTCTCTCGGTAGAAAGTTATATTTCGTTTCTTTTAAAGACTATTTTTCAAGTTATAGAGAAATTCATTTTATTCGAGAAAAATCTGAAGTAATAGAAAAACTAAAATCATTTTGTATCGGGGTTGAGAATCAATTTGGAACAAATATTAAATAAATTCATTTTGATGGTGGTAAAGAATACGATAATAAAGCTGTGATCTCTTTTTTAAATAGTAAAGCTATAAAATATTCGATTAATGTTCCATATACGCCCGAACAAAATTCAATTGCAGAGCGCGATAACCGAATCATTGTAGAGGCTAATCGATCAATGTTATATTCAAATTCAAACTTACCTCTATTCTTATGGGCAGAAGCAATGAATACTGCTGTGCATGTAATTAATAGAACAGGCCCAACAAAACAAAATAATAAAACTCCTTATGAGTTATGGAATGGAAAAACAGCTAGTGTTGATAGATTTAAAATATTTGGAACCATGTGTTATGTACATGTATAAAAAAAAAGCGTAAGAAACTTGATAAAAAATCGATGAGGGGTTATCTGGTCGGATATCATGAGAATTGTAAAGGTTATCGTGTATATGTTCCGGAAGTGCGAGATGTCATTATAAGTAGAGATGTACTTTTTAAACCTGAAAGAATATTAGCTGATTCAATTAATTTGAATTCTTTGAACAATAACAATAAAGAAACTGAAGAAAATGAAATTATAACTCCTAAAAATAATGAACTTTTACTTAAAAATGAATCAAATGAGTTTGAAGAAAGAGAACCTTTACAATCTTCAAATAGCGATAACAATCAAACTGGACGACAATTGCCCGATAGAACAAAATTAAAACCTACAGAATATTATGGATGTCCGATCACGTTTATTGCTGAAATGTTAACATCTAATTATAACGAAGCAATTTCAAGTAAAGAGAAAGATAGCTGGCAAGCTGCAATGCAGGACGAAACGAACTCTTAGTATGAAAATAAGACATGGGTATTAGTGGAAAAGCCAAAAGATAAAAAGGTGATTAACAATCGTTGGTTTTTTGTGAAGAAGCTCATTCCAGATGGTACAGAACGTTATAAAGCGCGGTTGGTTATTAAAGGTTATTCGCAACAGAAAGATATAGATTATAAAGAAACTTTTAGTCCGGTTGTTCGCTTTGATACAATAAGATTGATACTTAGTATTTCTGCTCGTGAAAATTTACATATCGGTAAATTTGATATAAAAACGGCTTTTTTATACGGTGACTTAAAGGAAGATATATATATATGAAACAACCTGAAGGTTTTGATGATGGAAGCTCACGCGTATGTAAATTAATGAAAAGTTTATACGGCTTAAAACAAGCACCAAGATGCTGGACTGAGCACTTCACTAATTTTCTTGTAAATTTAGATTTTTGTTAAAGTACGGGTGACCCATGTTTATACATATATATATAACAAAAATAATAATAAGATCTTGTTAGCAATTTATGTTGATGATGGACTTATTGCAGCTTCAAATGAAAGTTTGATTGATAAATTGTTGAATGATTTGAGTAAAAAATTTAAAATTACTAGTACTAAAGAATTTACTAATTATCTTGGAATGGAAATTTGTAGATTGAATGATGGGTCTGTTTTCATTCATCAAAGTACTTATATTAACAAAAACTTAGAAAAGTTTAATATGTCAGAAGCTAATATTGTATCCTCGCCAATTGATTGTAATCATGATGAATATTTATCAAAAACTATTGTAAGTAATGTACCTTATCGTGAAGCTGTCGGCAATTTGATGTTTTTGCAAATTGTAAGTCGTCCGGACATAAGTTTTGCTGTAAATGTTGTATCTAGAGTTTTAGACAAACCAAGTGTAGCTCATTGATCAATTGTTAAACGGATTTTACGTTATCTAAAAGGTACGATTGATTTTGGATTACTATATTGTAAGGATGGTAACTTTAAAGCTTATAGTGATGCTGATTATGCTAGCGATACAGTTACACGTAAATCAACTTCTGGCGTAGCTTGTATGTATGCAAATGCTGCAATTATTTGGCGAAGTAAGAAGCAACAATCTGTATCATTATCAACAACCGAGTCAGAATTTGTAAGTGCAGCATTAGCAACAACTGAAATAATGTGGTTAAAGAAGCTATTTAATGAATGCGATTGTAAGACTGATAAATATGATTTATATATAGATAATATGAGTGCATTAAAACTTATAAGTAATCCTGAATTCCATCAAAGGACAAAACATATTGATGTGAAATATAATTATGTACGTGATTGTTTTCAAAATGGAGAAATTGATGTACATTATGTTAAAAGTGATGAACAAGTCGCTGATATACTTACGAAAGCTTTGTCAGAACCAAAATTTGTTTATTTAAGATCTAAACTTGGACTTAAGAGTAAAAATGAATTTTTTTTAAAATTAATGTGATTGTGAGAATGTAGAGTTTTAGGGAGGGTGTTGAGAATATACTAGAAAACTCTACATTCATTTTTAAGTAAGTTTACCTGTCATTGTAGAAGTGAAAGTTTGTATTGTGCGGTGGGGGGTCGATCTGCCTGGGCGGGGCCTCAACCCGCACACATGCGCTTTTACAGTGAGAGTCTAGAAAAGTAATGTTCTCGAAGTTTTAAATAAAAGGAATGATCTGGAAGCTGTTTTTTCTATATAAATAGAGATGCACTCGACAAGTACGGTTCAGTTTTAAATGTGCTCTTGTAATGTGTATTTCGTGTGTCCGTTTTATGTATACTTGCTACTAAACTGTTCCTTCAATAAAGCGTGTGTTTGCTCCTGTACTTAAATTATTCATTATTTTTACCCATACCTCAACAGTTTCCGTTGAGATCCGTCCTGCTTTTCGTGAAGAGCCCCGGAATTAAATTGACACTATCCAGTCGGTGTATCAATACATTGTTATTCGCTGATGTTCAGGTTATTACGCAAAAAACAGAAAAAGATCTCCAGTTAGCAGTTTTCCATTTGAGCCAAATATGCAAAGAACATAATCTTAGAATATCAACCCAGAAAACAAAAGTTATGGCCTTTAGAGGAAAGAATCCGATACGTTCCAAGATAATTATAAACAATCAGGCTATAGAAGAGATATCTCATTTCAATTTTCTAGGGTGCGATGTAACTTATTAGTATGAGAGTGACAGCGACATCCATATAAAAATAAATAGGTTTCAAATGATATGTGATACTATACACAGAACACTTGGAAACAAGACAAGGAAAGACAAGAAGATAAAATTCTATAAAGTAATGGCAACATCTGTTTTAACTTATGGAAGTGAAACTTTGACAATAACGAGAAGTGATGAACGAAGAATACAAATAAGTGAAATGAATTTCTTGAGAAAAACCAAATGTTGTACCCTTAGAGACAAAATACGAAATGAAAATATAAGAACCGAATTAAATTCATGTTCTATGTTCAGCAGAACAAGGGAAGGACAAATAAAATGGAGGCAGCATATCGAGAGAATAGAAGATAGACTACCTAAACAAGTAATACGATACAGACCTCAAGGAAAACGAGATATAGGTAGTACCCTTTCGGATATAGAGTTCCCCGTCTACCGGGCTGCCTAATCTGGTCATCTATCCAGATTCTGTACTCGTAATATGAGATTCGACTTTATCCCTTCGACACCACGATCCATCATTGATCAAACGACCACTCAGCCTGGGGTGGAAGTAATTACAGAGACTTTAAAAATACTTATAATTCTTAAGCAATCAATAAAAAAATTTACAACGCAGTATACGCTGCTCCTCTCCGTCTTTAGCGCTACAGCCCAACGTGAGCCCTGACTTCCAACACCAATCTTCTCCAGTGTCTCCTATCCTTTCCCCTCTCAGTGTAACGCCTCACATCCATTCTTCTTAGATTTTCCACCACATCATCCAACCATCTTATCCTAGGTCAGCCCCTCTTTCTGCTTTTATAGACTTTCGCCCTCAGGATTTTCTTTGTCATACGCTGATCATCCGTCCGCTCTAGGTGACCTAGGCATTTTATTCGTTGAGCTTTTACGAATCTCACAATATCCTCATCCTTCAGTAGCACATCTCTCTCCTGGTTATTTCTTATTCTCCATTTATCGTCTTCTTTAACAAGCCCAAAAACACGTTTTACAATCTTTGTTTCAAACCTTCTTAGTGTTTCTTGTTCCTTTTTTGTTAATGTCCATGCCTCACCTCCATAAGTAACAACCGGTCTGGTAAGTGTCTTATATGTTTTTATTTCTGTGGTACGAATAATGGGTTTGCTTCTCAATAACTACTGTTGGCATACAACGTGCCCTATTTCCTATTTGTATCCTGTTATGTATCGTCGTGTAGTGGACCCTTCATTATCTATTATGTTACTCAGATTATCCTCCATGCATAAATTATATAGATTTCCTCTCCTTCCTGATGCAGAAATTAACATATATTTAGTTTTTATTTAGCTTGTATTTATGCTGTTAAAACTATAAAAGGAACCCCTTTTACATGTGTATTTCCAGTTTCGTTGTCTCGGAATGTGTTTTATTTGAAAAATTACTTTTCGTCTGATAGTTAGGCCTATCGAATGTACGTTTACTTTTTTAAAGCCTCCCGCAAAAGCTAACAGCCTATGAAATAACCAATGCATTTTTTTGTTTGCTTTTTTTTCAAGCTGTACCCTGTGTTTTCGACATTTAAAGAGAGATGTGGATACGAATGTGCAAGCGCGTGCTGATATAACAGTGTACATGTCTGATGTCAGTGATGACGGCCTGTCAATACCTGTAGTGTATTCAAACACCACAAACCTGCGTTACCTTTCTATCGATTACATTGACGACGAAACTCCACGAAAACTTAGACAGTTATCGAGATTGTGTTTCGGGGCATGCGCTACACTATACAGTTTTTGCCACTGCTGAACAATTTTGCAAATTATATACGTATATGTTTCAAGTTTAATAGCGGCTAAACTTACAAATTACATGAAAAGGCTACAGAAATTACGTCACTTGAGAAACACAATTAACAATTTTTTTAAACGCTAAATCGTAAAATCGAAATTTAACTCCGAACGATCTTGAAGAAGATTCGCCAAATTGAGTCAATACACAGTAGAGTCACGACAACTTAATGTGTACGACAATTAAGAATAATCTCCCAACAAATATTAAGACAATACTTCTTAATTACTAATATTTCCTGATTTGGAGTTCTTATTCTAGACGCACTTACTAAGCTGTAGGTCTTCATTTGCGTTGCTTTTGTATTTACAGTTTGTTTTGTTGTAACAGGTTATAAACTAAGTAGACGTATATAACATTTCGATCTTCAGAGTAACAATCAAACCAAACAGTCAGAGTAACTAAAAAGTAATATTTGCACAAATGTTATGAGCCGTTTGGCGGTAAAGCTTTCAGGAAGACTTAGGCAGGACTTTGTTCTAATTATCACAAAAATTAAAAGACAAACATCCTGTGTTTCCTAATTAACAGTAACTAATGAGTGAATAGAATATGGATATAAATACTAAAAACAATTCACGAACTTTTCAAAATAAACGGGACAATTTTGGCGGTAAAAAGTGAGTAAACATTATGCATGTTCGCGTTAGACTTTTTCTAAATAGTCATCCATTCAACAAGACCCGCACTTGTTAGAAATGAACGGTATTGGAATGTGTGCTATTTGTTATAGCCCTACGATGAGCGGGATAGTGAGTTTCCATCAATTAATTGGAGAAATTTAAAATCTTTATTTTGACGTTTCGGGAAATTTATTCTTCGCTTCATGATCTGTAGACTAGATGGACTACTTAGTACTCTCGCGAAAGTTATTGTGTGTATTAAACACAAAGAGCACTCATTTATTTACTTTTGTCGGTATGTTATTAGCTTTGGAGTGAGTGTTAGTGTTAGCAGCCTATTAATAAAATTTGTTAGTACTGTATAAAGAATTTGAATTCTGGGGCGAAATGTTTCAGTAGCCAAAATTCTCGACAACAGTGATAATTTTGATATTTTGCTAATTCAGTAATTATCTTTGAAATACTATTAGTTATATTAACACCTACTTAAGATATTTTTAGGATTTAGATTGTATGTTCCGTAATTGATCATCATCATCTTCACTACAGGGATTAGGCCCTAGTTGGCCTGTTCCGGAACCCGTCTCCTCCTCGGTCTACCAACATCCCGCTTTCCACTCGGCTTGTACTTGAGAGCTGCCACTGGCAATCTGGTATCTGGCATTGGGCCACATGTCCACACCATCTCCTCTTATACTCCTTAATCGTCTCATTTAAAGACTGGATCTTTAAGTATAATGTCTATGTTTCTTCTCCTATCCAGAAGGGAGAATCCTTGGACACTTCTCAGAAATCTCATTTCGGCAGCCTGAATTTTCTTTTCTTCCCCTTTACCGAGGGTCCCTTGTCTCACTTGCGTAAAGCAATGTCGGAACAGCTACTGTTTTATAAAATTTCATATGGGTTTCCTTCCGAGTTTTACTTTGTAAATTTCTATGAATTGTCCCAATTGTCCCACGGATCTAAACTTTGATAGTTTATTAACCCAATCGGCATCAACGTTGTATGAGATGTTATCGTAATTGATGTAATCGAAAATTTTGTTCATTGGATATAGATAAAAAAACCACAATATATTTGCTAAAATAGGCTACATTGAGAGATATGGATATTTTTGGATCCACTTTGTTCATTACACAAAAAACGTCTCATATTACACACACACACTTTTTCTCATACGTGCTTTTGAAAAAAATTGCGTCCAGAATTTCAAATCATATAAGAAGGCACGACCTGTGGAAATTAAATTATGGAGGCCCACCTCGAAATGTGTCATGGGTTAGTTACGCCTCTGATTATGTGGTCTCTACTGAAACCTCTAGGCGTAACAAAGAATCCGTCCCCCGGACGTAGAGAGAGAGAGTGCATGGGGTCACACGTGGGTGTAACTGACAACTGCGTATTATTTATCTTTGTGTGTTAATCATTCTGTATTTGTCGCAGCAGCAGCGCACACAGGATAGTTTTTGTCGCAGTTGTTACTTAACCATATTGTTCAACTTTATAAAGCGTTAAGCAGTAATCACAAATAGGGTTACATATGCAAACGAATGGTTCTGAACATAATGTCCTCATACGGTACAAATTTTCTCAGATATTCTAACAAGTTTTACATAAACTTAGGCCTATAGCGGTGGTTTACAGTGGTCGCTATTTCCCGCATAGCAGTACACCAAGTTTCCTATTTAGTGTATCTTCATCTGTCAGCTGTCTATCCGTTATTGCTACATCCACAACTTGCCTCCAGGTTTACCTCGTCTTCCCACTGTAGGTATCCAACTAATATCTTCTGATGTCATCTTGTTTCCTACTTTCTCCTGATGTGGCCATAACATGGTAATCGTTTTTCTTCAATTCTGTTTATGATATCCTTTTCAACCTTTATTCTTCCCCTTGAGTTGAAGTTGACCCTCTTTCAATATTTGAATATGCATGCTAGTCGACAGCTTCTTCTAAAAGCTTGTCATTTTCCAAGATATTGCCATTTTTTTACCTTTCTGCCAGAAATTGTCCCAGACATCAGAATTATATAAAGCAATACCTTCTACGATTGTGTGGTAGACCATTTTTTGTATTATCATATTCCTTTTACTTGGTCATACTCCATGTAGCTGTAAGTATGGCTTCTCTACCTTAGGTTATTATATTTTATTTATTTTTTCACAATTTGGAAACGTACGTTTCTCCAGTTTATTAATAAAATCATCCTTCATGTTTAAACGTTTTGCCTTACAATTTTAATCCAAAATATATCGTACATTAATCAATTGTTTGTAATATATATTAATATAGCTTTGTCCAAGGGCGGATCCAGAGAGGTGTTTTATGAAATAAAACAGAGAGGGGACATTTAGAAATAAAGGTAGAGAAAAGAAATGTTTATTTTTTACTAAATTGTTCATTCAAAGTAAATAAGTTTTTGTAAGTTTGTCTATCCTTTTCAAGCATTTTTAATGCTTTAAAAAAAAAAAAAATACAAAAAAAATACCCATACGTGTTTTTTTTTTTTTTTATATTACAAAAAAATGTATCTCATAAAGGTTGTGAAAATACTTTTGCAAGATTGTAGAAACAAGGATTTCCCCGACTCCTACACTAGAAGCATGATACTTAGTCATGATGCTTTCGTGGCAACTTTCCGAAAGAAATTTTGCAGGATTTTTGCTCCTACCTAAAGCGCCCAATAAGATAACAAAAACAACATACAAATCGGCTTCACATACTTCAGCCAGAGAAAACGTCAAGTTATGGGTATAATTAAAATTGTGTTTGTTAAAATTTAACTTCCAAATTTCCGGATTAAAATTATGTTGAGTCTCATATGATGCAAAATTGATTCTATAAATGTCTCACATAGTAATATTTTTATACTTGCTTATGGAAATCGTTATTTTGGGTGTATATAACAAAGTTCGAAAATTTTTAAATTTACATGCACATTCTAACTGACTAACGGATAAATGCAGGAAGATATCATTACTTTCTAAAAAACATGTAATTTATACAAACATATAGGCCTAGGCCTTCATTAAATATTATGTGCGCTGTATACAGAAAACATATAGGCTATCCCTCGACACCACAAAATATTTTAATGCCTTTATGTTAATAAGGATAATCTACATTTCCGGTAGCAAACAAAAAACGACGGTTCTAAATGATCATTCCACCTGACAGATGAACCTGCAGACACAATCACCAGTAAGCGATGAGGCATGTAGGCCTACATTGTGTATGAATCAAGTTATACAACGTGTAGACCTATTATTGGTGAACTTAAAATGAAATATTAACCCATATTTGGTACGTAAAATAATGATCCATGAGAAGTCAGTTTACTGTTTACTCTCTCTCTCTCTCTCTCTCTCTCTCTCTCTCTCTCTCTCTCTCTCTCTCTCTCTCTCTCTCTCTCTCTCTCTCTCTCTCTCTCGACGATAATGTGGAGGGACCGTTCTCCGTCTTGCTTGTTACGAAAGTGGACCGCTTTATCAAGAAAACAATGAACACTAATCAAATGACACAGTCGAAAGATATTTAAATTAATGTGACATCGTATTATCTTTGTATCGCTTTTGTTATTTATAAAAAAGATGCTTACACTTGAAAAGAAAAGCAAAAACAAACTTTTTTTCTCACTTGTGTGTACCCTGGTCTAATCCTGTGGCTGAAACATAGTGGGTTCACTTGAAAACTCAAGCACCATATGCTTCACTGTGAAACGTGAACCTGTGGCGAGTGACGACGGCCTGTAAGCAAACGCCAGTAAGGATTTCTCTTGTACTTCAGAATAAAATGTTACTTGATTCAAAAGCTATGGAAGAAATTTAAGTTATCGACTTACGCAAAGCACAGCTCGTGGTTGACCGGTCATTCACTTAGTCATTCCCGTAGCATACTTCTCAGACACCAGGTTGCTAAGAAAAAACCTTTTTTTTTTAGGAACTCTTCCGTTCTCCATCCTCTGAACATGCCCAACCCACTTAACCACTTAATAGTTTTGCATTTAATTGTTCCCACCAAGTCTTAGTCGTTATGTAGATTCCTTTATTCTTGACTGGTCCTAATTTTCCAGTTATCCTCTTCCCTTTATTAGTCCATAGATTCTACGCAAAATTTTACTCATTTACCATGCCTGCGAACCGTACATAACGACTGGCTTCAGGAATAGTATTTTGTAAACTGTGTGACCCGCCTCTACAAGTAAAAATCATAACAAATTTGTTGGAAAATTCTGTCTTAATAAACCTCTTCCAAATCGGTAACTAACCTAAGACACTCGTGCTATTACGTCCAAACGTTCTTACGTCGACACAACTCAAATGCACCGTTGCTTCTATCGACGCGCTTATGCTTACCAATTTAAATATTAAAGTTTTAAATTAAACATTAATATAGAAATAGGTATTAAAACTGATGTGCTTTCTGAACTTAAATTTTACATCTGCAAAGGTTACTTCAGCATTTAGGCCTACTGTTAGGGAGCGTAGACTGTACTCATCGGTTGTGTAACTGAATTTGGTAGGCGGGACTCGGTAAATCCGCACCATAAACGCCACTTTTTTAACCTTGTGTTACCATATGTATGCCAATATTCATAAACTGCATGTATTCCCAACTGCTACACGGACTTTATCGGCAACACAGTTGCTATTTACCTACACAGATACACATTTTCTGCATATTCAAAGTACGTCTGCAGTCGTGCAGAAAAAGCTGATTATTATCTGTTTAACCACGTGTGTAGTAAAATTACGATCACAGACACCCATACTACATGTTTCGAAGCGGTATTAGGTCAGGAAACCACAATAACAGAAATGCGCAATCCTGTTTACTCCAGTAACAAAAGAATGCACTGTTAGGAAGCATAGGTAATTACATAAATTCTGCCTCTCCGAATCATCTTGGTATTTTATTTTATTTACTTATGAAGTGCCTAACATCAAGTTGTCGAGATAATAAAATAAAATTTATTCATTTGCTGTGGAAAAATATTAGCTCATCATATTTATTTAATCCTTATGCAAAAACCGTTTGCATCGTCAGCAATATTATTAATAAATCCTTAATTGCGTAGTGACCGTCAACCAATGACACAACGATGAAGGGTTTGCGAGGATCGGTCAAAGAAGTACGATCGGTAAAGAAATACGTCACAGTTGTGTTGTGTCTGACGTCGTAACAACTCAGCAACAATTGTCCTGATTATGACAATAAATATTGTCGAATCGTCGACACAAATAATTTGAAATGTGTGTTATACTACTTCTTTGACCGATCCTCGCAAATCCTTTATCGTTAAAATATTAGCTAAATATCACTATACTATTGACGACCCGGAACACTAAGTTTTTTATAAGTGAAAACGTAAAGTTTTACCTTACAGCCTAAACCGGCTTTCACCTTTAGAAGGCTTCATCAGAGGCTGCCATAGGTACCGTTGTCCGTCTTGTTGTTGGCGACGGGATAGTTATTCGAAAGATTGAAGCTGTGTGTGTGTGTGTGTGTGTGTGGTGAGATGTGTTCGAATAATGCGTGCGATTTGAATTGTGTCTGTTCGTTTAGGATGTCGTTTTTATTTGTTTTTGTGTGTTTGTATATTTCTAATTGTTCTAGAGTGTCTAGTTTTCGGCCTTTTGTGTGTACGTGTAGAATGTTCATGTTATTGTCGATGTTTTTATATGTGTGGTTTGCTTCAATGAGGTGGTTTGCAAAGGTAGATTCTGTAGTGGTGTGGAGCGCTTTTGTGTGTTCAATGTATCTCTGTTTGAAGCTACGTCCTGTCTGGCCTATGTAGAATTTACTGCAATTTGAGCAATTTAGCTTGTATACACCAGGTAGATCGAATTCGCTTTGTGCTTTGGGCATGCGTTTTGATAGTGTGTGTTCTGTTTTGTTAGTAGTTTTGTAAGCGATTCTGTATCCTGCTTTTTTGAATTTGTGGGCAATTTTTTCAGTTTGTTTGTTGATGTATGTTAGTGTTATGAATTTGTTGTTTTCTGTTTTTGTCTGTTGTTTGTTTTGTGTAGGAGTTTACTGACTATTGTTCTGTCATAACCGTTAGATTCTGCTAATATTTTATCGTGTTTAGTTATCTAGCAGAATCTAACGGTTATGACAGAACAATAGTCAGTAAACTCCTACACAAAACACAAAACAAACAACAAACAAAGACAGAAAACAACAACAATTAGAAATTACAAACACACAAAAACAAATAAAAACGACATCCTAAACGAACAGACACAATTCAAATCGCACGCATTATTCGAACACATCTCACCACACACACACACACACACACACACAGCTTCAATCTTTCTAATAACTATCCCGTCGCCAACAACAAGACGGACAACGCTACCTATGGCAGCCTCTGATGAAGCCTTCTAAAGGTGAAAGCCGGTTTAGGCTGTAAGGTAAAACTTTACGTTTTCACTTATAAAAAACTTAGTGTTCCGAGTCGTCAATAGTATAGTGATATTTATCTAAGTAACGGACACGTTATGGACAACGGAATCCAAGAAGTTAAAATATTATTAATAGTAATTATGAATTTAAAAAACATGTTTTGAAATTCTGAAACACTAGTTTAACAATTCTAATCTTGACAATAATCTCATCATATTTTACATTTTGCATGAACATCTTCTTTTGTTAAAGGCTTTTTATAGCCTAATATTACATGGGGCCCTAAATTTGATAAAGGGTCCAAAAATAGTTAGAATTAATGTAATGAAGTACTACAAATAGAAAGCAAATAAAATTTAAAAAAAAAATTATGGCGAACGACAGAGACAATACGTAGGGCCTATATGAAGTAAAAAACCCACTACAGATATTTAGAAAAATACATTATAATTTCAATAGGGGAAGGCTACATACTTTTGTACGTTACTCTTCATTTGCCATTTGCGCTCTTAGTCACCAATCTTCTTTCCGCTCCATGATACTACCCTCTTCTATCACAAACTGTTATAAACGAACAAACACGTTGAATAGCTCTAAGTTTTTTTTATTAAGTGATAGGCTACAAACGCAATGTTTTATGGACGCAATTATCTGTTCAAGGTAATTTAGAGGAAAACGCTTAGTTTAATGAAAACATATCCAATTATTTCAGTACACTTTATCATGCGGTTGCAGAAAATTAAGTTCTTTCCTCGAAAAATTATTTCTTCGACAGCCGAATAAAGTTTCTATCGTCGGTAAACATGAAATCGAGTATTTTCCCTCGTAGTTACAATGATCCATCTCAGCGAAAAAAACGCCCTTTTTGAAATCGCAATGTTCCACATTTAACGTTCGTAACACGTACTCAATTTAATAGCAGCTGAAAAAATTATATCTTCTCAGTGATCCGATGGATCCATTTTTTTGCTTGAAGCGCAAGAGGCGGCTGGCGTGAGTCTTTCAGAAAATATGACCATCGCTAACGACGAGTACCGCGCCGTCGCGGACAAAGTCAGATTTATGGGAATAAACAACGCTCTTGCATCTGCTCCTCACTTTGTCACCACCGCAGGGTGTTTCCTTTAGAATTTATCTGCGTTTTACAAAATAAAAGTAGTTATTCCCTTAACTTTCTGTTTTACATTTACGGAAGGCGAACTCCCAGCATACATAAAATAAACTGTGAATAATATTCTGCTGAAAAATGATAAAAATTAATTTTGGCACTTAATTTTTAAAGTCCTAAGGATATAGCCTACAGGCCTATACACTAAGTCTTTATATGTTTGAACTACACCTTTTTGTTGATTAAAGAAAATTAATCAGATTTAATAAATGAAATCCCCTCTCTAAACAGACAGATAATCATTTTGGAGCTTTTATCGTGAATAGTGACAGTTTTCTGCTTTCAAATTGTTTCTTTGTTTATCTGACTGCCTTCCGTCACTTTTGCTTACTATAAAGATCTCGTGAGCAAAGTGTCGAAACGTTGAAGGACAACAACAAATACAGCAACTGTGCTAGTGGGTGTGCATGCGTGTGAGATAAAAAGAAAGAGAGGGATATAGAGAGAGACAGAGAGAAAGAGATAGAGAGAGATAATAAACTATACACAATAATTTATTGTCAAACATGTTGATACTGACCGCTTTAGAAATGATAGATATAGACAGTCTATAATTTACAATATGATTACAATTATTATCCAAGTTTATCTGTTAGTAAAATTTACCAGAAACTTTTGTTTGTAACCTTATGTCAACTATCTGATGTAAGTCGTAACGTTCTACAGTTATTGTGTAAATTGTATGTTTCTAAATTATGATTGTTTGTTAATACCAGTAGGGAGTGAAACATGTTAAAAATAACTTTTTATAATTACGTAGTGAACATCCCCTAATCTGTTTTAGTTATAGGTAATATATATGTTACTTTGCTATATGTTGACTGCTGTAGGTATAAACAATTGATGTACCAATCTAATATCCAATTGTTGATTACTGTTTGTTTAATTAATTAAAACATCATTACATTTAGTAATTTAAATTGTAATACTGTATAAATTAAGTTCTCTCATACTATAATTTGCTCATTTTCTTAAAGATAATTGGAAGATGTAAACAAACTCTCATAAGTCTTCACATATAGGTCTACAATGATGCTTACATACGCACGCACACACTCACATACACGAACACGTTCACCCAAGTATTTAATTGTTCCGTTGTGTTTGACATTTCTTTTGTATTTCATACACAGGTCCTTAAGATGACAATAAACATTGTCCAAAACGTCGACGCAACTTAGTTAAAATTTGTGTTATTTTTGACCGATTCTCACTAACCATCCACTAAAAAATTCATTGATTGACAGTCACTACAGATTTAAGGATTAATTAAAAAACCAAAACCAAAAAGTGTGCAAACTTTCAAAATAAGAAAGTTAACAATTTTTTTTTAAGCACAAAAGTATTTTTGCTTCGTGGTGCGTGGTTTTTGTGTGCAATACACAGATTAGTGCTTTCAAACATTTCAAACAGCGCATGTGGAAAATTCTCGTGATATCAGTATCATTTACACAGCACTGTAAAGCTCATAAAATGTTTGGATCTCGCTAAAGAACGTTATGTACAAAGTCATAAACAGTATTTAAAAATGTCCGACATTTTAAAACACAATAGTTTATTTTGCATCTATTTTTAGAAACGTTAAAGAATTTGTAAACTTGAATAATTTATTTTGTATTAATATCCTTTTTTTACAGACAACGGCAAAGGACAAAAGGTTTGTATGAAATAAGCGCCTAATCTCCAATCGTATAGTAGGCTACTGACAGCAAATGAAAGTTTCTTACAAAAAAAGATACGTTTTATTTTGAATTAGTTTGTTGCAAGTAAGTTGTCTATCAGGATTGCAAATCTGAGTTTGTTGCGTTAGGCTAGTTGGGGAGGAAGAACCAAATATAAGTTGGTACTTACGGACCCATAAGTTAAAAATTACAGGGAACGTTGTAGGTCATTTATAATAACAATCTAATAGTAGCGAACTACATCTATATAAAGTAAAAAAAAACAACAACCAACAAGTTATACTGTGACGGCTTGAAATCTGAACTGAGTGGAATCTGTCTTGAGTCAATTAAAATTATTAACGTACAGTTGCAAAATAAAAAGGAATGCGTACAAATGCTAAAAATTATATTAAAGAACCATCACGATACTTACAAGAGGTAGAAGTTATGCATCTTCACATTTAGTGCTGCTTAAATAATTGTAATAATAGGCCTATACAAGATCTTTTTGTTAGTAACAATTAGTGTTTGTCACGCTCTGGTGGACTGGTGTGGCAGAAACATCCTGGTATCATCAGTAGTAATAAAGGTAATAAACCGGATAGAAAGAAGGAAGAAGCTTGTCCAATGGTAGACAACAGAATTTGTTCACAACTGAATATATCGACTTATAGCGAAGGAAGGGGTTTGCAAAAGCTTTGGTTAGGGATATCTTATTTTACGTAAGAGAAACCTCCCTGGGAGACAAGAAGAAAGACCAGCTGGCGATAATAGAGATGTGGATACGAAAAAGCATGCTATTAAACAAGTTGGATAAAAGGAAAAGTAATGTTGAAGATTAGCAGAAATAAAGGATGAAACTAAATTTAAAACAGTAGTGGGAAAAAGAAAATGTGGAAATTATATAATTTATTGAGATGGTAAAATACGATGAGTTCATTTATGGAAAAGACGAAGATAAAATGATTAAGCATACTGTTGAAATGCAAGGATTCATTTTGAACATGTTTGAAGGAAACCTGTTGTGAGAAGAAAGGAAAAGGTGTCAGCTGAGAAGTAAATACTTGGACGATTTGAACGTTATGATAGACAATAAGATATGACGTAATGAATAGAATGGCAGAGAGAGAGAGAGAGAGGGGGGGAGCGCCTGGTCGCAACAAGGCTTGACATTTAGATGAAGATGGAGTTAATAAATCTATACGAATGACAAGCGAATATGTTTCTGCGTGTGTGTGAGCGGTGAACATGTGTGCTTCTGAACTGTGTATGCAAATGTGTTTTCAATAGAAACTTTAATTACTTTCTAATTATCCATTCAAATAGTGAATATTAGATTTCCGTCATCAGTTGACGATTAATTAGAATTCTTTGAGAGGTAACTTAAATTAAGAAAAAGCAAAATAAAGTGAAGTTATTTCTCAAGTTGAAGAAGAACATGTGTTACAAAATAATCAATGTTGTTTCATGTTGTTTATATAAGTGGGATGCGTAAGAAAGCAGGATGGTTGATAACGGAAACCAAACAACGTCAATGTATCCAAACATGAAAAATAAATAATTGGCCTAAACGGTTCGGAAACTTAGATAGGTAAATGACTTAATCTGGAGTACGCTTTGCATGCGATGCTCAAGAGAAATATAATGAAACACCTCATGAAAGTTTAATTATGTAAAAGCTTGCATTTGTAAAGTTTCGTACAGACGTCGTTGAACTTACTGTAGACTAAAATACACCAGACATCACGTATTGTTTGGTTCTTACTGTTGTTTTGTGTTCGTTTGGGTGAAGTCGTATCATCCCATCTTGTTAATAGCCAGTACACGGAGCATTTTGAGGTTGACAAACCAACCGCTAAAACTCAGTGCGTTTGTAATGTCCAATACTACTGACTGTACGCTAATGAGACTAATCAGAGGGATTAAAAAAAAAACTAATTTTGTTAACTGGGCTGAAATTTGTTTTCTCGACAGCCATTCTCCCCAAATCTGTAAATATTATTTTAAAATAACATCTTAATGTCACAGTTACGTAATATTACAAATAGGTAAGACATGAAACTGTTTACATAGATAGTAGCGGGACAGGGACGGCAGTGCAGGAAAATGTGGTGTGAGGTGACCAACCATGACACGCAACCATGTGACGTACCATTCATGCAGCTGTTCTGAACACAGAATAATTGCTCCGAAAACAATGCGCCAAAGTAACGCATGCGCAATGAAAGCTTTTTACACAGCGCAGCCAGACACCCGTTTCATGTCTAATTATTTTAGCTGTACAGCATTATTTGCACACAAGTTTTAAGTCCGTTCAGCGCCGGTAAATTCAATACAAGAACTGCGGGAAGAGTCGGAATAAGTTCTTTTACTATAGGCCTACTACGAGCGTGTGTACTCTGATTGAAGTAGGCCTAATTGAAGTGCGCTACTGGAGTGTTGAGTAAGCTATTATCAGCAACTAAAATCTATAAATATCCGAGTTAAATTGCTTACCAAGTTATACCCTACCGCGCTACAGTCCATTCCTCTTAGGATCAGAGAGGTAGGCCTATATCCAACAAATTTCTTATGATGTTATAATGGAAGCAACTGCGAAACCGTAGAAATAATCACGAACATTTCCACCATTAGGAAATTGGCCATGATAGAAATTGTGATATTGACGTTAAGTTAGGTAAGATCCAGACGATCTGTGGGACAAGCAATCGTATTTTTAGAAACAAGGTACGTTGAGATACAAAATTATTTTAACAAAGTTAATGCAGTCCCTGTACTATCATTTAAGTGTGAATTATGGGCAACAGCCAAGAAACGAGAAAATAAAATACAGACCTCGGAAATGGTGTTCTTAAGAGGAGTTAAAAGTGTATAAAGACTTGAGGCCATAAGAGAAGAATTAAAAGTTTGTAGCTTGAAACAAAAATTTTAAATTACAAACAACGGTAGAAAGAACACTTAGAGTGTATATCACATTCCAGACTGGCAAAACAAGTCTGGAAATACAAATCTATAGGACACAAGTGTGTGGGTAGACCCAGGAAAAGATGGCTGGAGAATCTTTGAAGGCAAAACAGGCAGCACCTTGCCTATGACGTGTTGATTTCTACCGTTGCTCGATACCAGGAATAATCACAGTCAACGTTGCGGTCTGGATACTGAACTAAAGCGTCACTAGTAGCGAATCGTTAGGCCTATATCGTCAACGTAAAGTAACAGTGGTTCGAATCAAACAAGTTCGGATTTTAACGAGGTAAACTGAATCGAAAACGCGAGCATTATCTTCGACTTGAATGGGCGACCCTGCAATGCCGGGGCCCACGACTACTGTAACTACAGTAATGGTCTGGTGTCCTGACAGGTGTGCACGGCCACGGTCACGGAATTCCAGTACTGAAGTCTCTGTCTAACGCCACCGCATGTCTCTGTATTCCATGGTTCAAGGTAAATTGGTAGGAATGGAATGGCGGCAACGTCCAGTGTCTTCTTTGTCTTCTCCGTCCCAATGCGTGTGGCAAGGACTAGCAACAATACATGAAGGTAGTAAGTACACAGCCGAGCAGATTAGATAGGTATTAACACTCATAGGGCAAAGACACGGAGGGTGCGGCGCGCAGATTTACTGTGTTCAGATAAGGGGTCGGATAATTTATAACGTTTCGTAGTGTCACACAGCTATCGATAATATTCAAATACCTCTCGATCCTTCTCAGCATGAAGGAACTTGAAACACTTTAATTAACACCTCTCTTCTTGTGAATTGGCGCAATGTGTTGCGGTTGCGGTTACACGTCTCTCTAATAATCAACGTCCTCCTATAGGCCTACCAAACAGAGAACATTCAATCGAATACGCAATGCAAGTTCTTTAGCTTTGACGGGCGGCGTCACTGTTAGGCGGGCTGTTAGGCCGTGGTCTGCAGCTGTTGTTGAGATTGTCTCATAGTACCTTGGCACTGGGGTCAATTGGCACACACCGTGCCACTTGTTTAGACAGTGATGATGGTATCCAATGGTGGGAGGCGAAACGTTTGTCAACAACAACTGCAAACCACGCCTAACAGCTCGGCTAACTTAGTAGTAATTTTAACAATTCAGTCGAGTATTTTGATAAATGTCTGCTGCTACCCGTAACGGAACGATATTAACGAAAAATAACTCAACAGAATTAAATTAGATTTCTTCAGCTAGCAATCCTGTGCTGACTGTTTTCAACAAAACTCGTTACTGTGCAAATTCTATAAGGCGTATTGTGCTTATGCGATGCGAAGTCTTTTGTGTGAGTTTACACCAATTAATTTAATATAAACCCCGCGAGTTCAGAGTTTACGTTTTAATGTTTAAAGAATGACAACTTAAAAAGTAAATGTTAGGCCTACAATAAGATTTATAACTCCCTTTCTATTTTCAACGAAGTAGGCCTACATTTATTACTGGATCATTTTTTGATATTACGTAATTTTTCAGTATTTAGAAAAATGACGAAAATCCCATATACCCTACCATTTTGTTATTTAATGAAGTAACAGTCTTAGTACAGAGCATTTTTACAAAAAACACTAACAATTTAACACTAAGAATCGGATAGCCTATGCATATAAAATTCTCTTTACTCTGACACCCGGCTGGAGTTTTACATTTTTTTTTCAAATTGTGATCATATTTTTGGACACTAGGATCAAACAATTTTGAAAATTCCAAACCTGTACCAATATTCAGATGGTGGTTAAAATTCTGTTTACTTTGATATAGGGACCACACGGAACTTTCAATGTTTTGCCTCACTTTTTTGGCCCTGGTGTCCCAAAATTTCTAATTTCCAAAACATAACATTACTTTCAAATTTTACTTAAAACCCTTTCAATTTGATATACCACATGAATTTTTGCGTATTTATCCTAATTTTCAACCCATTTCCTACCACACACGGGCTTTTGCGATTTTTTCAAAATTTTGCCCCCATCATTTTTGCATCCTGCCCCCCTATTTTTGGGGGGAATCGATCTTAAAACAACAGAGTTCTGTAGGGCAAAAGTCTGGACAAATGAGCTACGTTTTACGAATATCGGTTGATTTGTTTAAAAGTTATCCCGTGGCACCCCAAACAGACATGACGGATAGAGAGATAGACAGACAAACCGCAAACGGTCGAGTTAAAACTGAGAACCCGCTTCTCTTGTTCAGTTAGAAAAGAAAGACTGTTACCATCAACTAACGACTACAGGAATAAAATGATTGTGTACAAGTGATGAGGATGTGTACAAAAGTGTCTATGAGGAGCGGTCAATAAGTACAGCCAGACAATCGATACAATTGAGACAAATTTTTACAATTCTTACAATTTTTACACCTCTGAAGTCGACTTTTCGGCAATATTTATTACTATCATCAGGACCTGTATGCGGGCAATTCAGAAATAATCAAACACGTAAACAAACAAATTAATTGAGTGAATGTGTAGTGTGCCTTATTTCAACAATAACTGGTAAAAAATAAAAACCAAACTACGTTATAGTAAACGCTTTAACCCCTTTAAAAACATTTTACTTTCAATTACCTAATCTCGCTATTCATCTTAATATTATTATAACTTCACACAGACCTTAGAGAATTAATTATTGTAAGGAAATAATTCAAAATAAACGAAACAGAAAAATAAGTCTAAACATTAAGTGATTCTCCGAGTGTGGAAATAAGAGAAAGTGTCCAGTACTACACTACCCCCACCGTATCTTACGGGTCTATTGCGAGGAGGGTTAAATGTACCATATTCTTGGGAACAAAAAAAGAGGGTGACAAGTGCCACTGACCTACTGTCTGACGTAACAGAATGTAACTCCTCTGAACGAAGGGTCGAATAACCGCACTTGTGTCTTGTTGATGAGAACAGCTGTCAGAGGGATTTTAAAATGAATGTTTCCTGGACAGTTACACAGGTCTTGGCTTTCTCTGAGGCTAAATAATTAAAAACAAAATTATTTCAATACATATTTTAATTATTAACTCGTAAATGTTGTGCAGGCTATACAATTTGGTTAGACGATTTGGTTAGGTCGGCTCCATCTTTATAAATAAAAAAATAGTTTTGCATTTTTATTACATAGGCCTATTTTTCTAATTCTGATCAACATTACTGATATCAAAAATTGTAGATTTCATTACTAAGTGGCACTATCAAATTAGTATTTTAAAATACAAAACTGCATACTGCTTAATGATAGAGCGTGCAGGCAGTTGGAAAGACTTTAGGAGGGATTTTGTTCAGAGTCTTTTGTCCTTTCAGCAGGTCGTAACTCCCTTTTGACAAAATTTAGAAACCGTAATTCTGGCTGTACGCGTCCTTCTGGCAGTAGGCCTAGTGTACTTGACGAGTTGGCGGCTAATATTTTCAGCGTTAGAAATGATCGAGCCTCTTGTATTACTTTTGAAACATTTTATTATAAAAGTAAAAAAGAGGTAACTATATCATAATCACTGCCATAATGCGGATGACTCCACGCATTGTCAGTGTTATGAGCGTCAAAATAAAAAATATATCACGGAAACAAAGATAGCAATTACCCTTTCTTATCATGGTCACTATTACTGTCGGTCAATCGTACCAACTTCAAACTTACTGCGCTAATTCAGCGATTCTCGCTTTTTCCAATGGAAATATTTACAGTTTGTCTAAAAGAACATACCCATTATGAACAGTCAAACGTCGTATTCAAATGAGAACGTTACGTCCTGTCGGCAGTGCCTTGAACGTCCTGTCATTAACCTTTATAAAGTGACCTGACTGTTCTATTCGGGTGGGCGTATTAACGAAGACCCTAATGAACAGAAATCGCAGAGACGGGGTTTTTGAGACTATTGAGAGGAAGAGAAGTGATTTAAATGCATTGAACTTATTCAATCTAAAAGATGTAGCCTAGTAGACCGAGCCGAAAATATTAGGCCTATAAAACATGAATAAAAGAAACGAGACAAACAGAAATAGGCAATTCCTCAAACATAACATAGGCTTATTCCAATGGATGACAAAAGTATCGGCCGACCTTAGAAAGAGGTGGATTCATGTGAGCGAGCCATGTGAAGTCGAAACAATACGCCTACAATTGCTAATGTGTAGGCTTATACTCGTCAATTTAGCGGTTTAATATTTATGCCTAATGCTTAGGCCTACGAGAAACAGGCAGACATTCCTTGAGGGTAACCCCCCCCCCACTGTTAGTACTAAGGTATATAAAATAGAGCTGTATTCATAATGTGTGGTATTCACACGTGGATACCACGCTTTCCTGAAGGCGTCCGTTGCATCGGTCACGTCAAACTAAACGTGCAACTCTCCGTGATTGTCATCTTCGGAGAGTAAGAGCGTTTACAGTCAAACAATTTCTTGGGCTATTGTTGTGTGGTTCGGTTAATATGTAGGCCTATGTTTTAAGAATAATTTTATGTCTCAGCTATGAAAACATTTAAAAGGGTGACACAAGACCGTGTAGTATGGAGAGGGTCAAGCAGGATTGAGAGGCGTGTGCGTGCCCTCATGTGAGGACCTAGCACGGAAATCAGATTGCTACAGACTGATCTAAGTCTCGGATGTTTTCTGCCAGTCTATTGTTACTTTTAAAGAACCTGTCGCTTTCTTTCTTTTACATATCGTCGGTCTATAGGTGTATTTATTAAAATATTTTACTTAGTGCTGAAAATTTAATTTAATCTTATAGGCCTATGAGCCAGTGCTTGCTTATATCAGGCGTGGAAAATTTTTCAAGGTAAGAGAAAGTCCCAGACAACATGGCTTAATATCTGCCAGCGAATAGGCTTACAGCTACAAGAAGACGTTCCAGATTCACTTTTTCTTAGCATAGGCCTACACTTTTTTAGCATATGCTTCCACTAACTTTTAAAGCTACTTAAATAGTAAAATACTTCATCTTGTATTTATTATTAAAAAACTGACTGCGTTTTGGGATAACGTAGAAGTATGTAGGTAATTTTAAAGTCAAATCGGGTATATTTAGAAGTCTCGGAGAGTAATTTGAATGACAAACATCAGCAACACTGTCCGTACAGCTATTCAACTGTTTGTTCAATAACACATAGGCCTACCTACGCAGTTCATAAAAACAAAACATGGGTGCAAAAAATATGGCTTTTCTTAAATTTACAGTTACGTACCACCTTCCAGCTGTAGGCCTACATGGGAATGCAGAAAACAACCGAGGAAAAATTCAATAAACAAATATTAAACTAAAATACCTGTATCGGCTACATTTGTACAGTTTTTTTACATACCTACCTCAATACATATTCAGAATTTAAAGTGACATTTCAATTGATTTAATACATTTTTTAATTACATTTACAAACAATAGGCTACTCTCATGCCTGACTAAATCTATTCAGAAGTTCGTAACTATCTTGTGTCGTGTCGTAGTTGTACAGTACAAGCCTATTATCAAAATTGAAAAGTGCCTCCTTCGCAACGTGTGTGTATGTGTGTGCGTGAGACACACTGTAATTTACGATGTTTATCTTTCTCTCGAAATAGGCTATTATTATGCGTCAGATTTAAAAACAAAACCTTAACCCAATAAAATTAATGGATGGGTATTGCAGAAAGATTTTTATTCAGTTTCCTGCTGGTGACGTCTAGACCTACTTGTTGATAACTGCAATCCGACTGCTGAGAAAGAAAGTGTGCGTGAGTGCGTGTGTGTGTTTGTTTTCATGCGTGGCCGTACAGATGACTTATAAATATGCATAGTAGGCCTAATATGTAAATTAACTGAAAGTATTATTGCACGGTAGGTACTACAACGTTTCCGTAGACCTACATTAGAGAAGCGATAGTATTCGGTTAGCATGTTTCTGAAAATTTATGAAATGAAAGATTAACTTGAATATGTACATATGTTACAGTGCACGCTTCTAGAAGTGTGTGTGTGTGTGTGCGTGTGTTTAATTGTGTTTCGTGCTAGTGGAATGCATAAGTGTCTTTGCGTTGACGTAATAGGCCTATTTGATAAGAATAAGTTCTCTATCGGCAACAGAATTACAGCACAAACTTAGCGTTATCGCCCACTACAGGTCTTTTTACCTATTTATTATAAAAATCGTTTGTGAAATACGGTGTTCGCTTATTTTAGGTTAGCCTATACTTTTTTTAACGTTTAATTTTCTGTAGCAAAATTCTGGCTACCAGAAACGTCTGTTGCACAAATGTTATCCAAAAATTCCTCGTACACGCTAAATATAAGTAAATATCTGCTTGAGTAAAGACTGGACCTACCTGGTGAATTCAAAACGTAGATTCGAGTTCAAGTAAAAGACTAAATCGTAATCTGCGAACCGAACAGACGCCGAATTCTACGTGTTTCCGCGCAGATTTTCGCTTCAGCACACTTTAAATCTTAATTATACGTTACAAAACATGCCTGTACACTTACCGAGTATTGAATTTTCGTAAAAATAACAAATTGATTAGCACAAAGGCAAAGAATCAACTGACACAGTTTTTGTCAATAACCTGTATTCAGTCAAGTTTCAGTTTCTTGGTTGACTAGAGTAGTCAACCAATAGGAATCGTGTGATGGCCTCCTGCACGCTTGTTTCAGTTTCTCAACGCTAGATGTCAGCTTTGGATAGGACATCATAAATTTTTATCAACTTTCCCGCCCATTGGTTCGATCACCGCGGCGCGGAGTGACAGAGAGAGAGAGGGGGCGCATTCCATTTACTACTTTTTCTTACCGTTTCGTCTTATTTCAAGATACACACAGTAAAGCGGACCCGCGCGCTCGCGCACTAACATGCAAATTTATTGTGCTTGCGGGTGAGTGTGTGAGCGCTCGCGCGTGTTCGTATGTAGATAGAAATGTTAGAAATAATAGTCGACGTGGTATTTACCACGAAGCGAATGAACCCTATTGTGTTACCTTGACTGCGCTAACCAAGTGTTCCAATACATTTAAAAACAGCAGTGAATGAATGACACGCTAAGCAAGAAGACCTACGCAGAGTCTGTGGCCCCGTGTTATTTTTTTAACATGTTATATTTTGGTTATTGAATAGGCCTACATTTGTCGTCCCGATTTCTTGTATTCTATAAAATAATCTTTTCACTGAAAATTATTTTCATTTTTTAGATGGAAACGAATAACAATAATGTACCAACTTATATTCACAACGATTACGGACTCATGAGCAGAAATGTTCCTTTTTTCAGATCGTTCACAATGTCATATCGTCCAATAGACCCTACTTAGCATATTGGTTACGGGGGGGGGGGGTTACATGTTCACAGTTACAATTAAACACAAAACTAAATGTTCAATTTTTTCAATGTTTTTATCCAGTTTGTTTAAAGAGACTATAATTTAATAGACCGATTATATAGATAATCAGTTGCGTATCTAGAATTTGGCCTTGGAAGCCGGGGTCGAGTCGGCTTTATACAACAGAAAAAAACAACTTGACTAAACAACATTACTATCTTTAAAGCCTCTGAAAAACGTGTGATAACATCCTCAAGTCAGTCACATTAAAGTAAACGTTAATAACACAACAAAAATACACGCTGTTGAAACTTTGTGTACAAGATACTTAATTGACTGAATTGATTTTCCTATATTTCATGTTTCAAACGTAGGCCTATACGCAAATGTTGTAAATAACCTGTTTGTATATTTAAAAAAGAATTAAAAAAAGAGTTAGCCTACTGCTATAGGCCTATTACCATGGAATGCTGAAAAAATATATTTAAAAAATTAATTAAGATATTAACATATTCGTCAACTTTTAACCGGGACCTCTGGGAGTGCCCGGTTCCATTCGCCCGCCCTTAGTAAATACACCCCTGCTGACCTTGCATGCGATTCTAAACTTAAGAGAAGGCAGGCTATAATCATAGTTTGTTTTTTAATATTTCGGAATGTGAACATAAATGTAGACGGTATTTGTGATGTTTTGGCACCAGGTATTGTGGTCGTTGTCCGGGTTACAGTCAGTTTCTTTTCGTATTGCTCAACCTTGCGTTTGCAGCACAAGGAAGTAGTTAGGCCTACGATGCGGGTCCCCGCTACTCAAAACTATGCGAACGTGCGACTGATCTTGTCTTAACTAATAAAAACAATTGCTATCACAACAATGTATTAATGTCGACTATTTTCAGGAATTATAAGTCTTACAATTCTGTAAAATTATAAGTAGGCCTATCTACTCGACAGGGTGACTGCCGAATCCCCAAACAACTAGGCTATTGAATTATGACCTGAAAAAGCATGGGGAGGTGTGGGACGGCCGAAGAACCATTGGAGTGACCAGCTGTATTTTACCTGCTTGGGGCCGGAACAAACCGTTTTTGGCTTAATCCTTGCTGAAGGCGACGATGATGATGAATTATTCTCATAACCGCCGTTGAAAACTCGCAGTGAAGCAGAATAAAATCCGGTGTCGTAATAAACTTGACATAATTTGTTAGTGGCTTCTTTTCCTGCTATCGTATAGGCCTACTGAAAACGAAAATTAATACTGAAGTCGAAAATTAGTTCTCGTCTAGGTCTATGAATAAACTTGCTGTGATAAGTGAACAGTAGCATGTAAGTCTATAGTCACATTTTCCTGCATTAGGTAACCAGGTGTAAGTCTTATCCTATATAGCTAGATTTCTTTCTGAGAGGAGATCCTGGCGTGTTTTGAGTCTTTTTAGTTTTGTTGTGAATAAAAAAAAAACAAATTATAAAAACAGAACTCGAATCTTGTTATTTATTTTGTTACGATCAAGGAGTTAAGTGTGGAAACGCAAGGGTTACTCTAATACAGGGGTTCCCAGCGGTGGTACGCAAGGGATCCAAGGTGATACGCAAGAAGACCTAGGTAGGAAGGTTCACATTAATTATGTTCTTTTTAATATGTTGTTGTTTTTCACTAACAAGAAAATCTTTAATGAAAGTAATCAACTGTGTTTTGAAAAAAACTTTATTGTAACATAGAACCAACCAGAAATTAATTTTAAAAATCAGTTCCCGTTTTGTAAATTCTATGTAGGCCTATTAGATTTAAATTATTTACTTAACCACGGATACTCAGATATACTTTTCATGTTTTTATTGAGAAAACCCTAATAACCATTCTTTAAGCTCCGGTGGTAGGCCTACTCAAAATGAACGCGGAAGACCAAACTGGTACGCGGATCCGAAAGGTTGGGAACCACTGATTTAATATCTAAAATTTAACAATGCCGTGAAACAAAAAGTGAAGTTTTACATAACAATGTAAAGAAAATAAACGCTACCAGAAAAATTTCACAAATTGTACAAAATTATATCAATCTTATTACTCTTTCTGTCACGAACGAATAGCCTAAGATATTTCATTTGTACTACAGGCCGTCAGAAACAAACATTTCAAAATCGCGCTAGGCCACTGTTTGTTCAAATAAGTAGTTGGCCGCACGTTTTAATGAATTTAGCGTACAATTTAGTTAATCCGTAGAGGCTGTGGAGCATGTATGTAAAACTATAGGGCTACAGTAATAGGCTTACCATTTAAGGTGACGTACAGAACTGATTGAATTTTCGTACAAAGGTTTAGTATAGGGCCTATTTCTAAAATTAAATAGGCCTATAGGTAGATTAGCTTTTTGTATAATATTTTTATAGTGTATTTTATAGCCTACACATTATATCTCATTCTTTAGTCCGCACTCTCCCTACTACCCGTCTCGCTTAAATATCTTTTCTCATTCCCAGAGGCCTATGGGCCTATTAATAGATTTTCTCTCTACTCGTGAACGAAATTATGAAATTTTAACTAAATTTAAAGAAAATCTAAAACTGCAGGTTATCTTACTGTATGGGCTGATACAAGTGTGCTCGCTTTTTGTCTAGTTGAAAGAGCCCCATGGCCTGCGCTGCGCTCACACACTCACACCATTCCGAAGATGAGAGAAAGCAGAGGCGCATGCGTGTGGCGGCGGCACACGTGTTGAAGCTCAGTTGTTAGGACAGACATAACTATATGTTTATTTACAATAAAGTTTCTGTACGTGGTTTGGAAACGGTAGGACAATTTACTTCAGTAGCATCAAATCATTAATAGCTTTCTAACTCATAGTTACTTTACCACAGAATATCAATAAATTTCTTATTTACAAAGACCGAATGCCCTTTTGATTCTCTGATAATAGGCCAAGTAATTATCGTTTGATCAGCGGAAAGTTGAGATTTTGTTTATTTATTTATTTACATTTTAGTAGTTTTCGATTATAAGTTTTAGAACTAATAATTTACTCTCTATTTAAATTAGTTTTGTTTTGTACTTTAGGCTTTACAATCAATAACAAAAACTCTGTTAGAAGAACACGCCTGATCCTGTTTTCCTGCAGAGAATTAGTTCTCTTTCTTCACTACTGAAATGTGCCGTTTATATCGCCCTTTCATATTATTATTGTTTTGTTTAAAAATTTTTCTCCATTTCGTTCTGTTTTACTATTTTTGCTTTCCAGTATATTCCCATTCCTCCTTACGTTCACCACAAGTCAATCGGTTTCTCTTCCCGTCGCTCTACTTTTGTTCGTTCACAAGAGATTATAACGTAGGACTACAACGCCACCCATGAAAGAACAAAACTATCTCGTGTCTAATATTTCGCTTCGTACATCCTGTCTGTATAAACTTACCTATAGGCCTATTTGTTTCATTCGTCTTCAATGTGTTTTCTTCTGTTGTGTTGCCTAAGGTATGCATATCACAGATGTAAGTTGGGTAATAACATACACTACTAATGTTCCTGCTTCCATCATTGAGTTAATTTATGCAAAATAAAATTCGCGAAAGTTCACGTAAATAAGTCTATAGGCCTAGGCTATAACTCCAATACGCCTACACCCACGCGCGTGGACTCACGTGTTCTTTATATAGACCTACGTCATACAGCTCAATATAAGTAGGCCTACTTACACTTACGAATATTGATGAGTACATAGGCCTAAATTAAGTCAACATAAAATCTTATGCAAAGAACCAAAAACGTCTTAACGCAGTAGACTTAGAAATTCTTTAATTTTCTTATTAGAAATAGCCTATTTAGGCCTATTTTATAAATCTTAACAAAGCAGAGTAGAAGCTTTTAACGAATACTAATGTTAAAATATGCGTAACTTTTTGTTTACATATAAGGTTTCTTTATATCGATAAATAATTCAGAATGTAGGCATAGGCCTACACGTTTTCGAGATGAACATGGGCAAGATGGGAGTCCCGCATAGAAAGAATGAAATGGTACCCACGTGCCCATTGCACGTGTAAGTCCTGATTCAGAAATGTCGAAAGAATAATCGTTTGGGGTATCCAGAAGTCGGATCGGTCCTTGTGCTTAATCCCTGGAAGCGTAGAAGAAAAAGAAGAAGATTACGAAGATGAAGCCGGTTTAAAACGAAGACATAAGCCTACAACATTAACACGTATTTAATGGTCTAAAACGGTCACAATTAAAATGAGAAAATTTAACAGGCCTACTAAGTTATTAAATTTTACCATTCTGTTGGATGTTTTAGACCACTGAAATACAGATAGCCGGCGTTTAAATTTAAAATTTAAAATATTTTAATTTACAGCCTACACATCCTTGCTGTAAATTATGTGTAGCCTATTTCACATTGCCCATTGAAATAATAAAATATTTAATAATGATATAGGCCTGTACTCCTAACTTCTGTACATACAAATGAAATAGTGAGGCATGAAACGGTTCGCGCAGATCGTAGTGGCGACAGGAAAAGCAGTGCAGGAAGTGGGATGTGAGATGATTAATCATGACACACAACCATGTGACTCACCAACCAAGCAGCTCTTCTGAACACAACGTAATTGGACGAAAACAGTGTGTCAAAACTGCGCATGCGCAATGAGATCTATTGACACTGTGCAACCAGACACCCGTTTCATGTATAATTATTCTAGCTGTAGGTTTATCTGATTTCTAAAGCCAAAATGTAAGACGTGTAAATAACATGTGTATAATGCAGATCACATCAACAAGATTTCCAGGAAGTGCCGTAGAAATTCCCATTTAAAAATAACTCTCTTGAGGTAGATTACAGAAATGCTTTGGTAAACGAAACGCTAGTGGCCTAAACTTCCAGTCCCCAGTCCCAGGTAAACTGATAAACACATTTAGCACAGTAGGCTTAATCTTGGCCCGATCGGTCAGCTTGGTGTCCTTGGTTAGAAGTGTAATAAATAAACGCATTATTATTACATGGTTTAATGTAATTTTTAGTACAATCAATACTTTTAACATTATTTGAAGCGTAAAAGACACCAACAGTAGGGTGGAACGAAAAAATCAAGTTTGGATTTTTAATTTGTAATAGCGCGGAAAAGTTGCCTTTTGGTGTAGATAAGATAAAAAAAAGATATGAAAAATATTGGAGCACATCTTGAGGTGCCGCAAGGACGATAAATTTTCATAAAATAGCAATTTTCGCTACATTTTTAAGATTTTTTAAGAAGTTGTCAAAAAATTTTTTTAATTTCAAATACTGTCAAAAAAGCAGTTTTTATATCAAAAAAGACATACAATTTTTTTTTAACTTTTTGGATTATGTCTTGAGGTGCCGCAAGAGCGGTAAAGTTTTATAAAAACACACTTTTTGTAACTTTTTCAAAGAATTTTACGTGTCTCGATTATGCAATAAAAAGTTTCAAATAGGTGTTTTAATATGAATAGAAAGATAAAAACATTTTAACTATTGTATCAGAAATGGTTACTGACGACAATGACAGCGCTGAAGAGGCAAACCAACCAGGTCCTTCAAATATACAAGAAGAGATAAATCTACCAGGCCCTTCAAAACTGAAAAAAGAGAAAAAGATAAGCACTCAAATGAGTATTAAATTGCCATCTGTAGTTTCCATTTGTGACCGTACCGGAATATCAGATAGAGCTGCTGCAGCTATAGCTAGTGCTGCTTTACAGGACTTGGGTGTAATCACAGGGGAAGACAAAACCAAAGTAATAGACAGGATGAAAATTAGACGAGCAAGATCAAAAAATCGAAGAGATCTCATTAATGACAGTCTTTATGATCAGATAACCGAAAATAGAGGATTGTTTTTTGATGGAAGAAGAGACAAAACAATTGTTCAAGAAAAGAAAGGAATTAAGTTGTACAAAAAAGTTATTTCAGAAGAGCACGTTTCACTAATAGAGGAACCAAACTCAAAGTTTTTAGGCCATGTAACACCTAAATCTGGCACTGGAAAAGACATAGCAGACAGTATACTGGAGTTTCTTGAAGATAGAGAACACAGTGAACAACTTTTGAACTTTACTGCTATTGGGTGTGATGGAACCATTGTAAACACTGGACATAATAATGGTGTGATTTCTTTGATGGAAAATGAAATAGGAAGACCTTTACAATGGTTAGTTTGTTTGTTCCATGGAAATGAGCTACCTTTGCGACATCTTTTTTTGGTCATTTAGATGGTAAAATGAAGGGACCCAATGAGTTTAAAGGCGAAATAGGTCAGCAGCCGGAAAACTGTGCTAATCTTCCTGTGGTTACTTTCTTGCCAATTGAAAATAACCTTCCTCTTTTGGAGAACATAAATGATTTAAGTACAGATCAGAAGTATTTATTGGATATGTGTATCGCTGTATCAAGTGGAAATTGCTCACTAGATTTATCTTTAAGAAATCCTGGAAAACTTGCTCACTCCAGGTGGCTTACATTAGCAAACCGTATACTTAGATTGTATGTGGCAACTGAAAATCCAACTGAAAACCTTAAGACTCTGGCTGAGTACATTGTGAAAGTGTATGCACCTGTGTGGTTTAACATTAAGTTAAAACCTTCATGTACTTATGGTTCCAAACATCTGTTTAAGCTTATCTCATATTCACGCTATCTCTCTGATGATTTCAAGAACGTTCTAGACCCGGTTATTCAAATAAATGGATACTTTGCTGCTGCAGAAAATCTCCTTTTGTCCATGCTATGTGATGAGCGCAAAAATGTAAGAGAACTTGGTTTACGACGTGTTTTAAAAGCAAGAACAGAAAGTAGAGGCGGAGTCAGGAAGTTTAAAGTTACAAAGATAACCTTTGACACAAAGGATTACATCAACATGATCTCATGGGCTGAAAATGACGTAACTGAACCCCCCTTGGTAAAACATGTTTCCATTGACTCTCTCAAAGACTTTATACGGAAGACATCTGAAGCTCAACCAAATAGTAAAGTGGACCCGCTTATCGACTTTCCCCGGCTTTCTTGTCACACGCAAGCAGTGGAAAGAGCTGTGAAACTGGTGACCGAATCGACTCAAAATGTCTGTGGTTCAATCGCAAGAGAAGGATATATAAGAGCAAAAATTGACTCACGTGAGAACATGCCAAAATTTGATACAAAAAAACAGTTTAATGTGTCAATGAAGTAGAAACAAACATTTTGCAGCTGTAACATTTGTAATTATTAAGGGTTTTTTAAATCATAAAAAATGAACTTTCAATGTCTTTAAAAGTGTATTATGATATTTTTTTACGTGTGCTCTAATAAAAAAAATATATAATTGATTTGACGAGCTTTTATTTCAACCTTATTTACTACTATTTGTAACAACCAAAATGTTCGCAAAAGTTTCAAAATTATCAAAAATAGAAACTTTTTGACATTAAAAAATATTTTTTTATTATTATTATATTTTGTAATTAATAATTTTTTCCAATTCTAATGCTTATATATGTATTTACAACTATCTTTTGTAACATTATATGTACGAGAAAACAATAAAAAATAATTTATCAAAGTTTATAATTTTTCAATTTTTTTAATTTTTTTACAAACTTTAAGCTCTTTGCGGCACCTCAAGATGTTGTAGTATAGCAACAAAAATTTTTTTTCTTCTTTTTGAACCTAAAAGGCAACTTTTCCCCACTATTACAAAACTAAAAAAAAAAAAATTAAAAAAAGGCCATTTTCGTTCCACCCTAACCAACAGTGATAAAAGTAACCTTTAGAAGTTCGTGTGTTAAAGAAGGTAAAGTACACCCTTTAACAAATATCCTAATACGTTCATGGATACAGAAGAAGTTCCCTTCAATGAATGAACGTACCAATCTATGGCAGCAGCAGGCCAGGCTCAACTACGGAGCTGTCAACTCTTCATAATAATATTCGGCTGAAGGAGGCTTAATTTTGGACTTATTTGTCAAGTTCTCATAACCGTTTTTGGGCTTGGAGTCGTCTTAACCTTAGACCTGTCAAATCCTGTCTTTGAGCCTACCTTCGATTAAAGACTTTCTGATGTAAGCCGGAGTAGGCCTATAGCCTGTCGGACAATATACTGTTACGACGGTCTCACTGATCGTCGTATGGTACAGTGGAAACAAAATACAAGACACCAATGAAGTCACTAAAATCCAGCTTTAATTATCACAATTAACAGTTTGTAATCAACAAGTTATTCAAAAAGATCATTCTCGTACAACAATTCAAGTTAATCTGTCCACACAAATAACAATGCCAACTATAAATAATTCCGCAATATAATCACTTTTCACCAATACACCACTTGAGACTCACTGTGTAAATCGCCCGACAATAACTCAGTTGAGTAATCGCCGACGTAAGACTGACTCTAAGCGGCAGCTGTCGTTACTTAAGTAGATAGGACAAGTGTTCCAGAATAATCCGTAATACCTACGCAACAACACTACTCGAAAACACTAGAACGTAATTGATTGCGGCCTTAAACACAGTGCGACGACCGGTATGGTCTGGAATAGCCTCGTTGACACACGTTAAGAGTCACGTACGCACACAACATTACAGCTGGTTCTGCTGGGACAGCCGAGAAACATGTAGAACGTTCCTAGTGGACACAGCCGGAGAATACCTCGGCCCGTGTATTCACTCGCTTTACTATCGCTTTCCGTTACGTCACGGGTTTAGTCGTCATAAAATGCTTTAGTGTTAATATACGACTGTGTATAGTGCAACCTGGTTTCAGATTTCATAAATATAATCGACTTTTAAAACAGTTGATACAATTCGTTTTTTAGCGTGGTTCCTAAGCTCTTGAATTGTGCGTTTATTATTAGCACGTGTTCATTGTTGTTTTTCTAAATAAAGTGAGCGAAGTATTAAACGAAATTAACGTAAAGCCTTAACGTGTATGCCAGAAGGTTTCCAAATGCACCACAGAGTTGCCAATTACCTCTAGAACCTGGGCTTTCCAATTCTTTTATTTTATAAATAATTGACATTTTGAAAGAAATAGTATTATTTTATTTGTAACTTTGTGTATAGATGCAATATTTTAATAAATCTATATTAAAGTATTTTATTTTATTTATTTTAATATTATATTAAAGTATTAAATATTTTAATATTTATATTAGAGTATAGTAAAATATTAAAGTAATATTTTAATATTTATTTAATATTATATATATATATATATATATATATATATAAACTTTCACTATGAAATTGTTCTGCAGAACAAATTTCAGCAGAACAATTTGAAATATACAGATATCACGCACTACAACCAAACAACATATTAAACGAACAATTACATTATAGATCACACATACTTTTCGATACACTGATTCAAACACACAATTTGAACCCCAGCGCCAATTCCCTCCCACCACCAACCCCCACCACACATACCTACAGTCCATAACCGTTACCGGTACTCTGTAAAGACATTCAGTATTTACTCCCACTGAAGAAGACGTATACCACGTTGAAACGTTTGGGGAAATAAATTCAAAGTAAGTTCATAGTGAAAGTTTATATATATATATATATTTATTTATTTATATAATATTTATAAAAGTGAACGAAGAGGATGTACCAACAAGATATTTATTTAATATTAACACATAGTATAATATGTAACATGTGTATAATATATAGGCCTACGTATAAAAAGTGTTAAGACATACAGAGCCAAGAATGTTGGCAAAATCTGCCAGACTGGAAAGACTGTAAATATACTGGTAACTATAACCTCAGACTTGAAAGTGTTAACCTGGGCCTCCGTATCGAGTCCTGTAACCACCTTTGGTTGCAGTCGGCTTAACTTTGGACCTGTCTGTCAACTCCACATAATCACCTTTGTTTCAGTAATCTTAGACCAATGTGTCAATTCCCTCATAACGATTTTAGTTGATATAATTTGGACCTATCTGTCAACTGCTCACAACCACGTTTGGGTAACTGTGAGCTTTCTTTGGACCTCTCGCCACTCCATAAGGCAAAAATGTTTGTTGTCTGTTTGCCAGTTTTCGCCTCATTACTATCATAAACGACAATTCATAGGCACGTCTACTGGTTTTCTAAAGGACTTGGCTCGTAATCGCTAGGAGGACTGTAGCTGCTGACACTGTGACCCTGAAACGTGTAGGCTGTTTGTCCAACCGAGGATACACAGAACAGACATTCAACATAGAGGTTACATTCAACAGCTTCATGAATACATAGAACACTGAATACCATTACGTATGTAACAATGAATACATATCACACCTGTGCTTAGTAAAAATACGTTAAAGTATAAAACGGTAGGCCTACACTTATTTGCGTAATAGTCGACGTGGCCAGCGGGCTTTCATAAAGTGTTTCAGTAACCAGGGCCTATATAGATCCAATGGGTAGACCTACCTTGCATCATCGGCTGGGAAAATTAAAAGCGGTTAAATGTCGTGCTAGCCAGTATCCCCTACTTGTCTACCAGTATCGTTTGCCTGACCTACAGCGATTCCAAACCATTAGGCCTATAAAGTTTATAAAAGACTTGTTGGGTGTAAAATTACAGAGCATGTCATGGATTACCAGTATTCACAGAACAGACGTCTCTAATGACCGAAATACCTATGAGGAATGCAAGAAGACAAGCAAATGGATCTTGCATTCCTGGATGCTTAAGGCGTGTAACCTGGAAAAAATAAATACCTCAGATTTGAAGGTAAAGTGAAGATATACAAGATGATGGTACGACAGTGCTGACTTACGGATCTGATACGCGGGTTGACAGTGGTAGAACAAAACGACTGTTAAGAACGATAGAAATGAGTAGCCTACACTCAGGACAATAATTGTTGGAAAAGCGAGACGTGACAGAGTACGAAATAGTGACATAAGACGACAGGTCAAATAGAGGACGTAGTCAAATTTGTCAGAAGGCTGAAAAGAGGATGGAATGACAATACTGACAAGGCAAGTGGCGATTGATTAATAACAATAGAAACAGATTCTACACAGTTGGGAAAATGAAATCCTGGCCGACCATAGAATAGATCGACAGCGGACTTTTAATCGACCTCTAGCGAATCCCCTTGATGCGTGAAGAAAACCAAGCGATTAAGCCTATACAAATGTAGAAGAAGATAAAAGACTTGACTTTTAAATGTTGTTAAAGTTTTTGAGTGTTATAAATTCTCAACAAAAATAGACTACATAATTTAATAAATTTTTTAAATCGACCACTTTTTTATTCATTTAAACGTATTGAGTTTTACAGTACGTAGTAGTATTTTAATTTTAACATCTGTGATGAAACGTATGATATTTTTGGATTCAACAAAGAGTTATTGACAAATATTTCCGGCGTTTTAAACATGTGCATTTGCGTAAATAATAACAGTCTGGAATGAGAAAAACGTCAGCAGGGTTATGGAGACACATTTTTTCACATACGTGTACTTATTAAATTTCTTTTTCAAAAAAAAGCTGTCACTGATTTATTTCCATACGAATCATCTGTTCAGTTACTTTTTTTTAAGGTACAGATTATTTTATAAAGTTTTTCCCACGTACTTTATGAATTTAAGCGTATAGTCTATTTCTAGCTGTACAAACGCAATTGGTAATTTGCAGCAATTCGTTCATGTGGTTGAATCAAATAACGGATATTTCTCTGTAAATACACAGCCTCGTATCTTCTAAGGCTTACACGGCCGGAGTCACCGTTGGTAAGATCTTCAGATTCCGGGCTGCTTGGCCATGGTCCATGGCTACACAAATTAGTAAACGTCTCGGCCGTGCCAACGATGCCATCATCAGTGCTGATCGAACTTTCCCTAACGCAGATGTCGCACGCTAGAGACCACAGTACTGTGGTAATGGCTCACTGATGATGACCGTCGATGGCACGGCCGAAACGTTTGCGAATTTGTGTAGCCACGGACCATGGCCAAACAGCCCGGAGTATGAACAACAACATTTCCCTGTAAACAATGTGCTTAATATAGCCTCCAAAAATTCATTAGAATAAGGTATAGGAACCCTAGGAGGCCAAGGGATGCAGTATCCAACTCTACTGATAAGCTCAGACCTTATTCCAATCGCTGCTGTAGTTATGATTGTAATACAGACGTGATTGAGAGTAGGCCTACTTGGCTTAGAGATGGATTGCCGTTTTCACGTCTGCAGAGCCGCAAATGGATTACATCCTGCAGAAATTGATTTAAGATGTGTCAAAAGATTTTAAATTTAAACCTTCCAGAACATCTCGGAAATGTTTTATTCACTTATGTTAATTATTTATGGAATTTCAGACTGTTTTAATGCGGGGACTCTCTTTCAATGACGGTGCACAGGAATATAATCAATAAGATAGAAATAAACAAGTTTACGTAAAATAACGCATACATTTTTGTTTTCAGAATTTTACAACGATCCATGTATTAGAGTGTTTGTTGGGCCTTAATTTTGCCATTGCTTCATTGCACGCTACTTCTGCTTTATGTAAAAGTTAAGGCAGGATATGCAGTTGAGATAAAATGTCAGACGAAGAAAATTCGTAGTCTACCACACACAGTAATCACCAAATCCGTATGGGCTATAAACTAAATTATCAAAATTAAAGGTATTGTAATCAGTACTTGAAAATAATATAAATATAATTTTTTTATTCGGAAACAGTACAGAAACCATTAGAGGTGGGATGATGAAGAAGAACTAGATAACTGTTGAAACTGAGAAGCTCAGTGCGAGCGCAACCCGCAAGACGAGATGGCCTTGAAGAAGACGAACCGAACTGGCCGCCAACAAACTGGTAGAACAGGCTCGCGATACCATAGGGTAGGCGATGAGAAAGCCAACATTTTAATTATTCAAAACCGTTCTACAGAGTACTATGGACTTTTATTTTACTCAGCGTCCTTGCGCTGTTTGCAATTTAGTAGGCCTATATCATTGCAATCAAAAACAAATACATTAGCCCTACTATGGAAATTATTAAGTATGGATTTAATTAGTTAATTAAGCAGATCGTAATTTTGACGTAAATTACACGCACATATTATTCATAAAAAACGAAAAATTATAGATTAATTCTCATTTAAGGCTTCTGTCATGTCGTCACCACTTTAGATTATTCCTTCTTCTTCTTTTCTTTTCATAATCATCATTATTATCACAATCACAATCATAATCATCATCATCATCATCATCATCGTCGTCATCGTCGTCGTCGTCGTCTTCACCTTCTTGTTCTAACTCATCAGTTTCGTATTCTGTTCAACTAATCCTTGATTTCATCTACGGTAGGCCTACTGTTATTTACGTTCCGAATTTGACTGTAATTGCTAAAGACTTGCCCTCCCCCCATTTTGGTCTCTGTAAAATTTGCTCTTTTACTTGTGAAGATGTTTTTTCATGCTACAGTTTAATATCCGCAGTTTATTTATTATTATTTTTTAGTCCTTTATCCATTTTCATTCTACGTGTATTATGAATCTTAAATAATCGTGTACGCTTAGAGTTACATTTTAATTATTGACTAATTTTCGTCACAAGCGTGTTTGTTGTTTTGCTGTCCTTATTTACTGCGAATTTGTTTAAATGTTTATACTCATTCACGTTTCTTGTAACTCGTTATTCCACATTATTTTAATGTTGTTCTGAAATTGTTTTGTCTTGGCTCATGTTCTTGACGACTAATCTTATCGGTTTTGAGTTGGTTCCTAGTTTTCATAACCTTTCCGTGTATGATTTCTTAAAACTTTATCAAACTTCTCTTTATCGTCAAGGATAAAGATATGTGTTTACTTTCTTATCCAGTAGTTTTTGTATTATAGAAAGGGACTTGTAAATGTGTCTGCCTGGAAGAATTACTACATGCTCATCTTTGACTTTATTTCGAGTTTCTCTTCTGAGGGATTGTCGACTGTTCTGGAGAATACCTTCATTATACTACAATAAACAGACACCTCTGTAATTGTCGCATTTTGGTAATCATAAGAAATGATTTCAATAAAAGTGTTTTTCAATCAATCATGATTCAGGAACGTGGTCAGTGAATACGAGAAAAATTCAGAAATTCAGACTCCACAGACATAACTCAGAACAGTAGGGAAAGAATGGTGCGAGCGAGGAATTGATTTCAAAGATTTATGGAAGAGGTGTACAACGGCCACGAGGACGGTCCTTTGCATGGGACAGTGATGAGCTAGTTAAGAAGTAGGCCTCTCGTCGAACATTTTACTACACAATTTACGCTCTGGAGTGAAAGCAGAGGAGAATCACAGGCGACAGTTGTTCGTAAGTGGGAAAAAAAGAACTAACGATGCTGATGTTGATGTGGTTATGATGTGCTATTTGTGATGATACAATCGTTTGACGGAGTCGGACATCGCTTTACGGTACAGTCTTCAAGAGTTCCTGCCCCATGTATTCTCTCCCCCGCTTTCCTTAATTATCCTGATATAGATTCGTTATACTTTACTAATGAATTTCTTAAATTCTACTGGTCTACTTTATTTTCTCGTAGCATTTCATTGTCTATTAGTAACACTATATATAGTAACCATTTTACTGTCTGTTATGGGAGTCGATGTTAGTCCATTAGAAGGCTTTGAATATTGCTATGACAATTTGATACCACTTAACCATCCTTCTTGCACACATGCCTAATATACGCACACACATACACACAAAGAGATAGTTTATTATATTGCAAGCAGCTATTTTAGGGAGATACACTGTACACTGTAATTCCTGTCAGTGTAGGATATTAATTCACAACGTCTGTTACACCTTCGTTTGTATTTGGTTCCAATTATGACAACCGCGCTGATCATGTCGATGCTTCAGTTTCTGTAGGATGGAATCATTCTCTCATTATTTTTAAAGCCCTTAGTTGTTTAAACACACACACACACATGCCTATATTTGTTTCATAATGTCTTTTTGTCGGCCACTTTTTGATTCTCAAACTGTTTTTAGTTATTTTATTCTGTTTTGAATTTCTGTATCAGTTGCTTAAAATACGTAACACATTTTTAATGTACAAATAATATTGACGTCTTCAAATTAGGCCTAATAGAAAATACAACTGTATTATATATAGCCTACTTTCAATATCAGATATGTAGCGTTATTAATTCGGTGTTTGCTCGTACTTTTTAATTAAACTAACAACAGGATTTCGTGGATATTCTACGGGAACCCACAAGACATTAGAAAACCAACAAGTGGTACTCTTTCCCACTTAAAACGTTCTGACATTTATCACAGACATACCAGAGAATATGTTCCAGCGCATTCCCAATATATACGACAATGGGCTCGACATGTCTCTCACGTGCATTAATCAAACCTCATGCATTATTAAGACGTTTTTAGAAATAATAGAAAACATTTTTGTAAAAATACAGATTTTGAGATTTCGATGTTTGAAACAACTAAGAAGTGACGAAACGTTACATACATTATTATATAATGTATCGTTATTATAGGCTATATGTAGGTACTATACGTCCTGACTAAAGCAGAATTGGGTATCAGAAACTTACAGGTTTAGGATGCGTTTTAGTGATCAGCTGGCCTGCTTATGACGGAAAAACTTATTGCTGTAAGCTTTCGGCCGAGCAGACCAACATGAATTGTGGTCTTCAAGAGAAAAACCATCATGTGCTGCTCAGTGGTGAAGTCTTATTGATCTCGGACGAAAGCAAATAAAGACTGAAATAGGCCTACAGGAACCTCAGGGAGCCAAATTAACCGATACATGATATGACTGACAGGCTTAAGTGACACTTTAAGGAAACACATCAAGTTTTAAAAACTGAATATAAACATAAAAAGGAGGAAAGGGGAATGTTAAAAATATTAGATATTAAGCTCAGGGATATTTGTAATTGACGTTTTCCATCGATTTGCATAAAGAAAACGATAAGAATCCTATCGCCAAACACTCTAAAGAATATTATGTCCAAGATCTGTTGTAATGAAAAAGAAAAAAAAAACAGAAACAAAACCTGTTGACTCTAGTTGGATGATAACGAGGTTTGTTGCTGATTTCACATGACAGCTACTATCAGAATATACTTAATTAGTGACTTTCTACAGGCACTGATCGTGTAATTATTTTATATAATTAACTGTGAAATTGTACAGCAGAGTGGCAGTTAGCATGTCGCTTGGGATGAATAACATAAAATTTTCATTTAATTAAGTAATTAAGTGACAAATTACCTTTCATCAAATGCCACGCGAATGTTGGCTTCAACGAACTGTCTCACCTTGTACTAAATACTCGTGCCTTATCGCATAAACTCTTCCCATATGTGCAACCCCCCTCCACCGACGCGTGCGAGCACGCACACACACACACACACACACAATTTCCAGTCTAAAGAATTGAACGTTCATGACGTACATTTAAGCCTATAGCAGCGGGCCCTATATATTTGGAACGCCATCAACCGGCTAAATCTAAATGCCTTTCCCAAGCCGACAATGTCTACACCAGCCCACCACGTATGGTCTGCAGCTTTTGTGTCGATATTGAATGGTACATAAAACCCGCCGAGTTACAGAGGTTCCGTGACAATGGCGTATTAAACTTTAGCATGAAATACACGACAATGTGATCGGCTCGTTTTTATGCAACCGTAACTCCCGTGGAAACGCGAACGGTTTCGCTTCCAGCAATCATCAATTTCCCCGCGGGTGAAAAACGCCTCGCTATTGGAACCAAATTGTTTCACATTCACTGTAGACGCATACTTCTAACCAGTCGTAGATATGTTTAAGTCTTAAATGGAAACGGGATTAAATTGAATGCAGACCTGATGCTGAGAAAATTTTACTGACACAGAAGATACGTGCTGCTACAAAGCATAAGCAATGTGCTAGTAAGCACACGAAATAAATGAAATTGAATTAATTTTGGTAAATTAATCTCCATATAAAAAGAAAATGTTTAAATTACATAATTACAGTGAATACGAAAATAGACAACAGTCTATTTTAAAACCGTAGACTGTACATCGTTGGTTGTGGAGTTTTTACAGCCGAATAGAACTGAAGATTGACGGTACGTACTATTAATAAGAAACGTTCTTGAAAATTGCGTTTTGAAACGTCATTAACGATAAGACAAGCAACAAATCAAATTTTAAGGAAATAACTATATATCAAAAGCTGAAGTAACTATTTTTAATTGAAAAATCACATTGAATAGCAGATTATAACCGATTACGAACTCAAATTCCAAAGCCAAACAATAATAAATGAGGAAGTACACTGCCTAAATGAAGAACTTAAAGAATTCAATTTATTCTCGTGTAGTAAATATTTATATTGATTAAAATATTGGCCTACAAATCTATTCTGCGAATGCAATTTGAATATGATACGCTTTCGTAGTTTATTACTTCTAAACTCTATTATAAGACTTACAAGTAACAATAGGGAGATGAAAAAATGGAACATCAATTGATGAAAGCAAGAAGAATTGCTGGATGCATGAATAACCTTATATGGAATAATAAAACCTCCCATAAAAAGCAAAAACAAGGGTTTACAAAAGCACAATACGTCCAGTAATGTCCTATGCATCGGAGACCATACATCAACAACTCAAAGAAAACGACAAACTATAGAAATGACTATATTATGGGGGGTACTAGGAAAGACAAGGTACGATAGGTTGCCAAACAATAGTATAAGAGAAACGTGTAATGTAACAGATTTTAATTCTTGGATTGCGGAAAGAAGAAGGATATGGAATGAACACATATCAAGAATGGATGGCACAAGGCTAGTGAAAAAGGCAAGAGTTAGCCAACCAAACATCAAGATGAGCATTGGTCGGTCAAGGAAGAGACGGAGTGACAGCATGTAAGATCATTGTTATAGAATAGGACAGAGTCCTGACGAGGAAGTTGAAGAAGAAGAAGAAGAAGAAGAAGAAGAAGAAATTATTATTGCACTGTTGTCACTGTCGTGTTAGTACAGATTAACTATCGATCTCTTGATTAGCGTAACTGTTGATGATTAGGCATATTCGATTTCTTTCTCGCCTCGTTTCTAATCCTGTTTGAGTATTAGAAAATTTAGACTGAAGTCCGAGGAACTGTTCTTTAGTCTGTAGGTTGTTTACGATAAATAATTTACTATTTACATTCTCTGTCAATTGATTATAGGCATATAAGTTTATTTTTCTGAGGAAATTGTAAGAATAGGGCCTAAATGTAATTTCAACTTACGTAGTTTTTAAAACGTAAAGTTACAAAATCATATAACCAGACTTTATTAATATAACAATAACAGGGAGAGTGAGGACAACAGTTGTTGGGTAAAATATGAAGAAAAAAAGACAAAATAAATATCGATCGAATGACTGAAGGAACAGAACAAGAAATGGAAAATAAAAACGTTGGCTTCGTGCGGAGTGGGAGGGTATACTGAAACAACAAATTTACACTGCGTACATACTAAAAAAAGCAGAAAGAAAGGGAGGAAAGCGTGTGCAGAAATATGCGAAAGTATATTCTTATTGGCACTCAGCGGGAATCTACAAGCACGTATAGTGGCGCAGTGTGCGCGCTTTGTACGTACAAAGCCGACGTTTCAGACTCTTAATTCCGGCGTAACCGAGCTTACAACTGCTATGCTTCCGTCACTTTGCATCGTAAAAGGAGCATTTTTGGCGCTACTACGAGAAGTTCCACAACCAGCAAGTACCAGTAAACAACGTTTATTATACGGATTCCCTCCGCCAGGGCGCGCTGCAAACACTAAACACGAAAATTACTAAATTCTACCGACTTTTATTAGCCTATGTTTATCACTGAAGCTGTTGTATGTACTGTTAATAGTTATCGAACGTTTTTCTTGTGCATGACAATAAATACGTGTATAAAGGCAGGGCACGGGCTCCCAGTCGGTAAAGATGATCGTGCGATTGATGGGAAACGCGCTCGTAATGATATTTATTTAATACGGAAACTTAAATACCTGTTACAAAACGCAATACACTTCGGACGTGTATTTAATGTTATAAAACAAATGCTTCGGTAGTCTTAGCTGAACAAATTTATTCAATGAAATTTTTACATTCCAATAAATACCAGTGTTGATATGTCGGTTAATACGATTTTGTACGCTTACGATCTTCTTCTTGTTTCATTGTGTTTTTCCACTTCGACCGATGGGACGATTAAACAAAAACAGCATTCCGGTCTAGCATAAGCTACGTCTCTGAGAAAGTCGTAAAATCGTCACGTACCGAAAACACGCGCTGTTGAATTCCTGCGGAGAGGCGGAATATAAATCTGTTTTTAACTGTCGTGAATCAAAGCGAAGAAAGTTGGAAGACGGGAGAACATTAGAATTTCGAAGGAAAGTGCTAATGCTGGAACGCGCCGATAGAAAACGCGACGCGCGCACATACACAATAAAGTGCCAATATTTTCGTTCGTTGTCTTCCTTGAAAGTAAGAGTAACGCTGAATTACGTGTTTATGAAAAATACGACTCACGTGGCTAAACCAATAAGATTTCATGATTATCTCATAGAACATGGATTGTCTCGTTCAGTTAATGATCTAACATAATGTGAACAAAAGAATATCAAAGTGGGTAAATCTGTTCTTTTTGAAACTTTTCCCTGAAAATGAGCAAAGAATCGTAAATTAAAAATTGTGGCCTTCACCACAGTACTGTGGCCCTGACGTTTGACACCCCACGTTAGGTAGACTCGAATTCCACTGAAGATGTCAGCCAGTGGTGCTGCTGAAACGTTTGGTTTGTTTGTAAACTCTGGACCACGGCCAAACAGCCAGGAAGATACTTCAAATATATTCGTTAATTTAATTGGTAACTACCAGAATACCAAAATTCCGATCATTGCTTATATTTTTTTGGAATGTTTGCCGGACGCCGGATTTCTGTGTAGAAAACCGGACACGTCCGGCGAAGGCCAGACATCTGGGAACCCTACACGGAAGTATGTTAAAGATACACGCGATAACAGAATAACACGAATTTCTTACTTGCATCTTGTTAAACGATGTAAAACATTCTCTGGATTCATAACAATTTTTCAGACCTTACCTTTTACGTAATTTCAAAAGTAGCCCTGTGTGTGAAAAGCAAGAACAACTGCAAGCCTACAACCAAAATAATGCTGTAAAAGATCTGTTGTCTGTATATTTTACGAAATTCATAAAACTGAAAATAATTTTTATTTGAAATTTTACAACAAAATTTCCTAGCTTAAAGACATTACAATAAACTAAACCCCAATGTAAATGGTAAAACTTCACTGTATTGCTTGTCCATAACGCAATTATTATATACTATCGTCATGGGTTTTGAAAAGTCACGACAGAGACCAAGTAGGAAAAATTATGAAAAATATTACAAGTAAAATACGTTGTTTACAAGTATATTCAGATACCCGTTCATATAGTAGTTCCCATTTATTCTCTGTAGTTTTAATAATAGATTCCTAAACAAGTTTAATGTTTCAGTGTACGCCTACGTGCACGCGCGCACACACCCACGCATGCACACAGTATAAGGATAATTCGCTTACACGACTCTCTCATGATTCACAGTCATTAAAGTGCATCTTAAATAAAACAAGGTTGGCCCCACTGCTCTGTACAGTCAAGCGTGGTGTTTATTTTACCTTTACTTCAATGTTTTAGAATTTTATTTGAAGTCGGAAACCAATTTGTGATGTAGTTTTAAGCTGTCTGGTGTGTCTGTTCGTATTCTCGTAGTCAGATAATACGATTATCACAACTTTTGCTGACAACAGCATTCTAGCGAAAAACCTCAACCCCTAGTGGCCGCGCAACGTCTTCAACATAATTAGCTATGTCCACACTAATGCGCTTTTCGTGCATTTGAGGCATGCGCTGTAGGCCCTTCCTCTAGCGAACGTAACGCATGCACAAAGCATGCCTCAAATTCAGTTGGTCACCATTTAGTGACGCATTCAGTAACGCATGTGTTTCCACCACCAGTGGATCTTCTTTCAACATTCAGTGCAACACTGTGATTACTGTGACTGTGTTTATTGTTTACCATGTCGGCAGAACAAACGTTGGCCTTTATTGAAGATTATAGGTCACATTGTGCCTTATGAACATGGGGGAAAAAATTATATATACAAAATGAAAAGAAATGATGCTTACGCTGTTTTGGCTACGAAGTATGAACTGACTGTGTATGAAATGAATTGCTTGGAACTTAAATAAGTACATCAAGGAAGTAAATGAATCGCCGGTAGCCAAATACCTACGAGTGATTACGAATTTCACTTCAGCTGGTATTCTTTCTCTAAAGCGAGTATTTTCTTTTGCGATCTTAGGCTTCATCATTTGTAAAAGCATGTAAAAGTTCGTTCTAGACGTTCACGTAAAGTTCTTAAACAGAACGTTATCGTCCAGGTCTCTCATAATCTCTCATCTTTCAATCATATCGAGGGTTGATATTTTTCACGTCTTTTTCTAACTCTTTTTTTTCAGCACTAAAAATACAGCACTTATACCCGCTAACATAGCAGTATCAGTCACGTCCATTTTCACGCTTACACTGGAAAAACATTGACAACTGTGACGTTCAGGTGTAGACACTTTGTGGCATGTGTTCAGTACTTTCGGTCTAAGACATGCCCAAGAACTACTCGGTGTTGAAAGCAGAATTGAAAATCGAAAGCGAAGTTTAAGTTGAAAGGCCACAAGTGTGGACATAGCAATTTAAATCTACGGTGTCCAGGTGTGGGGCTGCACCTGTCCATCCAACTCCAAGACTACCCAGAGAGTACAAATAAATATATTACGAATTCTTCTTGACGGCCTATGGTATGTCAATAATGAGACTTAGACTATGCATGACGACACAAAAAGCCCAACTGTTGATGAGAAAATCAAAATAATAACATGCAGTTTCGGTTACAACGCAGCGACTCGGTCAGCACCTGAAGGCCCAAGAAGCAATGTCCTTTAAACACGACTAAGTAATTTTTGCCAGCACCATTAAGTTTAGGCCTATAACTCGATGGCTTGTCCCTTCATGTACTGTACTTTTATAAGATTCATTTTTGGCTCCTCGCGGCCATGTTTTAAAATGATTTTCTTTAGTAATGAAATTTTTTACTACAAATTTTGTACAATTTTTGGCTGTTTGTAGTAATGAAATAAATGAAAAATAATATCTATTCTTCAAGGTTAACGTTGAATTTTCAAATGCGTAAAATTGGATTCGGACGTTGAATATAAGTCTATATCCATTATATTCCAAATTAAACTGTTAATAAACAGTAGGCCTAATTGATGTATAAGTAAATTAATTATATAAATTGATTATAGGTACAAACCAAGAGGCAAAATTAGAATGATTAACTGTGAAGTTACAATAAAATTACTCTACACTACTGATTTTTATAATTTGCACTAGTTAATTCTATCATTATCTAGGCCTATTTATTGCAGTATTTTACACTAATTTTTTAAATTATATGCGACGAGAAAAATCTAAACTACATGTTTGTTACTCAAATTTTATCAAAAAACTAGCTCGGTAATATCCAGTATTTCTGTTGTGATATTACAAGATATTTAAAAAACACTTAATGTAGCGAATCCTCGTGTAGGCGCCGAGTGTCGGAAGACGAGGTAGAATGTTTTGATATGCATAATAAGGAAGAGGGCAGTAAACCACTTAACCGTAAAACAAAAGTTTGGGCGATGAGCTCAACTCCCGTTTTTAAATCGTGCTTGTTGAGCACACTTTGCAGCCGAAGAGTGCATAAAGGAATCAGGGGCGTATTTACGGGGGGTACGAACGGGACCGAACCCCCTCCAGTGTGTCGAAAATTTTGGCGAATTTCGTTAATCTCTAAATTTTTAGGCCGTTTTATTATTTTTTTAAAGCTGTGTACGCTAATATAGTAGTAACGTTGTTTTTAAATATACAAACAGGTTTGCTACTCTGCGCTGAGTAATAAATATGAAATAAGAAAATCAATTCAGTCAATAAGTATCTTGTAAACAATATTTCAATAACGCGTATTTTCTAGTGTTATTACCGTTTACTTTAATGGAACTGATTTCAGCCACTTTAAAGATAGTAATGTTGATTAGTATTAACTTGTTTTTCTATTGTATGAAGTCGACCCGAAAGGACACGGGACCCCCTCTCAGGCCAAATTCTAGATACGCCACCGAAAGGAAATCGATAGTTAATAATATTCCACGGTGAAGAATTACAGTCAGGAAAGGTTTCGCTCCGGAAGGAATTTCTGTGTCCTGATACACGTCGTTTACTTTACACAAGCATCATTTACATTTACTTTACAATCATCGTCATCACGATTTCATTAGCGTCAATATCAATAATAGCGTTCAGGTACGTAAAACGTCACCTAATTGGCATTAAAAATGAATCCACCTAAACAAACAGAAACTTTGTAATCGTCAAAACAGATTGTTCAAAAGCAGTAGGCCTACATTTGTAGCCAACTATAAATGAAAGTAAAATAAAGTAACTGATTAATTACACTTACCTAGACCATTTAGTTGACTCAGAGTTGTATTGTCACAACTCGTCATTCTAGTATTAACTACATTATCGTTAATTCCGTTATTATTATTATTATTATTTTTCACGGTGCCATAGACTATTAACGTCTCTTTTTCACTAACTTGTCCGTTTGCATATTTCCAACTCTGTTTAACGTTCTCTTATAGATCTAAAAAACTAACTTTTGAGCCTCCCTGTCGTTACTTCATAATGAGCAAAAGTTTCTTTTCGTATTCCCATCTGGCCTCATGTGACACCGGTTTTTGTTTTTATTTACTAATTCCAATCTCTAAATCATTTTTCTAGTGTGGTAAAATCACAGAGAGAGAGAGAGAGAGAGAGAGAGAGAGAGAGAGAGAGAGAGAGAGAGAGAGTTAGAGAGAGGAGCCTAAGACTTTCGTCGCATCCCGCATCTCAAAGCCAGTAATTTCTGTTTTCCCAGTCACACCCCTGTAAATATCCTCCTTCACATCCTGTCTCCAAGTTCATCGAGTCCTACTACCTTACCTTATTCTCTTCGATTGAGCGGGTGATATTCTAATGCCCTTCTAGGGCATCTCTCGTAGCTAATTCGCTGTATGTCTCCGTACCACATCAACCTAAGTCGTTCAACTATGCCATTATGTATCCTTTAACATTTAGTCGCTCTCTTATTACTTCATTTATTACATGGTGTACCCGGGATGTCCGACAAAGTCTTCCGAAAAAATCCATTTCAATTATTGCCGATTTTTCATTATTCCTTTAATCCATCCTTGCTCCGAGGCAAATTGTTGAGATTTTTAAATTTTAACTTTTTACCAATGTTGAGATTCTGCCCCAACGATCGACCACCAACCTGCGGGACCAGGTGACTTCGAGGTCCACATCCCCTAGACCTGTTCCTCACTATGAGTGATGAGCACGTATTAGCCCGTAATAACATTACTAAGTAGAAAAGTGGGAATCAAAAGTAAAGACACCCTGGCCCTCGAACACTTTAGTAGCGTCGGGATTGCAAAAACCAAGAACCGGTCAAGAGAGACCAGAAAGGGCCTCACCGAAGACAAGTTGAAGCAAAGTGAGTATCCAGCGAGGGTATATATCGGGCGTGGTAAACCCGTATTGACAAAGTGTAGAACCCCGTTTTTCTTTTGTAAGCCCTAAAATCACTATTATGTTGTGAAGTTTTTAAGTCTTCCTTTTTTCTCTTGATTTGTAAGATTTACTCCTTACTTTTCTGGCATAGGTCTATGGCTTTCTTTCGCGTTGAGTAACATTTTCCACTTTAGTCGGAATGTTTTAGACCCCAGTGGCTTCACTATTAGACTCAGATGGGTAAAGTGATATGCTAATTGTGCAACTTCTCTGTGAAAAGTGGATGCACCAAGGTAGTGATTTCTGAACTTGACCAGAAGAGCGACCTATCAACTAGTAGTAGTAGGGCCTACTGACTCACCCGGTATCACCATGCTGTTTAGCATTACGATTAGTTTAGAGTTTTTACTTTAATATCGAAAAAATAAATTAGTGTAACGTGACTATGAGCTACATCACAAGTGAAGGAAAATATTTCCTGAAATGAAATGGGTCTGAAATTGTTTCAGACATCAAAACTTATTCGTTACTTGCGACCAAATCTAACGTCACAACAGACCATCATAGTTAATGTGTTCCTTGCTAAGTTTAGTAACGACCCTCATTAGTTTTTCTAATGATTCTTCTTTTGCAAATTCTTCAACCTTCATATTCATTACATATTCTAATCTGCCTTGAACTCCTCGAAACAGCCAGCAAGGACTGTAAAGCCACTTGTATTAGAGCGTAGCATGCTAAACTACTGTGTAAGGTGCTGGGTTCCAATTCCATTTTGTTGAAACGTATTATGTCTTCCATAATTTACTTGGAATGTTGTCCCAAAGTAACATTTGAAAGTTCTTGTTTCGCCAAGGTTGACGCCTTGTAGAGCCGTCCGTAGTTTGTTTTTGAAGATTTTTAATAGAACAATATTCCATTAGTACAGAGCAGAAGTCTATAGCTAAAGTAGTACACCAGTGGGGCTGCCACCTCGAGACTGGTCTGTTTTTGTAGTTAAGAAGGAATAAAATTTCTCAATACAGTGCCTATACTCGCATTATTGCATGCATATCAAACCTGGAATGACACAGATAATTGTAATAGTAACACTTCTTCAGAGATGGCATTTTTTAGGGAATTGAAGGATTCAATAGAATTGGTACAATAAGAAATGAAGGTGTACATCAACAACTAAGAGACAAGGCACAAATGACAAACCAAATGTGCAAGAAAAGATGAGGAGCCCACAAAAATTGTCAGAAAACATATTAACAAAACCCGTAATAAAATACAGATACTTTGGAAGGTGGAATATGATAATGTCTGAAAATAGTGTGGGAGTAATACTTATTTGAAAACTTTCAAGATGGAACAGACATTTTGCCTAATCCCTGAAATTCAGAAGTCTTCGAACGTTGTTAACATTTAAAGTCATGCTTTTCGTCATCATCATCATCATCCCTGGTGATACAACTCATTGCCGAGTCTTGACCTCTTCCAGAAGCCTTTTTCGACGGTCCCTATCTGACGCGATGGCTCTCCGATCCCTCATTCCAAATCGTTTGGCATCATTGCTCCCGTCGTCAATCCATCCCAACTTTGGGCGACCTCTGTTCCCCTTTTTCGGCCAGTTGCATTGTCAAGTCTTTCCTCGCGATTTCGTCCTCCGTCATCCTCATCAAATGTCCGGCCTACCTTTATCTTGATGATATAATATATTTTATAATGTCTACATCCCTACAGAGTGCGTATAATTCTTGTTTATAACGTATCCGTATACACCTCTTTCACATACTGGACCATAAATTTTCCTATATCAAAACTTAAAAGATGTTTTTCATTTACTTTGGTGATGGTCCATGTGTCCGATCCATATTGGTCTCATAGAGGTTCCAATTTGTTGATATGGATGTTAATAGCCATGCTTGTACGTTTGTCATTAAGTAAGACAGAAAATAGATGGTAAACCTAAAGAGTGTGAGACGCGATCTTGGTTGTCGATATCAATCTGAGGCTTCACCAGACAGAATATTTCAAGTACTTTATTTTTTCACTAAATCCTCATGCCAAATTTTCATGACTCAGAACGTGAGAACTTATGAACATAACATACCAACATTAGATGTTACTTTTTCCTATTGTCTCGTTCTTTTTCGCATTGTCCCGAGCCAAAATTACTTTCTTTTGTTGCATTCGTACGAGTGAGTACAGACTAACCTATATTATAGGATGTAATATTTATGTCTTAATTCGAGAGTTATCTAGCTAATCATTCTGAATGCAACTATATCAAAATTAATTGAATGAATGAACGGATGTGTTCATTTACCAACATGAAATGTATTATACATTCCTGCAAAACGTTTTAGTTATGGATTTTGTTTCACACCGTTTCTTACTCCCACATCCTACTTCCTAAACTATCACTGGAACTGTATTAATTTTCTGAAAATTTTATTCCATTTACGTTTATTTGACTCAAGCCACTTAAAGTTTCAAGTAACAGGCTATTAGGATCTGGACACGTACATTTTGTACTAAGTGATTATGAGCTTTTTTACTACAATGTCCTTGGTGAAAATAACAATTACACTCGTTTACAGCCCAGTCGGATTCGATACTTATTAGATGGTTTACTCTTTCCTCATTGAACCAACGTTCTTCGTCTTTCACCGTTATTCGCCTTCAGATTAGTCTGAAATATTTTTTACAATTTTATCGCTAACAGAATTCAAACACTTGATGTAAAACAATTATAAAAGAAAATTAAAACGCGAGCTAATTTAAGTTTGCGTGGCTTTATGGGTTAAATGTCTATGCACAATGAATGTAAAGCGAATGAAATGTTTTTTCAAAATCTTTCAAGCTTCCTTGCTTGTATTTAAAACCCGCTTACATAAATTTAATATTCCTGATCGTACGCCGGTTCAAGTTGTACGTTGACGTGTTATAATTGACAAGGCGTCTAGGATGGTTTTAAATTAAGGCTCGTGACGCCCAGCGTTGCTGGGTTTTAGACCCCATAACATCATGTTTACCTGTCATTCATAAAAGTGTTCTTAGGAGAGGGGGTCTAATTAATTTTACTGTCATTTTAGTACATATGTTTGAAAATAAAATTGTACATTTAACTGTACCCAATTCTTTTTAACTGTGTCCTGGAGAAAGTAGTGAGAATTTGGAATGAAAAATTATAGGAATGCAAAATATCACCAATCATGTTGGGAAGAAGGAACAAACGTATTGAAGTAAACTGTTTGGCATTCGCAGATGACTTTGCTATACTTTCTGAACAACTAACATCTGCAGTAACACAAGTTAATTTTTTAGAGGACATAGCCAGTAGAACAGGCTTAAGAATTTCTGCAGAAAAAACAAATTTCTCACAAACATTAAAAACGCGCCTAAATTCCTGGTAACAGATATTGGTCGAATAGAGAGGGTTCGAAAATTTAAGTATTTAGGAGAGATAATTCAAGAGAATGGCTTGGAAAAATCTGCTATAGAAGAAAGGATTCATAAGATGGAAAAGGCATATGGTACAACTAAAGATATTTAAAATAAAAGGTGCATATCTAAAAATGGGAAAATTAGGCATTACAGTACAGTAGTGAAGCCAGAATGCCTATATGCAAGTGAATGTCTAGCATTGAGTTATAATTTAGACAAACTAGAAATATTGGAAAGACGAATTATTAGGAAAATATTAAACCCACGAAAAACGTCTGAAGGTTGGAAATTAAGAAGTAGTGATGAAATATATCAACGTATAGAAAGTATAACAGAAACAATGAGAAAAAGAAGACTATTATTTTTTGGACATTTATATAGAATGGACGACAATAGGTTGATAAAGCAAATCTTCAAATATCTGTGGGGGAAGAAGTCAACATCAAGTTGGATTAAAGAAGTCCAAAAGGATTTAGAAAAAAATAATATACACGCAGAAGAAGTAATTGGAGGAGACGTTTTTCGGGCAAAAGTGTTAAAAATGGAGGGAGTCCAGGGTAGGAGAGAGGAAAACCCAGGTTCAAAGTGGACTGAAGACAGGAAGAAGAGACATATTGAGAAGATGAAAGAGTATTGGAAAAAAGGAAAGAACAAAGAGTAAAGAATTGAAATTGGCATGTAGTCCCTAGACGGCCGATACGGAAAAAATTGTACATTAATTATTAGTTTTCAATTAACAAACGATTATTTATATAATACACTGGAGTCGACGAATCGAGATAATGATGAATGAAGTCAAAATATAAGAATGAACAGAATATCCGCCGACTGTACTCTATTATCTGGAGTGTACGAAGAATACTTAAAATAACTAGTTCTTATGAGCACAATGGAAATTATTTGGTTCAAAAGTGCGGTTTTTGAAATTCATTAAAAAGGAAAACGTCTAAGGACTGAAATGAATTCGAACTGAATTAATGAACAAGTTGAGACCGTACAAAATCGGTAGAAAAAAAAAACTATTAGACCATAAGCGGAACAAGGTTAGGGGAGAAGTAAAAGCTACGATACAAAAACGATGGATGAATCCGCATATTACATGATATCAGTATATTTCTTATTGACACGAGTAAACTTACGCATGGAAAAAGCTGGTAATTTCCACGTATTAATAGTCCTTTCCAGGATAGAAATTTCCATCACTGTTGCAGCGGTAAAGACTTCCTTGCTGTTAGTCATTTTTAGAAATTTTCCAGCTGACTATTGCCAGTGCGAAATTGTCTTAACAATATTTTCGCGACCTGGGTCCATCTGACTCGGAATGGTAGTAACCCCGCCCCCGCCAGGTGATACAGGTGAACACCGGCCAACGATCTCGAAGCTGGAAGAGGAGTATCTCAACAGCGGAGAGAACGGAATAGCCTAGGGGGAGAAAACCCTGAATGATAATCATGCAAGCTCAGACCCATTAAGGTGTCAGTTCCCACCACTGAGCTGTCCCTGCGCAGCGCCTGAAATACAGCCAGGGGAGATAGTATTACTAACAGAAACCAGAATACCCTCGGAGTTGGGACTCAGGTTGGTCAAAGGATATACGTCACGAGACAGAATAAGTAATGCACAGGTAAGGCGAGAATTACAAATTTTGAAATTATAGGATAGAATTACGGAATATAAGACCAACTGGTATAATCATTTGGGAAGAATGCACCAAGATCGCCTTCCTAAGCTTGCCTTGAATTATAAACCGACAGTGTATCGCAGTGTGGGACGTCCGAGTAAGAGATGGTTTTCGGAACAGACGCCTACTCCGTGAAATGGAGATGATGATGATATTTTCGCGAAAGGTGTGGTATTCCTCACCGATTTTTGTTTAGAGCCGAAATAGTATTTGGGAGTTCTGTAGTGAAGACACGTTATGAGAACACGTTATGAACCCTCCTGTTGTCAATCGATCTGAGGCTCTGGGGCATGACAGTATTGGTAATCTTGTCAAGAGCTCCAGGTGTCAACAACATGCGATGAACGCCATCTTACAAAGCTAAAAGGACAGACGACTTGCTCGAACTACGTATGTGCGTCTTTCACTATGCAAACATTTGACATATTTGAAAGTGACATATTTGGAGCTGGATGCTATGAATACACTTGATACAATTGCCCAATATTGGCTGGAAGGAATGAAACATCTTAACCGAATGGATGACTGTCACAGCCCCAAACAATAATTATTAAGACGAAAGGACGGAGAGGTATGGAGCGTCCGAAGCAACGTCTATCTGCTTGGGTTCGGAAGAAACCATTTTTAGTTTAATCTTTGCTGAAGATGATGATAATGATGATGAGATATTTGGACAATTCCTGAAGTTAATGTTTGTTACCTCGCGCCAATAACAACTGAATTTTTCTAAAAACAATCTTTTATTAGACACTAATTGTTTATATAAAGTTCGAACAGAGAAAGACTAATAACTCTGAATCGGAAGTGGGGAGGGGGAATCTAAATCTAAAAAGCCATAAGTTTATGCCACGACGTTCCAAATGATAACCTAACTTTTGTAGTTGAGGACACGTGGCCAAGACCACTATAGCTGTCACAAATTTTTATTTACCTATAGAGCCTACACACGCGCGCACACACACAATTACTGAACTTTATGTAATTAAATTAATAAGGAGAGTAAATGCAATGATTTGAGAGTAATCTCTCTTGTGAAAAATATAGTAAATATATAAGAATGTTACAAACAGCAGAAATGGAATTTATGAGATCAGTTGAAAGTTGTAATAGGCGAGATCATATAAGAAATTAAGAGATAAGAAGTGATTTAGATATTTTTGCAGTTAATGAAAGGATTAAAGAATGCAGAAGTTAATGGATTCAACACATATCAATAGAATAGAAGAAAATAGAATGCCGAAGATGGCAAAATATTACAACCCTAGAGGCAGAAGAAAAGTTGGTAGACCTAAGAAAAGTTGGACTGTGGATTGGAACAGGCCACTAAAGCTTAAAACCATTAAGAAGAAGATGATGATGATACAAGAATATAGCCTATGGCCATAACAGGGTAAGTGAGCAAGGGATGTCATGGGGTATGCCCATAAGAAGGCCTTATTTCACACACTTTAAAATACCAAAGTTAAACACTCTCTGAAATTGTCAAATCAATTTAAAATTGTTATAAGAAGTCTCAGAAACTCTTTATGGCAAGCAATAAAGAGCCAGTGTGCAATTCACGGCAAACGATGTGGGACAACCTATCTCATGTTTCCCTTGATAAATCATTAAAAGTTAATTTCAAATTACGTTCAGAAAATGCCAAGTATCACATTGTAACAGAATTGTTTGATAAGAAAAGTACGTCTTCTTTCATAAAATATACATCATAAAAGAAATAAATTCAGGAGAATCTTACGTATTCCTGTGAATTTTTTTCCGAGAGCGCGAGGACCCATATAGAACAATTTAATATAGGCCTATCTATTTTTAATGTAGGCCTATCTAATATCCTTCGTAATACTGTGAAAATAGATTTGTTTTCAGATACTGAGGGCTTCTTCAATACTCCCAGACCCGATAAGAGGGAACGACTGGCAATTTATTTTGTCGAAGAAAATTCCATTTCACTGAATTTAGTTTCTGTATTACGATTGTAGGACGTTATGTATTACGTAGCGTACTTTATAGAACGTCATTACTTATTATATGTGTTTTACGTGGCTAATTAAATTTTGCAGATACGACAAAAGTTGTGAATAGCGTTAGTTAGGAAGAAGGGTGGGCAGGTAAGGGCGGATTACCGATAAGGTAACTCGACGACAACTACGCGCCGGCGCTGTATAAATCTTGTCCCAGAAACCGTTTCAACGATGTTCGCTTATCGATTTTCAGTTGCCAAAACCGTCAGCGTTCGCCTCATCTCCGTTTGGGGAAGCAGCCTTTGTGCAGCCTGGAGCGAACGTTTCAACAACATTCCGCGAGAATTACTACACCCACGCATTGAGCTCAATTTCCTCTGTAAAATTTAAGTAGTATTAACATATCAGTTTCTCTTTTCTGCCAATCTAACGAATTCGTATAGAAAGAGAGATGCTTACAGATACATGCTGTCTGCCCTGCACACACTCGTTTCAAACTACTATTATAGTATTATTACTCCTCTATTGATGCTGTTACTATTAATATTACTGCTCCTTCTGTCAATAGGCCATCTCCGCCTCCTTCCCCTACTACTACTACTGCTGCTGCTGCTGCTACTACTACTACTACTACTACTACTACTACTACTACTACTACTACTACTACTACTACTACTACTACTACTACTACTGAGTGGTGTAGGAAAAATTGGATTTTGCAGCAAAGTCCCTGTTCATTGTTGGGACAGTACGGCGTTCATATTGTAAATTTTGGGCTATATAACAGTTCCAAAAAGGGAATTGTTCTAAGAAAATTTATAGCCTAAATGAGCAGCAGAAAGGTCAAGTTTTAAGACTAGCTTCCAAACAGTCTATGCATGAAAAAACAGATTGTGCCTATTTGCCTTCGCCTCTAAATAAAATGCACGGAATAATATAATGCCTTTATAATATATATTATATTATAGGACTATATATAATATATATAATTTGTGATGTTTTCAATTTGTTTCTTCTGCAAGTAGTATAATTTCGTATATTCTATTATCCCAAATAAAAACAAAACAAGACGATCTATTTAAAATTATAAATTTACTAAAAAATAAAAAAAATAAAATTAAAAAAAATAAAAATAAAAAATAAAAATGAATAAAATATAAACAACAAAATTTCAAATATAACCGAGAAAACAGCTGCTGAAGAAAATAAACATTAAAACAATCGTTAACTAATCGATCTAAATCGATTATCAGTTATTTTATATTAAAATCGATACAAATTCGATTATTCGTTAATGTTATATTAATAGAATTATTTCAATTGTTATTAATTTACTTAGAAACCTCTGATGATACTGATATTTTTCAGTGAAACGTGCGTCAGGTGTTAAAAAGAATAGACGAAATTATACTACTTGCAGAAGAAACAAATTGAAAACATCACAAATTATATAATTACTGCAAGAAACATCGGGTTACTTATATAGAAAATGATGGATATAATATATAATGCATTTTTAATTTGACATCCTCATGATCGTTACTCGGTTTTGAACACTCTTGTAAATTGCCTTTTACCTTCTGTCATATTTTGAACGTTATTTGTCAAGTCGTGGTATACAAGTTATTTTACATTTAACTGTTCTTTTCAAACAAAAGTTCGTTAACACGATTGATATTTAAAAAAAAAACACAACAATAAAAATCGAATTGTAAACGCAAACTTATCCTATTCTTAGTAATAATAATACAGCTATTCGATAAAAATTATTACCACACAAAAAATCTTACAGTATAACCTAATAGAGCTCGTACATATGACCGCGTGACAGTTACATTAATCCCTCGTTATAACGAATCCCGGTAAAATGGAAAAATGGACCACGCTTAAACGGACAGCTCTAAGAAATATGGAACTTTGAAAAATCAAAGACAATCAGGCTCAAATATGATCCTTAGCAACGCTGGATAATTGAAGCATGTGTCTAGGGTTCATTCCGTTTCGTTCATCGATGATCTTGTCCCCCCCCTCCTGCTTCTATTAATAGCCTGCGCACTGTTTACTACTCTTAGGCTGTGTTGTTTCACCCAATGGACGAAGGAGTGATCTACACGGCAAAGTCCATCTACAAAAAGATATTTCCCGATGAAGTTTTAGAAGTCTAGGAGCCGCTTGATGGAGAAGAAGACAGAAGATCCCAAAATACACTGTATATAAGTTACCAGATACTGGAAATTAAATAAAATATACAACTTCAGCAAACGCATGGAAAAACTTCTCTTGGATGACGAATTTAGTCCTCCGGAAATAGACGAATGTCAACGGAAGATTTCAGCGAGACCCTGCAACGAAGAGGAGAAGAAGCTGTGTCATTAGAGGATATCGAGTCCTGGCTTGAAGCAAATGAAGGTGATATCCTCTACGACATCATGACTGAAGAGGAGATTACTGATAGTGTAACGGGTGTGGTAGAAAGATCAGAGGAGGAAGAAGATTAAGACGATGACAATTCCAAGCCAAAATTTAATAAAGTGAGCGAAGTAAAAGACGACTTGAACTTTGTCAGTGACAATGTTCAGGAATCAAATTATGGAAACTTATGACACTATTACGACCTTTTGCGACGCTTCAGTGAGTTATTGATCGAAACAAAATTAAAATTAATCAATGTCAAACAAAAATTAGAAACTTTTTACGGCAGTTAACATGGAAAGTGATTCTGACACATAGCCATCTTGTTTTTGAAGAAGATAGACACTGGACAAATATATTTTATTATAATTATAAATATTTTGTGTAAAATATAAACTGTTTTTTACAATGGAATAAGTTTTTATTACAGTTATGTACACAGTATTTTGTATAAAACATAACTATTTTTTTTTTGCTGTACTGCTGCAGGCCTATTGTTGTCTATTTAATATTTGATACAGTGAAATAAATATTTTCTATTTTTATCCACGTAGTATAAATGAGTCATATTAATATCGTAAGGCCTACTTGCTTTATACAGTTGCAACGGACTTTCAATATAAAACGGACACCCTAGAGCCCCTGCTAGTCCGTTATAACGGGGGATTAATGTATAAACAAACAGCTTATCGCGCGACTGTTGTAGGCGAAAAAAGCCAGCGGCAGAATGGAGAAGACCGCGAGCTGGTCGTTGCACTTGGACTGCAACATCGATGTGCCTATTACGTTGGCATTGGGAAAACTGAAAGATACACTTCGTACACTACAGCGTGCCAAGTCAACGTGGCTGTTGCAGTTCGCCAACAACCAAAACTTCCTAAATGTCATGTAGGAAGTATTGCAACAACACCCAGGCCTGGGCGGGAAAATGGAATTATTAGCCAGTGACGCCAACCACTACTGCTACTACTACTACTACTACTACTACTACTACTACTACTACTACTACTATTACTACTACTACTCTACTACTACTACTACTGCTGCTGCTGCTGCTGCTACTACTACTACTACTACTACTACTACTACTACTACTACTACTACTACTACTACTACTAGGCCTACTACTACTAAACTAATACTAATACTAATACTACTACTGCTCCTACTTTTATTGCGGCTAGAGTTGAGTTGAATTTGGTAATAATCGGAATATAGTAATAAGTGCTGCTACAGTAATAATCGTAATTACAGCATTAATAAATATTTATTTCTCATACTGTAATATGTAAAACCGCCAAACACACACACATACAGAGAATAACGTATTAAAGCATGTTATATATTTCTTGTACTTTGTTAAAATAATTACAACGGTATAACCTATCCGGTTGGACGAAGAAAAAGACGGATAGACGTGGACCGGGAGGAATGGAAGTCTATAATCATTTTAATTGGCTTCCATTAGCAGTCAGTCCGATACGAAGCCATAGCAGAGCCGGCCACTGTTATTGCTACTATTTCCAGTTTGTAGGCTATGACGATTTCTAACCGATCCTCTGCACGGTTAAGCGTATAGATTGCCGTAATCTAAGTATAACACTACGCAGAAACTTTAAACACGTTCTCGCAACCAAAAGGTTTCTGCTTTCGCTCTGTAGTCACTGATTTTGCAAAAAAAAAAATTAAAACTCAATAAGAATGTGTCTTATTTGTACGGCATGTGTGTGTGTGTTGTATAAACATATTTATTACATGTGTATTTGCTGTCTGGTCACAGTCGTGTACATTTATTTACTGTAAGGCGTGATAACTTTTATTGATCGCCACATCTGCAATGAGCACGTACGTTTCGCTTCAGATAAATGTCAATTAGTACCAAACGGGCAGAACGTATCAAAACAGACATGCGTATGTGAGTGAAGCTGAAGCGTTTGAGGCGGTCAGTTAATGACCATGTGAGACTGTCGCAGAATTAATTGCACCCGGCAGTAACCGTTTTTCGTCATAAACTACAACTAATTAATTAGCGAAGACATTGTGGTGTGCACAATTTAGGTTGAACTGGTTTTAGGGCATTACAATATTAATTTTTCTAGATAACATATAAATAAGTACTACGATTCATATGTAGTTTGAGTAAAAATAAATTCTCCTTCCATTTTAATTAATTGGATTTTAATTAATTTGAAAAAATATAGACTAATAAATTAATAAGAAAAATTATGAAATTCAAACAATTTCCTTACTCTGAACCACATTCCTCGACGTTTCGAAGGTAAGAATACCTGGAAACAAGTTACTGAAATATATTTTTTATAGTATTCAATTAAGTACGTTCTGTTTCCTTAAATCCTAACTATCAGTTTTCTACACAAAAATGTATGAATTCGTCAGAAACAAACTTGACTAAACCGATAAATTCAGTTTCACGATTCCTATTTTACTCATATAAAATTGTCATTTCATACTCGAGCTAACTATTTTAACTTCTTCGCAACACGATTTCCCTAACTTAAAGACTTGAGCAAGTGTAGTGTGCTTACGTAGTATATAGTTTGCTTACGTAACCAGTATGTTATGTAACTGACAGTGAAATATGCCCCCTTGTAATACGTTGGAGAGAAAATAAAACCTGTGAATTCGGTTACCTCAAAAATGTTTTCTGGTAAACTGAGGTGACAAAAATAGGCACTGTATAAAGCTAAACGTCTGGAAAAGAACTTAAACGGATTACGAAAACTCATGTGAATAGAAATCAGGTGTAACAGCAGCACGGACATGTGAAGGGATAACAGTGATTCGTGATATACGGATGGTATTCATACCGTCTTCTGAATACTGAGCACCTGCAGAACTTGGTAACTAGCAATTATAAAATAAGATTAGAGAAAATCTAAAACACTCGTGATTCAACATCATTATCTTCACAACACGGCATAGGCAAGGTGCTGCCTGTTACACCTTCAAAGATCCTCCAGCCACCTCTTCTTGGTGTACCCTCTCACACCTGTGAAATATAGGTTTGTATTTCCAGACTTGTTTGGCAAGTATGGAATCTGACATTCTTTATGAGCGTTCTTTCCACCGTTCTAATCTTTTAATTTTTGATTCAAGTTAAAAACTTGTAATTCTTCTCGTATGGTCTCTTTCTTTATACGGTCAAGTTTAGAACACCTTTTAACCCCTCTTAAGAACGCGATTCCCGAGCCCCGTATTTTACTGTATTGTTTCTTGGCTGCATAATTCACACGATAGCACAGTACAGGGACTGCTATAAATTTGCGGTAGGCCTACCTTAATTTTGTATCTCGACGTACCTTGTTTCTAAAAATACGGTTGATCGTTCCACAGAACGTCTAGAACTTACCTAACTAACATCAATATCATAACTCCTATTCTACCCAATATCATTTCCCAAATAATGAAAATGGCTCGCCTGTTCTATAATTCGACCATTAATCATTATTTTACATTAATCATTAATTTAATTTACTCACAACTTTCAAAAAACACAGGAGATAACGGTAACGACACTCCCGATTATTTCAAGAAAATGGGGAAAACTCTGTTCGGATGATAAATCTATGCTGGCCGTAAGAATTCTAAATGCTAAATAAGTCTCAATTCCTCGGACAAAATTCTTCGGATGACAAGAAATATTGAATAGTATTAGACAGGCCTACTGAGAAAAAATTGATATTGGCAGTGGTATGGAAAATTAAAGGGTCAAAAGATACAAATAAACTGTATAAAAAATAGAATAAAGGTTTGCATAGTCGTCGTCGTCATCCTTTACGGCTTAAGCTAGTAGCCTGTTCCAGTCTCACTGGAATTCATCCAACCATTATAGCTGAGTCGGTGACCTTGAACTCCATTCGGCTTATTCTTTTGAGACTTATGAGTATATGAAGTTGACGAGAATGGGTTACCAGCCCATCGCACAATCATCAAACTGGACGACCAGGTAATTTGTAATTTGAGGCTACCTTCATTTAGCCTTTTGTGATCCAACACCTAACTGCAAGGCAGCAGCTTTACCATACCCTGGCAAGGGGTTTATCTTTACCCTAAGAGCAGGAATGCCTCTGCTGGATCCGCCGTACCAAAGTTCCTCTTCTCCGCCTTAACCGTCATTGTGGTCTTCCCTTAGCCGATAAGTTCTAGTTAATTATAGGCGCCAGAAACTCGCCTTTTCACCCTCTCTTGTCTGCTACATAACGTACACCCATTGCACGACATGTACCTAGGGGCTACGCGTGACATGTCTTCTAGGACGTGAGAGTAGGATTTGTTGGCAGAGCTGAGTTCGATTCCTCAAACCTTTGACTCATTCGTCAGAAAACAGTAGGCATTTCTCAGAGTTTTACCGCTGTATACTGATAGGTTTATGTGGAAACTAATAACATTAGGTAGCCACTGCTTTCGACTGCTGGTCGAAATCACAACTTGGCTGAAATATGTAGCCCTATACAGTAAGTCACTGGGATGGTATCATTATCGTCAGCGTGTGTCGAAGATTACGGTTATCATTGGCGATACAAACGTCAATTTATCCATCCAGAAAGAGAGGTGGATACAGGAAAGAAGAGTAACTGAATACACACTTTAATTGTATGATAGAACAATAAAATGTGATGTGCTGACTACATCTCGCGGGTCAGAATTATAGTTTACATGGAATATGAGAAACAAAACATGCCTCACTATTAAAATACAAGGTTTAGTTCATGCTGTGATGCGGAAAAGTAGTGGAGAAAAAATCAGTTCTGTTCACATTTTACAACCTGATAGTGTCAGGTTATGTACGAGCATTTGGCATTTACAAAAATAGACATTTCACAAATGCCATTACAAACGCCCACACTGATATTAAACACGTAAGTGCATTACTAAAGATCAATACTTATTTTCCTTTAACTTTTTCACTTCATCACTTGGAAATTGGTCCAAAGAACCATGCACAATGATTTGGCTTCTCTAACCGTTCTCCTTTTAGGAACAATGTTTTGATTGTCCATCTATACTGATTTAGATATTCTTACTTCCTTTATTCTAATTCCTTACATAAGGGAACAAAGAATTTACGGAGTTGATGAAAGAAGTACTGGTCCCATTTTATATAAATTTATTGTGTATCATATTTATGAACGTAGGCCTATTATTTATTGTTTCCTATGTCAAATTGCCATCAATTGTAGCGTACTATTGTTAAAATTATCATTATTCATAACAGGGCTGTATTCATTGTGACAGACGTTTTGGCCCCACCCTCGGACGCCACCTTCAGTGTCAAGACTGTTGGGCACCCAATTCACCCCAGTACTGAGGTAGACTAGCTTAGTACATAAGTCTACCTCAGTAGAAACCTGACGACAGAAATTGAAAACTGGCTTCGAGATGCGCAGTAGACAAACACCTCGTTCGAGGCTAACAAAATTTTCAGTGATGTCGCACATGCGCACAACAGTCATGTGCAGTGTTTCATAGTGTGAACATCGTCTGCAACAAGGCTGGCGAGAACACTGGAAGGATGTGTGTGACAGAGAGAGAATTAATGACTAAACCGAGACAGTGAACTGTTATCGTGTTATCTCCCTTCACTCCTTTCTAGACAACTTAAGTGGGACTGGCACATTTCTACTGGGGTAAATTGGTGAACAGCCTCTAAATACTGTTGACACTGAAGGTGGCCTCCAATGGTGGGGCCGAAACCTCTGTCACAACCACCAAGAGTCGAGCACGGCCTAACAGCCCGCTATGAATAATAATAATTTTACTATATTGACGCCGGCCGTGAAAGCTTAAAAATAGTTATACTGTTTCCGTTCGTAGTTCAATCCTGATGTAAACAAACCCACGTGGCAAATCTGAAACGCTATTTGTCAGGGACGTTGACACTGTTCACACAGTAATATATTACCCCCATGAGCAGAATGTCTGTATAGTCATGTGAGAGTTATCTTGTGACTTAAATCGGGGCACGTCGTTTTAAGACTTCCTCCTTATCACTGTATTCGGAATCGTATGGAATTAATACGGAGCCAGTTGAAAGGATATGTTGCCCGTCACAACAAAACATTAGCTGCTTGATACAGTATAAAAAAAAATTAATTGAGAAGGGAGTAAATGAACCAACAGCGGACAAGTGGAGTCATTGTATGCAGCATATAATCAAGGAAGATAATAAGCTATGGCCCACATTACCGACGTCGTTGTGGAGAATGAACAATCTTATCAATAACAACGCTGACTCAAGTATGATACAAGTTTAGACATAGGTATGGAAGGCATTGAATTACTCTCTGAGAGCAACTGATAGCATTCAGTACACTGGTAATTATCACAGCTTCTATTTTCGTTTTAAATAAACTTTACTTTTTTGTTTGTTGCAATATTTAAACGGTTAATAAAAGAAACCGTTAACTGGTGTTATAAAATGTTTCACTGTCGATCTGACACTGTCACAAATTTTACTTTGGTCAGGAAAAATTATTACAATTTACGTGTGTTTATGCCGTATCAATATTATATGAACCCTGTCTGTACTCCTGTTAGAGTGACACGCCTCTAATTAAAGTAACAAACAGCGTTTCAGATGTGCCACGCCTGTTAGTTTACATCAGGATCAAACTAAGAACGGAAACAGTATACCCTACTACTGTCAGTAAGCCTGCATCAGGTGAACTCGATGTTACAGATTACCTCGTTAAGTAAGCGAATGTTACCTTTTGTTCTTACTTGAAGCGTAACACGATTTTCTCGTGAATTAAAAATCTTGTTAATTAAGCTTCCTTATAATTAAGTAAAAACATTTAATTAAAAGTATTCTGATTAAGTTAAAATAAATTGAGAAATTTGAAAAATACTGCCAAATTATAAAAGGCACTCACGAATTTTAGGAACTTCAAACAATTATTCGCACGTACGAAAAGCTCGTGATGTTCACGCTTTGTGTATAACTTTAAAAGTCAGATTTTGTTGTAAGAAATACTCTAGTCTCGTTAAACGTTAAGGTAAATATAGTATTATACCTTAAAAGCAAGAAAAATTGGTGATACGGAAATGAATTGTTCACACAAAAGCAGTAGACCTAATGACAAATATATTTAATTTAACATAGCAAGCGTTGCACGTACTGTAATGAATACGAATACAGGGCAGGCTACATTATACGAACATTAACACTTCTTCAGGATTTTATGATCAAATATTAAAATATAAAAAAGAGAATTCCTTTGTGTGCTAACGCGTGCGTGTGTGGTGTCTGTGTTACAACATTTCCCCCTCCCATGACGAAATGACAGAGAGAGAGAGAGAGAGAGATAGAGAGAGAGAGAGAGAGAGAGAGAGAGAGAGAGAGAGTGAGAAGGTAAAGAAAAAATTAAATCCGTTTTCACGGTGAATAATAATTTTTGAAAGACCACAAGATCCAAAAACCTTCTTGGTGGTCCACCAGATCTGTTAATTCCACGTGTCATCGAAATAAAAGTAGTACCATATGTTATTATAATCCCCCTGTAGACCTAAGGTTTTATAAACAAATTGTTATTTTAATATTTAAATTTCTTCAGTGACGACACAAAGCATGCAGGGTTGTTATGGGAAAGGCAATTTTTTCATTTATAAATAAAAATTCACCTACCCGGGTTTTAAATATAGATATGGGATATTCTCTCGAAAACAAACATAGATGTAATTCAACACACAGTCATTTATAAACATACTAGCAGGTACCCGTGGCTTCGCACGCGAATATTTGTATATGATTGTTGTGGTAACTATCGACTTAGTAGTTTGTAACCCAATCTGAGGATCGACTAATTTTAATGTAAAATGATAACCATCTTCTCATCTGCAAAACATTAAAGGGTACTGTAAAGCATCATAAGCTCGATGCGTTTCTGCAATTCGATTTTGGTACTTCGTTTTGTGTGGGGAGTAGCCTAATGATCCCATGAGGTGATATACTTGCCCTTGAAGTTTGAAAGTAGGCATGAAGCTCCCGTCGAATATTTCATTGACTTCGAATGATGTAAATTGAAAAGCTGAATTGTACGATCTTAATGCATTCAAAATTTTTTTCGATAAAAGATGTTCTCCATTTAATAATGATTTTAACGGTTCTGGAGGAGGAAGTATGGGATCTAATCGCATTTTTCCTGCAGAGCAACATAATCCATGTGATTCATTTTTCCACTTTAAAGCTTTGCAATGAGGGCAAACCATACTCGGTAACCCGATATCTGTTTCATTCGCGTAGTTAATAACTGGATTATAATTGAAACCACTATTTAATTTTGCATTCCATCGTAAAGTAGGACCTCGTGATCTGAGAGTCGCTTGCCTGCGTCTTTGTGCCGCTAATCTATTTTCACGAATCGTAGGACTTTCAACCCGTGAGACTTCTTCTAATCCAGATCTTTCTGAAGAGTTTCCAGGAGCTGACTACTTCGACGTCATTTTCAGATGCTCTAAAACGCCTCTTTCTTTCCGCAGCAGCAATAAATCTTCCTAAACATGATCGTCTCTTTGGCATTGCAAAGGTAAAAAAAGGGAAATTTATTTATTTGATCTATACTAATAAATCTCTAGGGGGCAATTAATAATTTATACAATACAATACATATTGCACATATTACTTACCGATGACGTAAAATTAACGAAAAAAGCACTGATACTACATCACTGACGCTCATCGCATAATTCTCGATGAAGTAGGTTAAGTATAATTCTCGACAATTAATTATTCCTACTGCACATAGGCCTACTGAATAATGTAGAAGAGTATGTTTGTCAGAATCAACGTGTACTATATAATCTATGTTTGTCAGAATCAACGTGTACTATATAATCAATGTTACAATATAATCAAACAATGAATTATTGTATTGTTTATACGAATTCCATATGCTGATAAGAATTCCATAAGAATATTATTAATACAGATGTACCATTAGCAATTTACCAACTCGACAGTTACCACAACAATCATATATACAAATATTCGCGATCGAAGCCGCGGGTTTAAAAAAATGAGTCATTGTTTGCTATAACTTCGGTTCTTTTTAACCTATCGTTCTTCGCGATCGAAGCCGCGGGTTTAAAAAAATGCGTTTTTTTGCAATAACTTCGGTTCTTTTTAACCTATCGTTATTCGCGATCGAAGCCGCGGGTTTAAAAAAATGCGTTTTTTTGCAATAACTTCGGTTCTTTTTAACCTATCGTTATCAGATAAAGTGGAAAACCTTCCGTTGGGTACCTGCTATCAGCGTACAAAGTTTCATTGAAATCGGTTCAGTAGATTTTGAGATTATATTCGATGCCGGTAAATATCATTTGTTTATTTACTTGTTACTATGGTAACATACCGATGACGGACACACTACCTAGCGCGTTATATTATAGATGTTTCATGTAATTAAGCCGCAAGGAAGAACAATTTTATGTTTTAAAAGAAGATCATGACTAAAAAAATTAAAAATACAACGTGATTATGTCGTAATTGTTATCATTCTTATCAGCACCTACCAAAAACACCACCATTACCATCACCATGTCGTCGTCGTCTTCGACTAATCACTACTGTCCACTATCTTATAACAATTTTCTGTGATCTATTTCAAAATTATCGATTTTGTCATAAGTCGTTTCTACTCTATTCAACGTCTTTCAGTTATGTTTAATGAACCGTTGTCTGCTTAATCTCTGTTATAGATTTCTATATAATCTCTATATCTGCTTTCCCGAATATAGATATGGTCATTATGAAGCATACATCAAGTATTTATAGTCTTATTGGCAATTCTGTTTAATGCTATTTCGCCGTTTTTATACGTTTACACTGAAAAATCGTCATTTACTCTGATTGTCGCTTCCCACTCTCCGCACATTTATACCAAATAGATTGGAAGTATTTAAAGATTTTCGTTGAAAGTCGTCTGTAATTACATTCTGTTCCTATAAACGCTTATTTTATATACTTGAATCACTGTATAAGTTGTAAGAAACGTTTGTTAAATTTGTTCAGACACTTACAGACATAGACCTAATTCAAATGCCACGGCCGAAAATTTCAAACCTGTAATCTATATGTGTACGATAACGTATCCTAAATAATCGTAATCCTTGGCAGCCAGATATTTTAATACTGTATGACTGAGAAGTAACAGAGGAAATCCTGTCAACTTAAATGGATGATCGTGACTGGAGGAAATCAGAGACAACTGCGGAAACCAGATGTGCCTAATTGGCTTCTATGTGTGTGAAGACCGCGTCGTTGGGAATAATTTATAAAATAGACTTCAGAAGTGTGATCGTTCCACGATTTACTTATTTCGGAAAATAACTTAACCTTGTGAACACAACTGCTCGCGTCAGTTGAAGCATTCGTCAGTCAATAATCTCTTGTCGGATTCAAATCATGCATCAAAATTTCGTGTAAAAATTTGTTTCCCAGTTAGATTAACTGTAAGAATCATATGATAACGAGTATTGACGAAATCTCTCCCTTTTTTGTCCTTGTCCACACTGGGTTCATCCTCCTCAGTTCTGTGTCCGTCCAAAGCTCCTTGTGCCGCATACTGCCTGACCCTACATCTCATCACAATCCTTCATATCTGAAATCGTCTTTTAATTCGTTCAGAGTTTTTGTTGGACTGTGTTTTTTTATCATAAAACAAGTTTAAATTATTGAGCTCCATTTTTGTAACATGACACAGAACAGACAAAAAAGACAATGGCGTAGTTAAATTTGGTGAACTTGGTAATTTTTAATAAATATAAAAGAAAACACTGTAAATATCGGCTGTTGAATTTTTGGCCTAACAGTATTACCACTTCAAGCGGAAAAATTACTTTTTTTAAGCAGACCTCGTATTCAGCGAATATTGTCTGTGGTAGAGTAGGAACATTATACGTGCATGGTAAATACAGTTTGTTAACAAGTTTTATTTCATTGGCTAGAAAGACTACATTATTTTGACATCCGCAAATGTTCTCTTAAGTATGTAAATAAGACAATAATAATAAGAAACATTCTGACAGAAGATAATGGTATTTTTTTACTGTTTCCAGATCCCAAATTTAGCAATTTAGCTGTGATCGAGTTTCGTCTTGTGAAGTTGGCTGTAAAGACTGGATAGCATTTTTTATTACACATTATTTTGGAATGTTATACTTTAGAAACAGCACCGAAAATACTGAAGATCTGTAAGATTTAATTAGACTTAATAGAAACTATTTAGCCCTTGTAGAGTTGTTAAGTGTACTGGCTACTTTTGCCATTGAAACAGTTTTAGAAGGCAAACCTACATTCAAATCTACGGTAAAGGTAAACGGTAGAAAATAAATGCCATTCAAACATAAAAATGCCAAAAATTTCCACACTAAATATGTTTTCCAGTGACAACAAATTAGAACTGGATTCAAATATTTGGAAAACTCACGATTAAAAAGTTTTTCTGCGTGAAATAGGCCTACTTAATTACGTAGTCATAAAAACATGTATCCTTTACGAGAGAAGACCCACAGAAAGGAATAGGGGTAACTATTTAATCAAGAAAGGAATGGTGATAATTTGTATAAATAATTCAATTAACTTGAGTAAGTCAGTTATAATAATTCTTCTTCAGTAGTTAATACGGAATGGTTAAATCTGTTGTCATTTAACTTTAAAAAATAAGGAGTCTGTATGTTACACCTATGTTGTCAACAAAATACCGAATAACATTGAGTTAAATTTTTTATAAGTCACTACTAGCGTTCTATACGAAAAGTTCATATAAATAAATCCTCCTACTCCTCCTCCTTCATCTCTTCTTTTTAGAGACAATTTACAAAGACACAGGATTTATATTTATATATCGCAAATTGCTCTTTTTCCTATGCCCAGTGCCTTGAAGATGTAAGTTAATAAAGACGAATATTTCATCGATAAATTGTGACGGGCTGGGTATTTCGAAAAGTGGACTGCTGCAATCTCAGGTTATAAACATGCAATCTAGCAATACGTACACTTAGATTAACAATTTTCGACAAACTCGAGTTGTACAGTTCACACTGTGATGAGCGGTTAGAACGAATGTGGTAAGTGAACATTTCCGATACGCCTCAAATCCGACCAAAGAAAGCGAACTGTTTTATCAATTACCATAAAATATAGTCAGATGTCTGGTACAGATCTGTACGTTAGTGAATTTGAAGTAGAGTCCTCGCTTTTGTTTCCGCTTTCCGGATGTTAGGCCGTGGCCGATCCTTACGTCTGCCAAACGTTTCGACTGCATCGGTTGCAGTCATTTTCAGCGAATGTGTTTCCCAGTCAGCGCCAATGTAATCAGCTGGCTAATTCCGTGATATAAACCGGCCCTTATGTTTCGACTGAGTGGACCCTACACCAGTCATCCGGAAAGTGAACTTCATTTCGCGATGTGTTCTCCCGTCGACTGCTGTAGTAGGTTTACTCTGCACCTTCTCCGTAGCGTTCGACTGGTGTTGTCAACGTAGCTTCTTCTATTCCTTCTCTTCATCAGAACGGGTTATCTGAGTCCCCTAATATAGTTTACCCGACATCACCACTTGGAAAATATAAATGTTAATGCGGTCTTTGTGCTAGCCGTGTTTCCTGTGTGAGCGCCAGCTACTGGCATCGAGTACTTGAACGCAATAAAATATTATCAGTCTTCAAAGGGGACGAACAAATTTGAGAATACGGTGAATATAAATTAATCGCTTACTGTAGTATACGAAATGAAACAAACAGAAAAAGATACAGTACCGTTTACCAAATGGTTAAAGCTTAAGAGCATGATAATGTCTTTCAGCCGCCAGCTAAACGCAACATTATTATGGTTACTGACTGACTGACTGTTTCTTTTGCGCAAATGTCGCAAATCTCTCTCGAACCATAAGCGATGGAAGACGGAGCAGGCGTAACCGAGCTCGAATCGTCTCGTCGTCGAATCGTTTCGTGAATTCCTCATCTGCTGCTATCTCTTCAGTTTTCAAGCGTTTTGGCGATACCGCAGCGATTGCCTGTTCGAATTTAGCTGCTTCGTTCGCTCGTTTAGTTGCTATCTCAATTTTCTTATTCAATCTACAACGTTTTACTCGTTCGTTGGTTTTCCTTCGCTTCTCTGCCAGTTTCATGTTGTAGAATGCATCGATATTCTCCTGCTTAGTCATCGTCGACGCGAACGGTATATTTATTAAGTACTCGTTCAATTCTTCGCGCATCAAGTCATCTTGCTTTCGTTTTTGTTGCGATGGGTCCGCTGGTACCGAAGCTTCACCGCCGACAACAGCCGCTCATTGCTGTTCCTTCTCGAGCTTCTTTCGTTCCCGATACTTTTTTGCTCGCTCGGCATTTTGTCGTTTCTTGATCTGAGCCTTCTCGTCGCTGCTATCCATTGTCGAACGCTGTTTTAGCCAGTCGCCACGTTATGGTTACTATATTACCAGCAGCAGTGTATTTCACCGCAACACAAAACAAACCTTTATTTACAACAATCCCAATGACATTATGTATCTGTGTTATATCTTCACATTTCTGCGGTGAGTAATTAAATATAAAGAGGAAGTAGATGTGCATTTACGATGCAGTACAGACAAATATTTTAATTAATACATGCAGGATTGTTAGCTGATTTACATACGAAGACAACCATTAACTAGAGACAATAACCTATCTACAGCTAAGCAGTGTTGTTTGCTATTTAGGTCTTTAATCTGCGACGACGTTAGCATGTTAGCGGTCGCGGTTTCAGTTAACGATTCCCGGCTGGCAAATTGTGCTAACACTTGATTTTAAACTTTCAGGACGCTTTATAGATCTGGTTTAATTGTTTGCAGTAATATTATTTTTAACACATAATATATACATATATTATAACATCACCAAATTCAGATAAAATTTGATAACAATAAGTATGTATAAAAAATGCTAAATGATATTATGTTTGAATAAATAAATTATGTGGAGAGTAAAAAATAAATAAAAGGTAATTAACATGGAAGGAGAAGGAGTAATAAACCGAAAGTGATTAATAAAGAAACTCAAATAATAGACTGACAGACAAACGACATTGACCCAACCCCAGAGATTGGCCAGTTAAGAAACCAGTTAAGAAACCGAAATAAAGAAAACAAGACGGAGGAAGGAGAAGAAGAATGAAAACCAAGAGAGAACAAACCCACGAGGAAGAAAACAAAATGAAACGCGTCAAGAAAACTAGACAACGAAAAAAAATAGAGAAGGGAGAAAAATGTAATCCAAAATAATAAAGAAAATGAAACCGGTTAAGAACCAAAACTATTAATGAATGCTAGTATTGATAAAATGACAATTATAAACAGTCAGTAATATGAAACAATGTATAAACCAAAGAGTTAGGGATATATGTAATTTGTTAACAAAGAAAGACATAATATTAATAATTTTATATAGATAGTGTGTAGAGAAAGAGAATAAAATGATGAGAAATAAATGGAAGTTGAACTAGTGAAAGTGATTTATCCTAGAGTGAAATAATACAAAAGAAACACTAAGTAAATTATAATGAACACTAAATAATTTAAGAAAGTGCAAGTGAAAAATAAATAAAAATATTGTCTATCATAAAAATAGTAAGAGGAGAGTAGGCTAAGGTAAAGACTTAGTAAAATAACCTATGTTTAAGTTATAAGAGTGAACAATAACATTTAATAAAGTTACAATGAATAATATTTAGAATAGAACATTGATTCAGTAAATAATGAACACTAAGTAGTGATATTCACTGTGATGACTAGGAAATAGTATAGTTATAACTTAAGAATGTATGGTAAAAGTTTAAAGGTGTGTTTCACAAGGAAAAGTAATAAGATGGTGTTAACATGGAAGGGAGAGCAAAAAGCATTAGAAAATAAGTCTGTATTAACATTAAGTAAATACCCATGTTATAAGGGGAGTTTAATGAAAAAAGTTCAATAGAGGTGAGATTGTTTAGCACCAGAACAACAAATAAGAAATAATGAATTGTATAAACTATTGTTTATGAATTGGATATGGCTGTAAGAGTCGTACAGACCATAGACCTAGATGTTATATGTTATATTGGAAATGAATAGCAAATAATTAGCAAGTAAGATTGAATAACACAGTTGTCACAAACAAAGATCACAAAAAGACTAAATTAAAACACATCCAGAGACATTAAACCTAATTATAAATGCAAAATAACAATTTAGGACTAAATGAAATATATTGTGTATGAAGCCATAAAAATCCAGTAATGGCTACTTAAATGTGAAACAGGCCTAACGGTCAAACATAAACAATTACTGATTGTATAAAAATCACCATGTAATGGACAAATCCAAGGTGACTAATTCACCAAGGATGAATGGTAGTTATTATTAAAAACCAAATATTAAATTAAAGAATTATATAAACAAAGAAATGTAATTAGTAAGTATGAAATTAATTGTAAACTTAGAAAACTTGATAAAACCCAATATTGTGGGGTACCAAAATAATCTTTGTGAGAAAATATAAATGACAGTGCAAATAGATAATAACTAAGAAGGAAGATAAGAGGAGGAAGGAAGTCCGAAGATATGGGAAGATTTGAAAGGAATTCAAAAATTGATAACAATGTATTCATATCGAGCTCGCCCAATGAGAGCAATGATGTAACCACGGAAACGGCAGTTTAACGAGGTAATTACCGTTGAATACAATTACTTGAAAAGTGACGCTATCGCAAGCCAGATGCGAAATTTCTGTACAACACATTTTCATATTTAAAACATCTTAAAAGTAAAACAAAGTATAGAAATCGATCGTAAAGAAGTCTGATGAATACGGAATACCATTACCAGAGGGAGAAGACGTTTAATTGAAGACGAAATATCTAAATAAGTCCAAACAACTTTGAAAAAGATGCCGAAGCTTGAATAAAGAACAAATGAATTATATTGATGCCACAATCCTTCCTTCCCGACATCCAGAGAAGTTCCGTACTACAACGCTGTTAAGTATCAGTTAAATTATTCCAACTTCCAAAAAATAAACGCACTTTGAATATTTCTCTATCTATGTTGAATACCACTGAATCACTTTTATTCTCTTGCAAGAATTGAATCGTAATATTAAATCACTGAAAATTTGTTAACTATAGAACTAACCTTATATTTATGTACGACTTTTAAACCTCTTGTATGACACTCAAACAAAACAATTACCACTACACATTACCCTATTTAAGGAAAAAACATTGTAAGGGTGTGTATTTTTAATATTGTAACTGCATCTGAACCTTTTAACGTGATCCAAAGAGCCCATAACCATCGATCGAAATATTTGTTGATTGGCATAATAAAACGCCACACTGTGTTTATTTGTATTCAAAATCGATTGGTTGACCCTTGAGTTGAGTCTTATAAAGAATTATCCGGTGCAGAATTGTATATAAAAAATTAATTACAACTTGTGTCTATAAAATATTAACTTCAAATTAATAATAAATCCATACTGTGTGTGTTAAACTGCGTTTTATTTTCATTAGAAAAGTGTAGGTTTAAATTATCATGTATAGCAAATGTTTCTGATGCGACGCCTAGCGCGCAAGTAGCGAACACTGTAACTGCTAACTCGATTAACAAAAAATTGAGAAAAGGCGGGACGGATTGAATTCGTCGCCTCGTTCAAATAGAACATTGATAAGGAAACAATTTTAATTGTTTTATATAAACAATTTGGCGCCACCCGGAGATTATCCACTACGTTTGCACCTCAAATCGGGAACCACGATACCTGGTCCCCAGTACGTTCGCTACGGGCCCAAACATCGTGAATTACATCGCCGTGCGAGGACGCAGTGGTAAGAAACACAGACACACTTTCACACTCAGACACACTGTTATATTTTACAGAGGTATACGAACGAAGACGAGACGACGCACGAGTTTGGTTATAAATTGGCGAACAACAGGTGGAGCTTGAAAAAAGGAAGATACGAAGTTCTAGCGGCGGTCACGAAAGGAGATCAAGATGCATACCAGAGGAGTATCGAAAAAATTGGCGAAGGAAAAGGAAAGGGAGAGTCTGAAACAGATGAAGAAGGAAACTAATGAAAATTTCAAGAAACAGGAGGAGAAGTTCGACAGCATGAAAGAAGAAACGAATGACAATTTTCAGAAGCAAAAGGAAGAATTGATACAAACCATTAACAGAAATAACGAAACCCTCCAACAACAGCTGAAGGAAATCAATGAAATAACCAAGGAAGAGATGAAACAGCAGGTGATCCAACAATTGAGGGAGTATCGAGAAGAAACCATGTAACAGATCACTGAAACCAATGAAAAACTAGAGGAAACGTTGGAGAAGTTAGAGAGAACCAACGAAAATATTTCTGAAGTCCGTGAGGAAGTGCTCAATAAAATGAACCATCTCGAAGGGGAAAATAAAATGAAAATTGAGGAAGGTCATGAAGAAACAATCAGAAGATGTACCCAGATGGACCAGGACATACATCAAGTCCGGGAAGAAAACCAGAAGGAGGTAACAGCTGTACGAACAGACTTGGGGGAACGAATGGAAGGAGTTTACAGCAATTTAAATAAAATAGACAGCAAGGTAGACAAAAACCAACAAAGGATTGACGAAATGCACAGAATAGAAGAGTCATTACGGGAAGAAGTGGACGCATGGCGTGACCGGCCATGTAGCAGTAATCATGTCATGAACACGGACAACAGGGATACTATTAACTTCCGTAATTGTAAAAGGAACCCTATTGAATTCTTGAAGAGGGTGGAAGAGTTAATCATCAAAAATCGAGAAACCCGGTGGACAACAATAAGAGGAATGCTGGATGAAATGTTCAAGGAGACCTATGACAACTGGTGGACTGCCACCCGACCAGACATCCAAAGCATTCAAGAATTTAAGACCCAGTTCAAGGCTAAATACTGTTCTGAATCGACTCAGAACATGGTCCGCAATAACCTAAGCAATGGGAGGTATGAAAATCAAAATGGACAATCTCTCACCTCCTACTTCTTGGGAAAAATCTGCATGGCCAGGAATTTGGAACCACGTATACCAGAAGAGTGTCTTGTAATACAGTTGTCTTACCACTACGACGACGCCATCCAAAAAGCATGGATGTACAGCCAGGTAAAGACCATCCAAGACATGGCTAGCTTATTGGAAAGCCATGAGCACGAGTGGCAGTACAGAAAAAATAGAGTGTCCAGTTTCAGGAATAATAGAACCAATGATGGACAATTATCATCAAACCAACAGGGAGATAAGCCACCGGTAAACAACCCTAACAATTATCAAGGGAACCCACGGGGCAATAACGCGTCCAGAAATTTTAACAGAAATGGAAACAATAATAATAACAACTTCAGGAACAACTACAGGGGTAACTACCCATCGAATGGTTACAACAACAATTATCGCCCTGGAAACAATAACAATAACCATAACAATAATCAAGGATACCGGCCACTGGTAAATTACATGAGGGGACAAAGACAACGGAGTCCAGGAAGAAACTATCCCCCATCTAACTATCGGCAAACGTACTTTAACCAGGTACCCGATACAAGAAGTCACCCATTCGAAGAAGATCCCAGGAACAGCGTGGATGACCGGAACAATCGACAGGAGCCGAACGCTAACCAACCATCAAACACTAATGAAGTTAGGGACAACGAAGTCAACCCTCATTTAAACGCTTAAGGCCAGTGAAAACTGTGGACAGCCCATCACTGGACCAATCTCTTGGGGAATGCACGACGACGAAAAATATAATCACTATAATACAAACGAATTATTTAAAAAATATCAGAGATGAATTGGTGGAAGAAAGTAATCAACCAATGCCCAGCCGAAACAGTGAGATAGTGTACGTAAATGCCCAAATCAATGGAGTAATGTCAGCACTAATGATCGACACTGGATCCAACATATCTTTAATTGACCAAATAGAGTTAAACAAAATACAACAAGAAAGTAGTACACCTATACCAACTCTACCAATAAATAACATAACAATTATCGGTGCTACCGGCAGACAAAACAAAACTGTCCGGAAACAAGTGTCCCTGGAACTTGAAAGTGAAGGCCTAACATTCGCTATGTCTTTTCTTGTTGCCAGTGGGCTACCATTCTCAATACTTGTGGGATGTGACATACTCCGACAATATTCTGCTATAATTAATCTAAAGCAGGGAGAAGTGTCATTAAACACGGAAAATGGAATATGGACAACCAGTATAGTGAAGGGTGTTAACTTACCTTCAATAAACCACTGTTATACAATATTACAGAATAATTACTGAAGGCACCATGATACCTATAACCACCTCTTGTAAATTGGAGAAAGTCTTCGTTGACATATGCGGACCATTCCCGCGCAGTGGGTGGAAGCATCAATACAAATACCTCATTATTGTGTTCGACCACTACACAAGGTTCACAAAGCTTTACCCCATCAATCGTGCCACTACCCAGAAAATTTTAAACTTAATACTAGAACCATACGTTAGTGAAGTTGGAACACCCAAATGCATCATCACTGATTATGGAACGCAATTCAAGGAAAATAAATGGAAGAACACTTTACTAAACCATGGAATAAAAACGTACAAGACATCAGTGTACCATCCAAGCAGCAACCCTGCAGAGCGAGTCTTGAGAGAAGTGGGGAAATCCTCCGTACATATTGTTACGATCAGCACAGTAAGTGGTCTGAATACATACCAGCAGCCGAAAACTTTATAAATTTATCGCGCCACCAATTTATTGAAATAACACCATACACAGCAATGTTCCAAAGACCACCACCAAGAGAAATTACTTCATTAATTCAATTTCCCAATGGAGCAGAATACCAGTTCGGTAACGTGCAATTTCACCACAAGATACTAGAGAAGACGGAGAAGATCAGACAAAAATATAAGCAAATGCAACCGAAACCCATACAATATCAGATTGGAGAGCAAATACTCCTTCGAAACAGAGAGTTACCAAGTACCATGGAAGGGATAGCCAAGAAGCTATTACTACTTTACACAGGACCTTTTATAGTGAGTAAAGACAATCAAAATAACACATATGAGATCCTACGATCCAAAGACACAAAGAAGAAATGGAGCATATAACCAATCATCTATGAAAAAATATTATTAAATGCAGGAAAAGCATCCTGAATCCGATTAATAAATAATTAGTGTTAAAAAAGAAGTATAAAAAAAAAGATCATAATATCAGGTGTATCATACCCACTAGTAATATCGCATCACTAAGATCTAAAGAGTGTGAATCAGAGAAAAAAAGATTATAATTTGAAATAATGTATTGTATAAACTAAATGATATTAATGTGGAGAATCCCACAAATGATATTTATTTATAGTCGCACTAAGACTACTTATATAATTTTGTTAATGATTGACTGTAGATAAGTCCAGCAATCATATGTATAATTGACGGCGGAGCAATGGAGTCAAAAGTACCCCTCCGATCCGATTCAATATAATGTTAGGGAAGAAATGTTAGGGAATTAGATATCAAAGGTATAAGAACATTAAACAAAAATATAATACAGAAATCAAGAAGAATACTGACACTCAATAAAATATTAAGAACCGATAGCTCAAAACTAACCAGTGATTAAGAAAATAAATTAAATAAATGATTGATAATTTCAATCAAAACCCTGAACGATATTTGCTGAAATAATCAATTTTAGTGGCAGGGCAATATGTAAGGGTACATATCTTCAACACACACTAATGAAGAAACATGATAAGAATAAATTTTTAAATACTTAACACTATAATTAAAAGGGATGAATTAGAGATGAAAGAGTGGGTAATTAACATAATAATACGATCAAACATATAAAAGTAATAATAAAAGTAACCTCTGATAAGAGAAATGTAGCAGGCAACGAACCAAAACGTTGAAAACAATAATGCAATGCGATTTAACCATAATAACCCAATAGATGGTAAGTGAGAAGGTAGAATCAGTCCCAACACCAAAGAAAGGATATATAAATCATAATAAAATAAGTGAGAAAATATAACAAGCCCTAATACCAGTGATAGGATATATCAAGACAAACGAAATGGAGGGAATAACTAGAACCAGCCACAACAACAGTGATTGACCGAATAAAATGAAACCAGATGAGAAGGTGAAAACCATAATATAAATGAAATGAAAAGAAATGAAAGGACACAAACCAGTAATGTAGAACAAGAAAAGGAGAAATGTTACAATCCAATAAAGTAATGGAAAAAGAAACCAATGAATGATAATTGTAAATGATAATTATTAGTATCAACCAAACAAGCAATGTAAACGATAAGTGTTAAAATTCAATAACTTAAATTTAAACAAAGTACACTAACCAAATAAATAGAGAGTAACTATGATAAATCAATCTAATAAGACATGAACTTGTTAATATTATAAGTAAACCTTGTAAAGTGAGAGGTAGGAAGTTAGAGAAACAGTGAACATTGTAAAATGATGAAGAGAATTTAAAGTTAGGTAATACCCACTAGTAACACTTAAATTAAACATATAAAGTGCAAAGTGATAGTGTAAAACACCAAATTAAATAGAACCCTGTTGATAAGGATAGACACCAAATAATCAGTGAAAAAACACTAAAGATTTAAGAGTGATCAAAAACCATCAGTGAGACGTAAAAATAAGTGAAAGCTAATCACAGAAAGGACTGTGGCAATTAATAGCAATTATCCAGTGAACACAAGTGTAATAATAACAAAATGAAACAAAGTGTAACAGACTAGATAATAAGTATGTTTTAGATAATAGTAGTACTTACTACTTGTCATATTTTAGTTTGCAAATCTTAATGTTAGGTATTAATTTGTTAATTAGTATTATTGTTCATGTATTCAAGAACGAAGGACTATCTGTGTTAATACACAGAATATATGATTTTTATTCACAGAAATAAGAATCCAATATCATTAATTTAAAATGATACATTAAAGAATATTTTTCATTGACAAACTGATAATAATAAAAAAAGATATTAATATTAGATAGTAAACAGTTGTTGAAGAGTCAGTTATGGCTTAATGTCATATAGTTAGTCATAAGGATATATCATTGTATTAATATGTTTAATTCATGTTTATGTTTTTATTTTTTATGTCAAGTAATAATTATAATTCATCAAAGAGTATGAGGAGATGAAGAGTATGAACATTGTGAGTAATGACATGCAATAATGATTATGTTTGATGAATAGGAATATGGCTGTAGGAATTATACAGACCATAAACCTAAATGTTATGTTTTAAGTAATAGAGAATAGGAAATAATAGTTCAATTATAAACAATTATAAACAAAGGCAATAATTAAGAAACAAGATAAATTCAGACAAATCTAAAAATACTGAAAAACAGTTATGACACAATAGACAAGCCATAATATGGAAACTAATAAAATAACATACAATTATTATAAAACAGACACAAAACCATTCAACATGTAAACAAATCATGTGTAAAACAAACCAAAACCTGTACAAAGGGAAAATAAAATGTAATCTGTATAAATTATGAAAAAATAGCCAATTACTACTTAGACCTATGCAATGCCTAACAGTAATACACCAAAAACTACAAATTGTAAGAATTTAACTATGGCATGAGCAAATCAAAGACAAGTAAACAGTAAATGATAATTAGGAAATCAAAATAAGAGAGAAATGTGAAAGTAATAGTATAAAATAAGAAAGCAATGTAATTAGATAATATCAACATAACTATCCAAATGTTAATACATCAGTAAACCCAACCTTATGGGATGTTAAATTAATCTTTGAAACAAAATACAAACAGTGGTGATAATATCTCATACTTAAAAAAGAATACCGAAGATTAATAGCAATCAGAAGATATGTAATCATTTTGAATAAAAATTCAAATATTCTAACAATGGTCTTAAGTCATGTTTATCCAATCAGAATCTATTAGTTACCATGCCAACGGAACGTTATTGATGATTTTTCCGTTAGGAACGTTTAATCTTAGAGTGACGCTTTCGAGGAAGAGACGCCAGGCCGTGAAGGGCCCAAATTTTATTTAAAAACAGTAAAAGTGACCAGATTTCATGAAGTGAAGAACCAAACTACCTGATGAGGGAATAACACATTCAACCCAGGCAAAGGACCAGCTTAATTAACTCCAGATTAATTAAAATCGACCAACTAACATGAAAAAGACGCAAGGTGTACCTGAAGCCAAAGATGATTGAAGATTGAAGAACCAACATCGATGAACCCAACCTACTCAACTATCTGACACTACACCTCAAAGCAACTGATAATAAGTATTGCTGAGTTAACTAAATTTCTGAAATAAATTCTCTTTCAATTTTCTCACTACACTGTGAACTCTCACTATAACTGATGGTATTATTTCTTTCAAAGATTAATAAATAAAACCTATTTATGAATGTCAACTAACTGAAATACAACCTATGTATTAGACGAAGAACGCTGACACACACTTTTAACACCATAGAGTTGAAGTTAATGTAAACCTTTTTTCATATTTAATTACCACGATTGTAAGGTGGTGTACTGTATTTAATTATCTTGTTCTAAACTCCTTTGTCGTACTTAAAAGAATTCATTGCCAATTTTATTTTGTATAAATAAGAAACGGCGTCCATCATGGCGACTGACTAACTTTGCATTGCCAACCCTGCTTTCTGCTGAGTGAACGATTAAATATTGCCGAGGCTAAAATCTATTATATTAATCACATTTGTATAAACATTAATGAAATTTAAAAAGTTATAAAGCCAAATAAAAAGTGTAAATCGTTACTAACTGTCCAGTAATTATTTCAAGTATATTTATGTATGTTGTGTTTTGTAGCAGTGAGTAGAATTAGCCAAAAACATTTTACGTTGGTAATACGAGATTCGAGTTCCAGCCAGTCGGCGGACAATTCGAATCAAATACTACAGTACCGTAAAACAACTAAGATAGAATCTTTTAATTGTTTTCTGGCAAAACAATTTGGAGCCTATCGGGAAGAAGTAACTAGTGAGTAGGGACAGGTAAGGACACACAGGCTACACGAAGCGTTTATAACACAGAGCGCATCCGACGTGAGAATTAATAACGTATCGCAAATTAAACACCGATGACTCAAAGCTAAACCTCAATATTAAACTAAAATTATAACACGCGTCATACACGTTTATTTACAATATATATATTATGTGTTAAATATAATATATATATATATATACAATATATATTGCGACGTATCAAAACAAACCTTTATTTACAACAATCCCAATAACGTCATGCAATGATGACGTCATACAGCGCGACAGTAAATAAAATGTTACAGAAAGTTTCAAACGATGTCCAGCTAAAAGACATTATCATGTCAAAACTACAAACATCTAGGCTATTGAAATCGAAACACATCATTTAGGCGAAAGTTTCGCTGTGTGTTTCGGTTGGTATTATACGGGCGCCAAAGTAGATGATGTAATACATGAATTGTTCAGTATGATGTGGGTTTAAAAATTTTTATACGTTTCTTGTTTGCTCGGTCAGAACCTTGTAAGTAAAGATTGTTCATTCTTTTAGCGGACCCTGACGTAAGAAATCCATGTGCTTGTACTTGAACTGGATTTGTTAGATGAGTGGTCTCATCATTAGATCCTTCGCTAGAAATAAAGTAGTTCGTAATAGATTATTATTATTAATTGTTTAAAATATATCAAATTTTTCTTTTAATACAATTTGGATTAATAGAATTAGAAATAAGGTAAATGATTCTATAATTCTTTTGGTCTGTTAAGAAAAATTTAGCTTTTTACTGTACGTATCTCTGTGTTGTATCACTCTGCTTTGTATACATCAGGCCCCACTCTTAGAGTGAACAAACTTTAGGTAGTAATATTGACGTTAATGAGATTATAGGGTTTGTGAGGTACAAGCTTAGAGTGTAGCCTTAATCCTTATAAAAGAGTATAAAAAATGTCCAAGTATTGAGTTTCCATCGAATGAAAGGGTCAAGTTGACAGACATTAAAATTAGCGAGAATGTCATTTTTCAAAAGTCAATGCCGAAGCCGATGAAATCAACCAAATAAAGCAAGGCTGATAGGATGTGTCTTAATATGAGACGGCCTCGTATAATCCGTTACAGAAAGGTAAACGAATAGCCAACACAATGTGAAAGAGCAAAAAAATAATAATACAAGTAAAATAATACTTTTTTCAATTCTGTTCGAGTCAAGTGATTCGTCATTAATTCTTATTCCTCCTTCACGTTATAATATTCAGATCCAATTAAAACGCTCTCAAATTTTGTATACTACGTAAAGACGAAAACAAACTACTGAAAAGTTCTTAATTCTGTATTAGCCACATAAGGTGACTTGGACAATGACGAACGATTAATCATAAGAAAGAAGCTTGTTTCAAAAATTATGTAAGATTCTGACGTTTTACCTACCTACCTGCAACCGTAAATTCATAAAAGCAAACGAGCGTAAATGAGAGTTGTTGAAGGTAGTTGAATGATTCTATGAAAATCGCTGAAAACCACCGTTTTCTTTGACCGTGCATTATGATTACGAAGAGAAGCGTTACTGTGAACTCTTTTACGTCGAAAGATCATGCCGATGTTATAAATTAACATTAAATACATACATACATACACATCCGACACTGCAGTCCAGGATGGACCTTAGCCAGCCTAATGATCTGCCTCCAAATAGTCCGATCATGTGCCTTGGTCTTCCACGAGCCGACACCCATTCTCGTCAGGTCTTCTTCCACGTCGTCTTGGTTGAGACGCGCCCACCTCGTCTCGGCCTGCCTCGCCTTCTGCACCCATCTATTAGGAACTAGATTCATTACCCTTTTGGGGAGTCTCTGGTTGTCCATTCTTTCTACATCCCCTATCCAGCTGATTCTTCTAGACTTTATAAATCGGACGATTTAGAATTGAGTCCATTTCTTGATTAGATCTGATCCTCCATTCTTCATTACAACATACTGGTCCGAAGATTCTTTTAATAATAAGTCCTTAGAGCCTTCTCATCAACTCCTTTTAATACTCAAGTATCGGAATGCTCGTATGTCACTACAAGCCTGATCATTGCTCTGTACATTTTCGTTTAGTCTCTTGGGTGAGAGGACTAAATCTTAATAATTTTACTAGACCAAAGTAAGGTCTATTCCCCGACATTAATCTCTTAGTTATTTCATTGAATACCTTGTTTTCACTATTAACGTAAGATCCAAGGTACATAACTCATTTACTCCTTCAAAAGTGTAATCGTTTATGGTCAGGCATGTTGGGGTTCTCCTTGGCTGAGACATGGATACTTTTGTATATTTTGTTTTTCTTCGTTCCCTCTCTAGTTCTCCAAAAACGTCTTCCAGTATACGGACATTTCTCTCAATAAGTGGAATGTCATCAGCATTATAAATTAATATTAGCCTTGCAAGGCCGCTTCTAAACACACCGTGAAATAACAGAGCGTCCAGCGCACGACAGCACAGCTCACTAATGTTACTTTCATTCCTTCAAGTAACACGTAATCTAACAAAGAAGAAACGGCTTTCTCCTTATCACGAGTATAATGAAAATTTGTTACTGTAACTGATGCCAGTAATGTTTTTTCAGTAACTTTCGATTATTTCCCATAACATATGCCGATTCTGGAAGATGGCTACGATACATCTTTCAGGCTATGTCAGAGTTATGCTACAATTAAGAGACTATCTATCCTCCCAGCACATTCATTAAAAGTGCATTAGCTTTACACCTATAATTCACTGTAGCTTTAGAATAGCCCACCTGATAGCTTTCTGTCTTTGTCTTGCCAACTGAATACTTTGTTTCATGAGCCTCTGCTCGGACAGTCACAATTTTTCCTAACAATCATGGCTTATTCGTCACGTGACAGATTCAAATTGAGGCTACTCGTTTTCACACCGGATATGTTGCTTGTCATCACCATTTAATCGTCTCATAGAAGTGACTGTAAGGTTTTACAGTCTGAGGACTGAAAACTAGGCAACCGTAACGTGACATGTATAAGAACTACGTACATTTTTTTCGCAGTATTCGGACATTTGTTCCGGTTTTGTGCATGTGAGCTACTTAACAAAAATTTTAATACGTGTGGAATAATTTTATATCTATGTACACTTTTTTTTAGAGCGAGAAAAACATCTCACTTGTGTTAAAATCTCTCTTCCGACCCGTGATCCAGCTTACCAATGGCTAAAATGATGTACCGTCATAGCGCATCAATGTATACAGTTTATTAATCGTATACAGTTAATTAATACTAGTGTCATTATTCAGTACAAATAATCGACAGCCTACTGTGAATTAAGTATTAGGATTTATGTGTGCAGAAAAAGAAAAGTTTTATTATTAACCAGCGTAATTTTATAACGAGTTCAATGTTTATTTTACATTGTTGCATATATTCAGTATAAAATTATGTGACAGTCCTCGTCATTAAAGAATGCCATTTTGAGAGGCCACTTTTATTATAGCTACCAATCTTACATAATGTCAGAGATCTTCTGCTCATTAGCACTACAACCCAACGTGAGCCATGGCTTTCAACACCAATCATCTCCAATGTCTCCTATCCATTGGCTTCTCAGTGTAACCCCTCACAGCCATTCTTCTTAACCATCTTATCCTTGGTCACCCCATATTTCTGCTTATGTAGACTTGCGCCCTCAGGTTTGTCTTTGGCATACGCTGATCATCCATTCACTCTAGATGACCAAGCCGTTGTATTCGATGAGCTTTTACGAATCTTACAATGCCCTCATCTTCTGGTTACTTCTTATTCTCCATTCAGCATCTTCTTTAACCGGCCCATAAACACGTCTTACAATCTTTCTTTCACATGTTCTTAATGTTTCTTGTTCCTTTTTTTATTAATGTCCATGAACAACCGGTCTGATAAGTGCGATATAGCCTATATTTTTATTTTTGTACTACGACTAATCAGTTTGCTTCTCAATAATGTTAGAGGTAAAGTAACAAAATTCACTTTTACTGCATCGATAAACTGAATTAGATTTTCCCTAAGCACAATAACGTGAATGGCATCTATTACGTGAAGACGGACTAATTACAAAATCAGAGCTATTTAAATTATAAAATTTAAAGTGCAATGTTGTTACGAATTCGTGCAGAATACTATTTAACCCGTCATAGGTAGCTATATGAGAGTTTCTCTCACAATGATTTTTCCACACGAAGTGTGCAGGAAGTTGGCAAGTGATGGGGATGGCTCTTTCTCTAGCTGACTTTGGGACCATTGTCAGTGCTGCGTTTGGCTGTGTAACGGTTCTGTAGTGTCTGTGAATTTTGGGAGTAGGTTTGTTTAAGCATTACACCTTTGCGAGAATTTCTCTAATTACGCGACCAACCGTGTTATCAAATTATTTACAATTATATTTTAGAAAAAACCTGTTTTATTTTGTTGTCGTGTGTGTTTCATAGCATATAATGGTTTTCCAATGTTAATTTTTACCAACTACTTTATTTTAACCATTGCTATAGTAGTAACTAGCTATACTAGTGTGTTAATTCTTTTCAATAAGTTCTTTATTTTGTGAGGTACTATACTCATTTGAATTACAGTAAGTGTTCCTAACACGAGTAGAGAAAAGAAAATTTTTGACTTAGCTCTTCGAATGGAATGAAAAGAAGGAAATGAATGACTACCGCTGTTTTTCAACCAGAATTGATTAGGAAAGATGATACTGATACATTAGAGCAAATTGATGTTCAAGATATCAAAATAGATAGTCATGTGAACGTGACTATCTGATATATCAGATAGATATATCAGAAAAGTGTAACCACTGTAATGATACTGAACAATCTACTCATGAGTCAGACAAGGTGTACAACCAGAACCTTCATATTTGCGAAAAGGCCATAAAAACAAATTGGTTCGAGTCCTTCTATGCACAATAAAAGACGAAAATATTGTAATACATCTACCAGGCGTAAAACATATGGCGAAAAAGGAAACAAACGAACTATAGAAACAAAACCCCCATCTACAACTGGTGTGTGCACAGAAAGTACAAGTATGTGTTATCATGTATTTCACAAATATTCACACAAATTTATTTGAAAACAACACACTGTAGATGTCAAATGTGTTCAACAAATAAAAGTAAAATATTGAAATATAAGAAACAAAGAAATAATATAACAACAGAAACCTGATTTATCATTTCAGAGTTTGACAATGTGCTGTGTGAGAGAAACTCTCACAAGCGACCACTGACGTAACTCTAGGTAGCGACCAATGACGGGTTAAAATGACTAATTAAGGCCGAGGGTTTAATTATGTGTAAAAGCGCATTACAACTAATTATAACAATTAAGTACAACAATTTTTCTATTTACCATTTTTTTTTTTTAATCCGTGTGTTCGATATCCTTCGATACGATCGAATCATCGCCTTAGTAAATAAAACTGTAGAACATGGGAAAATCCGTTTGTGTACAGTCAGTAGATAGGCTAAGTGTGGATGAATAAGTATGAACTTATTGTGCACGGATAAGACCGACGAATATTACTGTTTCTGTTGCGATAGCCTAAGGCAACAGGTTTAAAAAACGTTTATTCTCATATCAAAATCTAAAAAGAATTAAAATAATAAGAAACATACAAAATAATGGTCATTAGTTCTACAATACATATTTGACAATTATTACACATGTGAAGAATAGTAGGCTACATCTTATTGTAAGTTATATAAAGGTGTGAATACTACTAAAGGGTGAGTCAAATGTGATTTTATTTATACCAGTTGACATGAAGATTTTTTTAATTAGTTGGGGTCAAGAACCACAACATGGCACCATAGAGGTGTGTAAAAAATGACACAAACCATTCATTTTTGGTACATTTCACATGTTTCAGCAACAGTTTGCTATATTGCCTGGTTTATTATTTGTAGGCAATTACTCATTACCTCTTCCAGTATTTTGCGGATGTTTCAGTTTTCTTTTCGACGCTGAACAGGTTTGGTGTCAGCACTAGCGCTAGATCCACTACCTTCACTGCTGTTGTCAGCAATAAAACTAGCCTCATTACTGGTTACATTCGCACTACGTCTAGAACTACACATGTAGTTTGTAGTTAATGGGCTATCCACCCACGAAATTCTTACAATTAAACCTTTTTATACGAGGCATCACTAATCACTCATTTTGAACTATATAAAAAGAGATATGTCAAACAGAAAACACAAACACAGATAGAATTCATCAGAATATGAACAGGTGATCAATCTCTTGCTTTGACTAGGTAGTCAACTAAAAAATCAAAACGTTACAATAATGTTTTTTCAAAAATATTTACTATGTATTTGTATTATGACAAGTAACAGTAAGACCTGAAGCTTGGATCCCTACTGCTTCCAGAACCGCTAGTGTAATCCAGTGTGTTCAAGTGACATGAAAACCCATTTTATATTTAAAATAATGGTTAAATTATAAGTGACATATATCAGAATGTTCATAAAAGTCTGTAGAATCATTTTAAAAAATTAAGAAAAATGCAACATTTTTTGGAAATTTCACTATAGCCTCCGCTTAAAGTGTTACGAAGTGCAATCATGAAACCACGTTGACTGTACAGATGAAAAAACGGTTGTTAAGCCATAGAATGTTATGTAAAACAAGCCATTAGAAAGAAAACGGCTCAGTCCCACCAAATCATCATGAATTTCAGTGTTAAAAGACAAGTATTAAGTAAAAAAAAAAACACAGCTATTAAGAGAATTTTTTTCTTGGAAACCATTATTTTTAAGATTATAAATAACAGCAGAAATTAATGTTATGAAAGCTAAAGAAAAGAATCAGGTAAATGAGACAATAGATGATAAAAAGTTGGAATAAGTAGATTGGAACAAGTAGATTTAAATACCTTGGGAGTATAGTTGGAAGGGAAGTTGACAGAGGGTATCAGAAGTAGAATTGAACTTGTAAATATACTAATATTATGTTGTGACTACTCGTATCATTTAGTAGAGTAAGAAATATATTGATCTGAAAAGGAAATAATGTTAGACTACGATATTTGCAAAATATTCTACATAGGAACGTTTACGGTTAGAAACAGAGAAAAGAAGTATCTGAAAAGCTTTGATAGGCCTATGTGGTTGTGACGTAAAATGGGAAAGATTAGCTTGAAAGAAAAAGTAACAACTTAAGAAGTGCTTAGGAGAATAAGGGAAGAAAGAAGTATTTAATTATTGACGTTTTTAGAAGGAATTGTCTACAGAAGTTACTAATTCAGGGAAGATAAGTGGTAGGTGAGGGCGAGGAAGAAGATATAATGTATTAGCATATTCGATGATGGGGAGAAATTACGAACAACTGAAGAGAGCGGCACGGCATAGAGGAACGTGGAGAGTACAGTTCAGCTGAAACCTTTCTTCGGTCAGATTCACCATTAACGATGAAACACCCACGTATCAGTCCTCATCAAAACCACACCCCGATATCATATGTAATAGCTACATACAATATGTAAATAAGACTTGCTTAGGATTTATATTTTACTTATTTCGTGGCACGAATTAACACATGTAATAATTTTTACGACTTTGTTGTGTCTCCCAAACGAAGTAAATCCAGTCACCCATAGAGAAAAATGACAAAACAAACGATACAATGAAGACGTGTGGTAGCGAACGGTGCACGTGATCCCGTACGTTCCTTTAATGTGTGGCAGAAACCGCAGACATACGCACAGGTGAGGAACGGAGGCGAATGGTGTGTTTCAACTCGGCGAACGTTGCGCATATTTCTGGTGTTGGCTCTATTTGCTGAACGAAGACACATGTGAGAGAGGGATTTATGGTAACTGCCGGAATATACACAATTATGTACGCATCGAGTTACGACTGAAATATGTTTTTTACAGTAATCTAGATAACAGTATTGTCAAGGCAATGAAAACATTTAATAATACGGTTAATTTAAAGTGTAGATGTTTCTCGTTGCACTGCAGAATTATAAGCGTTGCACATATAGAGATGGTTCATAGACCGTTTTGTTTCGACTATCCGTGTCCTTTCTAACAAGTTATTTGAGACAGACAATGGAAATATCGAATAAATGTTTCTAGTGCTTTCCCAGCTAAAATGCATTTGTCAACAGAGGCAGGGATTGAATCGATTAATACTGCAAACAGCGATCAAAGAGCGATTCATTTAATGCATGTACTAAGTGATTGTGCAAGTAATAAGGACTGTGTATGTATGCTGTGATATTGTTACCCTTTCAGTTAAAGCCCATTTTTATCTGTTGATTACAGCACATATCGTACGACGTACGAGAACCGATGTATCTACTACGAGATGAACATCTTATAAGAAATTCCAACAAGAATTGAAACTACCGATTTTTCTGGCGTTCGAAGATTTATTCCACTGTTTTCAGATCGCGATCCATATTGTATCAGTAAAAATATGTTTACTGATAAACGGCTCCTACGATATGGGAACGCACACCTGTATATTCAATCGGAACATAACACTTCATTTATATATGTAACTGTATAATAATATTTTTTAAATTACCTGATCTTGACTAAATTCGTGGAATTGCGCCGAAGCTTTGAACGACTAAACACTGTCATGACAGCCGTACCTGAAACAAATCAGAGATATTTATTTAATCGGTCGGAGAACATAAGTTATATGATTTGACACATACACTGGCGTGAATAAACTCGTGCCTTAATGAATACAGCAATGGGAACTAGTGTTACTTTTACTAGGGTGTGTGTGACTAACGCGAGAAGACCTCTCGCCCGTTTTTAACAATCTTATTTACAAAACCGAGTTTATTTCCAGCCAAATATAATAACAGTAGCCGGCTCTCCTGTCGCTTATTTATTTAACGCTTTATTTGAGATATACAAAACAGGAAACAACCTAAAATTTCGCGAACTGTATAATTGCCAATTTCAAAACGAGCGTTGAAGGCGGGCTGCGGGCTGAAGGCGGCAAGGCGAGCGAGCGCGTTTTATGTGTAGCCATTTCGCCTAACTTATATCACAGTCAGCGCTTGTTGCAGCCAATTTAAAACTTTACACTCCGAAGCTGACGTTTTGTGAATAACAACTGTACAACGGAATGAGTGAAGAATTTTTTTTTTATTTAATGTTTACATTGAGGACTTTATCCGCTGGAGTGAGGGAAATTTTTTGTCTGAAACTCCTTCTGGAAATAAATGTTTTCACACTCGTAGAAATTTTACGCCCTAAATAAACTCTCAACTCAGACGAAAATTGTTTTCGTTACAATAAAGTTGCCACTGGTGGACTTATTTTACAATATTAAAAATTAAAATAACATCAGGGTAAAACAGTTTTAAAGTAAGCAGTAATAGGATAACCTTTTTATAGTAAATAATAATCACAATCTACTACATAATAATAACAAACGATAGTTGATTGTTTATTATTACCAAGCATGATTACCAGTAGTTTTCATTCGCATAAGCGTGCTTTTATTAGGTCTGTATGTAACAGTACAAAGTCAGCATCTTGTTCATCAAATCTGTTCTAACGTTATAACATTAACTATAAATTATGGAATTTATTATGATATTTCCACGTTCCTGTTTGAAAGGATTTCAAAATTCAATTCAGTAGTAACGATATCCTGCAATGCGATATCCTGTAGTGTATTAACCTGTAACGTTGTATTCAATCCTGTAACGATAGAAGGAACTGTCACAAATAGGCTAAACATACGGGACTGATTTACTTTAATAGCGTTATGTAAAAGATTTTTCGTTTCCTAGAACTGGACTGTTTTTTAACTTGTTGAACCATAATGTCAATATAAATTACTAGCTAGCAGGCTCATTCTCTGGCGTAGCGTGTTAAGCAATTACATAGAATTGGTACGAAACGAAATGATAAACAAACACCATATCTGCATGTTAAGTTATCGACTCCGGGAGGCGGAGAGTAGCTATTGCTACTAGTAACAAATTTGTGATTTTAATGTCGATTTGTATTAAAAAATGTACTTTAAGAGATGGGTGGTGCAGAAAAAAAAACGTATTAAAAGAATCTTTGGAAGAATACCAGTTAGTTTTAATGTATTCTAAAGACTGAAATTTGACATGTTATTTCCTGAAAGGAGCATATAGGTGGGTCGAAATAACAATAAATTAAATGAAGACGGTTATGAAGACGCGAGAGACTATAATCACGACTGAGGTGTTTAGAAAAAGTTGCAAAAAAGCTTAGAAAATGTTATTAATTGATGATTGGATTTCTTCGACATGCATGACTAATAACGGAAGTAACAAGCCGAGAGAAAGGAACTGAACTGTTCAAGCGGTTCGATACTATAAAACCGGAGAGATGCGACGAGACAATAAAAAGTTGAACAACTCAGAAGAGAGTTATACACGGAATAGCGTATGTGTGTGTTAACGTGGAAACACTACCGAGGAAACGCTGGATCGGGAGCACACTACGAATTCACTACGTTGCTTCTCCTTGGAGCCATGTCGTTGCCTAGTAACTACTGTCGCCTAGAAACCGCCCGTTTCCTAGCAACAATCGTTAAACTTGAACTTGTCATTGTGTACCAACTGGTTGGTTTATTTCGCTCTGAATTCCCTGAAACTGACTTTTCCAAGAAATGTACATTTATGGGACAGTGCCCAATCTAGAAGCCCGCTACTTTAGGATACCCACCTTTTGGTATGAAATTGTTTCAACAGGAATCTGTTTCCGGTGACCATCGTCCACGTACCGTTACTTTTTATATCAACATAATCGACTCCAATTTTTTATTATCGAGGATAACTCTAGAACACTGAGGACAACGCACTTATCAAATGCTTAGAATTTGTTATTAATACTAAGGAAAGTGGACTTATTGAAATGTGTGCAACTATCAACTTTAACGTTAAACTGATAAGTGTCTTGCAACTAAGAATTAAATTTCCACTACCTGCGTGATGTTGCAGAAATTACTGCACAGATTATACTGACGTACCACCTACAGATAATTTGCACGCTGTTTGGTCGAAATAATACTCTGTTATTAATCCCACTCCGGGCTAATTTATTTAATCTAAACGTTTCATTGTATTCTAGTCAATAAAAATTTCGAAAACAGTACTACATGTGTAGTAAGTTAAAACTATTATAATGATATTACCAACCTTTTCCAGTAATCACTTCTTGACGGGGCTTGAACGTTTCGAACACTGTTCACAGTACCCAATAAAACTATTTTCTGAAAGGACCGTAAATGCTTTTCGTTATGCTACAATTTCTTCTTAACTGCAATTTTTCCTTGTCTCCTGCGACCAAGCCATTCAGAAATACCAGTAATAGTAATATTTCCACTAGTCGCACAGTTGCGTATCTAGAATTTGGCCTTGTGGAGGGGGGGTCCGAGTTCGTGTCAGCTTCAGCTTCATACAAAGAGAAAAAAAGTTAAGACTAATCAACATTAGTACCTTAAATGTGGCTAAAAAAACGCGTGATAACACCCTGAAATCAGTCCCACGAAAGTAAACGGTAATAACAATAAAAATACTCGTTATTGAAACATTGTTAAAAGATACTTATTTACTGAACTGATTTTCCTTACGTAAGAGACAGTGAAGAGAAAGTACGTAATAAACCTGTTTGTAATAAACCTCATATGTTTAAAAGAGTTACTACTATATTAGCGTGTACAGCTGAAAAACAAATAAATAAAACAGCGCAAAAATTAAGAGATTAACAAAATTCATCAACTTTTCGACCCTCTGTGAGGGGAGCCCGGTCCCTCTCGTCCCCCCCCCTACCCCCGTAGTCGCAACCTGCACATATCCGTCAACTCAACAGCCAGCGGTTGGTATTGTCTCTTCTTTTCGTCAATATCAGGCACGAGCTGTGGGGACCGGGACGTTAATATCCATACTTTTCTAATTATTTTATCAAACAGAACGAAATCAGTAAATATTATATGACTGTATTTATTGTAGAAGACGCTATGTACTGTAGAAAAATAGCAGAAATTGTCCATACGATATTATTCATATAAACACATATCCTAATCCGTCTAGAGGTGTACCTGTACACTTAGTGTACAGCTGTATAAAGTTTAATTAAATATTCACTCGCAATTCGTACGTCCGTTTAAAATTTCAATTCCTTATAAGGTTCTCCGCTGAATATATTTACAGTTTCACTGGAAACGGTCCAGCGTAATCGTTCTGTTTCTGCAGTAGTATTCAACCTGCCAACAGTTTTACATGCAACGTGCGATAAATTCTGCGGCCAGAACAGTGGGTATGTAACGATATTCATCCACTTCCGTCTTCGTCGGGTGATAGAATACCCGGTAGTTTTCGTTATTACGTCTACACGTGCCGCCTGCCTGGTCGTATTAGTTGGTAAACAGAATTCCAATTGTTTTTAGTGAAGTGATATTTCGAAATAGTTTTTTCGAGATATTTCGCTACGTTAGTCAGTACAGTTCTTTCTTGCGTAACGATTCCATTATACTCTTGTGGACACTGTTTTTCTCATTATACTGACCTAAAAATCTTTAAAAAGAATAGTAATCTACCCAAACATTGTCATGAATACATTATAACTTAATGGAGCCTATATTAAAAAATATATTCCTTACTCGAATACATTATTAGTCATAACTAGGGCCCGGATTTTTATTTATTTAAAAATGGCAAATATTTAAATATAATATTTAACAAAAAAGGTGGAATATTTAATAAAAACACAATATATTTACTAACGTTTTTTAATTTACAAAACTTTTATAACACACAAAAAAATTTCGAAAAGTTTTATTTTATAATTTGCAGTAAGGAATGTCGCTGAAAGCAATAACGAAGGGTGTATGTGTGGAAAACATATTTTGTAAGGGACAAAAGGGGAACGAGCAGGCAAGCTGTAGTGACGGACACGTCATAAATTTCGTAGACAGCTGCGACGCGTACCCTGTTAACAGAGTTCACTGCTCCGGGTACGTAGAACACCAGTTTTTTGTGAAAACACATTGATTCCATAGAAAACTACATACAATGTGTACAGAGCCATTAAAGGAGAAAAGGCTTAACAATGGTCAAACAAACATGTGTACGCCAGCTGTCAGGAGAAAGCGACGAAGGGTGGATTGATTTGAAGGACTCCAGCGGTCGATGACAGGGTTTTGACCTTACTTGGAAACGAAAGCGCAGAGAGTACGTCCAAACTCAAGGATGGGGTGTTGCCTGGCAATTAAAAGAAAAAACCAACTTTCAAAGAAGGGTAGGCGAGGCCCTTGAACAACAATAGATAATAACGGCAGAGCGACGAAGTCAAGAAACAATGAAAATGGAAGAGAAACTCAGAGTTGTCACTGAAGATTTTAGAAAAAACGACAGATAAAATTTATTGCTGCGTTGTCTGGAAATGACAACGACCTCAAAATATGAAGCAAGGGAAGAATCTGGTGGGGAACCAGAAGCCCTATCAGAGAACGCCTTTGAAAAGATGGGTAGTATTTGGACTTGGAGGGAAAAACATGAAACCAATAAGGAAACGGCGTCGTTGGAATCAGGAGTCTGGTGGGAGATTTGGTAAGGAAAATATAGGAAGGAGACAGGAACGCGCTCGGGAGTTCTAGCTGAGATACGGACGTGAGAGAAGTTCTAACTAAAATACGGACGCGAGAGGAGTTCTAACGAAATTTCGGACGAGAGTGGAGTGAAGTCGGTGACGAGAGAAATTAGCATTTTAACGAACTTAGAATAATTTGATACACAGTGTGAGAAGGTAGTTTTCGAACTTATAACAAATTAATACAGTCATTACAAGCAAACGAACTATGAAGTAGAGTCACACTATTAGCCTACCAGTGAACATTAACTGAAACAAATAGAAATCAGACAATAATGTAATTTCAGTGTATAAAAAAAAAAACACTTTACAACAATAACTTTTAAGAACGATTAACAACACAAACTACATTCATGAACACTTAATAACCAGACATACCGCAACAATGGTGCGTGATATTAATTCAGATCTGATGTACAACAGAGAACGCTAACTTATATTCATAAATTATAATCCGAATGCGTGGAGTTGGTGAGTGAAGTGTCTGTGAGTGACATCGTGGAATTCATCCAGTGCCATCTATCATCTGGAGGAGTTATCTGCACGATTCTAGAACGATCGACATGGGGGAATCATCACCGCAACTACCGAGTGATTGGATATTCGAATACCAAGTATAGTAAAACATGTCTTAATTAATTTAGATCCACTGTCTGTCATCTCAAAGAATCCACACACAATAAAATTCAATAAAGTAATCGTAAAGGAATTAAAGAAATCGATTCTAAAGTTTGTGTAGAAGTAAAATTATCATTGTTTATCAGTTTGGAGTAATGTTTATTTCCAAGTTCTAAATGAATCCGTAATTACAAAATATAGTAACAGCTTAAGAGATATTCATATTAAGAATTCATAAGATGAGGCTAAACATTATAATTTACTTAATGTACTAAACCCAATTGATGAATGATCATTAATATGCAACTATTAGATTGAGAGTTTGGATAACTAATTTTATTACTGTATTATTTTGATATGTACAATTTAATGAGTATTCAATTTTATTACTGTATTATCTTGATAGGTACAATTTAATGAGTATTCAATTTTATTAATGTATTATTGTTTGATATTTACGATTTAGCCATGAGTATTAAATTTTGGTAATGTGTTAATTTTATATATTTACAAGTACTAATGAGTACATAGAATTTTGTGCTACTTTAATATTTACAAGTAATAGCAAACTAATGTGAATAAATTTAAGAGTTATCAGTAGCAATGAGCATTTATTATTTTTTAACCCTGAGATAAAGAGAATAAACAGTAATTATTGTTAAATTGGCGTCCATCGCTGGGCGTAAACGGGTACAACTCGTGATATTGTTAAATTGACGCACACAACGTCGGGCATAATATATGTTAAATTGGCGCCCAACGTGGGGCTTGATAAAATAGTAAGCTAGGGCAGTGACAGACAGTGGCTAGCAATAAGTTTATAATAAGTACATGTAAGTAGCTTAAGCTATATTATTGTTGTCGTATATCGGTCTCTAAGTCTCTGAATGATAACCCGAAGTCAAGCTAAAATGGCATCTAGTGGAGAGAATTCAAATGAGTTTGATGTCAATAACCAGATGGGCTATGAGCAGCCTGAGGACGGAAACGTAATGAATGAGGAAAGCTCAACAACCGGTGCAGGAACTACGGCCGGGGGACCGCAATCACAGTCGCAGTCATCTGAAGCAAATTTTCAAATGTTAATGGCATTGATGAAACAACAATTTGAAGAATCAAAAATGCAACATGAAGAGACAATAAGGAAGATTGAAGAAACGAAAAAACAGAATGAAGAGAAAGGTAAACAACTCGTCGAGAAATTAGACAAAGAAATAGAGTTAATGAGAAGAGATTTACGAGGACAAAACCACCAGGTGGGTACTGATTTACAAAAACAATCAGAAAAATTGGAAGAAAACAAATTAGATGGAAATACTATGGATCAAATTGACACCGAGTATCAATCTTCAACAACTAAAGCATTGTCTGAACATCATATCTCAAGATCAAAAGAAAGATCTACAATTATTAATGGTAGATATGAAGGTGATAAAGACACTTGTACTGTGTTTGTTAGCAACTTACCAAACACAACTACAAAAAAGAAAATAATCAAATATTTCAGGAAGTTTGGTACGGTTGTAAATACGAGATTGCGATATGCTGCAGTATCTGATCCACGATTTCCCAAAAGACGTACTGTTATTAAGAAAGAGTTTCATAAAGACAGAACAAATATCCATGCATATGTACGTTTTACTGATGAAAATAGTGCATATCGTGCGTTGGAAGCAAATGGTAATGTGTATGAGGGTTACCACCTGAGAATTGAGTCAGCTAACACGAAGGCTGAAGAAAAGCAGAGAACTAAAAAGAAAAAATTGAGTACTACAATTAATATTACCAGTACTGATAGAAAAATTAGAAGTAGGACTGGGGAAGTACGTAAAAATTTTGAAACCAAACCTGAGATTAAGAAAATGAAAAACCGTTCTGATGAGTATCAAGGGCGAACTGCGTTAGCACGAAAGAAGAAAAGGATGAAATTTGCTGGACTATTCAAGAATATTGTGAAGATTGGTATGAGAACGAAAGGAAGATTTCAAGCGATGGAGATGAGATGTCTTAGAAGTCTTGAAAACAAAACATCATTATGTGAGTACGCGGACAAGAAAACGAAAATAATTAAAACGCCACAAGCTGTCAAAAAACGTATTTGTAAGAGGGTTGAAAAGAAGAAACGACAAAAAAACCCAGCGCGTACATAAATAATGGTAATATGACCGGGGAAAGTTGTCGGAAAAAGGAGGGAGAGAACCACTTTCAACACTGTCATAAAAGAGAGAGAGAGAAAGAGGTCATAAATTCCTTAGCTGTCAACGACCCACTGCAGGGTAAGTGTGAAACGAAACTCACGCATTCAATACCCTTACTACCCTTACTAATTACCAACAAAATGTGTTGTAACGGAACTCACTTAACAAAACGTACAACTATGCCTCCACAAATAGAAAATTAAAAGTAATAAAATGTAAAGGATTAAAGAAAACAATCTTAAGAATGTCCGAAAATTTAATAATTAAGTTAGATAATATTGGGTAAAATACCTTAGATAAGACTGGTTGTGTAAGATTACATTAACCGAAGAAAATAAATAGATATGAATATAATATGAATAAAATTAAATAAATGGTAAATAAAAACATTGCCGGGAAAGTACGGAATATTAATGAAGAAAATTAATAGCGAATGAAATAGTAAGATGAGTTATACGAAGGAGCAGAAGGAAATTGATCATTTAGGAATGAAGGTCACGAATGGATAAACAAATGAGAGTTATGCATACCCAGGAAATAAGTGATATGGATTGAAACAAAAGCACCACCAGGGCATGACAACATGAAGAACCCGAGAAAAAAAAAATGGGATTTCCTCGACCAAAAGGCACCAGAAGGCTGAAGTAGCTGTGATTAAGTAATGCTTGGAATGGGATTATTAAGAATATACCCAAAGCACCGATATCCAATCTCTGGGAACTGCAAGTAAAGGGGTACGGGGTTATGTAATAATGTCCAGATGCCTGGTAGGTAGATCGTTTGCAATTGCGTTGTTTAAAATAGAAATATCATTCAGCGTCTTAGGAGGGCCTATCAAAAATGTAAAGAATTATTATAATTTGCTAGAACAATTAATGAAATGTCTTAGTAATAACACGAGATAAAAGAAAATAGAAATAAGAAAGCAAGTGTATAAAATGAATTATATTTTAATGATTAGTTGTCATAGTCAATAAATGTCGTGTTAATGATTATGAATAAAAAAATTAATGATAATAGATGTCAATAAGAGTGAAGAAGATAGAAGGGTAAATGTTTAAATGATATATATGTGAAGACAATTAATAGAATTGTGAGAGAAATATTTAAGTTGTATGTATTTAAGATCATGTTTAAGTAAGGACAACTTACAAGCTTAGTATAAAATTGTATAATATAATTGTGTTCCAAAATGTTAGTAAATAGAAAAGAAAAAAGGTTTTTTTTAGTGAAAATGCTAGCGAGATATCAGAAAGTATGGAATAACCAGAGACAGTAATAATAAAATAGGTTAGAAAACTATAGTGAATTAGGATATAGAAATACGTATTATTATTATTAATACCAATGTGCTGTTTATAATTTAGTGATGATAGAAAGTATGATGGTCACTAAGAATTCTATATATATGTGGTAAGTTTTTTTTTAAAGCCAATTAATTTGGAGATATTGATGCAAATTTTAGTAAGTTGTGACATAAAAATTAGATGTATTAAAGGATACAAAGAAAATTAATCCTAAAGGCAAGAAATATTAATACCAGTATCGAATAATTTGTGTAATTGAATTTTGTAGATATTGAAATATTATATGAAGAATAGTTAAGGAGAATTACAAATTTAGTTTAAGATTTTGACTAAATATAAATTTGTAAATATAATAACATGTTAATTAGAGTGAAAGAAAAACGGATTCACTTAGAATGTTGAAAGCGAAAGTACTTTAGGGGGCTGGGGTGTGTTTACCATTATGTAACGAACTTTTTCTGTTACGCTGAGAATATAGGTCAACGAGTAAAAGTAAACAACACTATACTAGGTCCAATGAAGAACGAGCCACTACAAGGCAACACAAAGTACACATATTGGGAAGCAGATTTTGGCATTTAAAACCTTACTGAAAGGGCGCAAAAATTTTGGATCAATTTTGGATGTACAGAGTCCATCCAAACTGACAAAATTTGGGGACAATATAACACACACAAAAATTTCGAAAAGTTTTATTTTATAATTTGCAGTCAGGAATGTCGCTGAAAGCAATAACGAAGGGTGTATGTGTGGAAAACATATTTTGTAAGGGACAAAAGGGGAACGAGCAGGCAAGCTGTAGTGACGGACACGTCATAAATTTCGTAGACAGCTGCGACGCGTACCCTGTTAACAGAGTTCACTGCTCCGGGTACGTAGAACACCAGTTTTTTGTGAAAACACATTGATTCCATAGAAAACTACATACAATGTGTACAGAGCCATTAAAGGAGAAAAGGCTTAACAATGGTCAAGCAAACATGTGTACGCCAGCTGTCAGGAGAAAGCGACGAAGGGTGGATTGATTTGAAGGACTCCAGCGGTCGATGACAGGGTTTTGACCTTACTTGGAAACGAAAGCGCAGAGAGTACGTCCAAACTCAAGGATGGGGTGTTGCCTGGCAATTAAAAGAAAAAACCAACTTTCAAAGAAGGGTAGGCGAGGCCCTTGAACAACAATAGATAATAACGGCAGAGCGACGAAGTCAAGAAACAATGAAAATGGAAGAGAAACTCAGAGTTGTCACTGAAGATTTTAGAAAAAACGACAGATAAAATTTATTGCTGCGTTGTCTGGAAATGACAACGACCTCAAAATATGAAGCAAGGGAAGAATCTGGTGGGGAACCAGAAGCCCTATCAGAGAACGCCTTTGAAAAGATGGGTAGTATTTGGACTTGGAGGGAAAAACATGAAACCAATAAGGAAACGGCGTCGTTGGAATCAGGAGTCTGGTGGGAGATTTGGTAAGGAAAATATAGGAAGGAGACAGGAACGCGCTCGGGAGTTCTAGCTGAGATACGGACGTGAGAGAAGTTCTAACTAAAATACGGACGCGAGAGGAGTTCTAACGAAATTTCGGACGAGAGTGGAGTGAAGTCGGTGACGAGAGAAATTAGCATTTTAACGAACTTAGAATAATTTGATACACAGTGTGAGAAGGTAGTTTTCGAACTTATAACAAATTAATACAGTCATTACAAGCAAACGAACTATGAAGTAGAGTCACACTATTAGCCTACCAGTGAACATTAACTGAAACAAATAGAAATCAGACAATAATGTAATTTCAGTGTATAAAAAAAAAAACACTTTACAACAATAACTTTTAAGAACGATTAACAACACAAACTACATTCATGAACACTTAATAACCAGACATACCGCAACAATGGTGCGTGATATTAATTCAGATCTGATGTACAACAGAGAACGCTAACTTTTATTCATAAATTATAATCCGAATGCGTGGAGTTGGTGAGTGAAGTGTCTGTGAGTGACATCGTGGAATTCATCCAGTGCCATCTATCATCTGGAGGAGTTATCTGCACGATTCTAGAACGATCGACATGGGGGAATCATCACCGCAACTACCGAGTGATTGGATATTCGAATACCAAGTATAGTAAAACATGTCTTAATTAATTTAGATCCACTGTCTGTCATCTCAAAGAATCCACACACAATAAAATTCAATAAAGTAATCGTAAAGGAATTAAAGAAATCGATTCTAAAGTTTGTGTAGAAGTAAAATTATCATTGTTTATCAGTTTGGAGTAATGTTTATTTCCAAGTTCTAAATGAATCCGTAATTACAAAATATAGTAACAGCTTAAGAGATATTCATATTAAGAATTCATAAGATGAGGCTAAACATTATAATTTACTTAATGTACTAAACCCAATTGATGAATGATCATTAATATGCAACTATTAGATTGAGAGTTTGGATAACTAATTTTATTACTGTATTATTTTGATATGTACAATTTAATGAGTATTCAATTTTATTACTGTATTATCTTGATAGGTACAATTTAATGAGTATTCAATTTTATTAATGTATTATTGTTTGATATTTACGATTTAGCCATGAGTATTAAATTTTGGTAATGTGTTAATTTTATATATTTACAAGTACTAATGAGTACATAGAATTTTGTGCTACTTTAATATTTACAAGTAATAGCAAACTAATGTGAATAAATTTAAGAGTTATCAGTAGCAATGAGCATTTATTATTTTTTAACCCTGAGATAAAGAGAATAAACAGTAATTATTGTTAAATTGGCGTCCATCGCTGGGCGTAAACGGGTACAACTCGTGATATTGTTAAATTGACGCACACAACGTCGGGCATAATATATGTTAAACTTTGTTGACACCGCATAAGTTATAAATGTTTTTTTTAAATGATCAAAAGTAAAACTTTGTCGATTTTCTCTAAACAAAGCTTTATATTGCGAGAAGCTTCTTTCCACATCACATGAAGTTATAGGAGAATACTTAAACTTAGTTATGTCTGAAGGGCTTAAAGCGTTTAATATTTCGATATCTTCATTTTCTTCTTCCTTTTCTTCAATCCCAAGAAGCTTGTTTTTGATTCGTTATAAAATTGAATAGCCTGGGTTTTTTTTAACACTGCTTCAAATTTTCGGTTTATTTCTTCTCCTATTTTACCTGGACATGATTTAAGCTCCAAGCGGAATGATAATATTACCTCCAAATTACTTGTGAGAGCAACATTCTTATTTTCCAAATTTTCAATTGTCGTTGCAATCTTTTTAAAATTAGAACTTATATAGACGAGGTCATTTTTTATTGTTTTTAATTTCAACAGTTGTTTAGCTTCACCGATGGCCACGCTTTCATCTTCATCAAAACAATTAATAGTTTGTTCAATAGACTGAAGATTTTCAGCGTAATAAAATGAAGCCGACAACCATGTCCCCACCTGGTCACGATTGGTTGAGGAGGTAGTGGCAGCCCTGGATTCGTTTCTTTGAACAATTGAACTCTCCTTGGCGCTTTTAAAAAAATCCTTTTCACACTTGAAATTAAATTATTAATTTCTTTGAACTCTGTCCTCACAGTTTCAGCCAATCTGTGCATCCCATGGGCCATGCAAGTAAGATGAATCATCTTCGGGTAAAATATTTGAATTGCCTTACCTGCTTTCAACATGTAAGGTGCTGCGTCACTCACAAATAAGAGTACATTATCGTATTTTATTCCACTCGGCCATAAGATTCATTGAATCATTAAAACATTTAGCAATTGTTTGATGGTTGGTTTTCGGAAGTTCTTCCATTGTCAGGACGAAAGATTTTGCAGACTCTTCTTTGTCTTCAGCTAAAACGCTGACAATCACACTAGCTATACAGCGACCCTCTGTGTCGGTTGTTTCATCTATACAAACCCAAATTTTTTTTTCATGAAGGAAACTTCTCATTTTAGACAAAAAGTCGTCATAAATATCGCTCAAATAGTTTTTGCGCAATGTAGATTCATCGGAAATTTTATAGTTAGTATATTTTTCGAGAAATATACGAAAATTGTTATTCTGAAGTTTCCAGAAAGGGATGTCAGCACTTAGTAAAGCTTTTGCTAAATCAAAATTAAATTCCTACTTACGTGAAGTACTTGCCAGTTGCGTTGTCAACAGGCTTTGTTGAGCGGAATTTGTTTTTGCTGAATTCTCCTTATGTTTATTTGTGTTTAAGTGTTGTAAAACTGTCCCTCTTTGGTCGTGATTTACGCGAATGTTGCAACATTTGCAAAACAAAATATCACTATCAATTTTGAAAATTTCCGGAAACTCCGCAACGAATGCTCTTATCTTAGAACTTGAATTACTTTTAACTTTCGGCATTTTTAGCTTACCACGGTCCGGGTCTAAACACGTACTGGCACTGAGACTGTGACTGGGGAATGGGAGGAAGAATTTCTAGAAAAAAACTGAAGCGCCTCTTTATATTTTTTCGTAAAGGGGTTGCGTTCAAAGGGTATCGGTGGTCGAGGTGTTAGCGTTACGGCCTTGTCGCCCCGTGGTATCGAGTTCTCGATCCCCAGCGCTTCACTTCTTTTTTTCATTTTTTTTTTTATTGAATTATTAAAATTCAACTTGAAATTCATTTTTTTAGTCTACGAATATTTATACAAAAAAGACCACTTTTTCCAAATAAAACTCTTTGGTCAGGTATAGAATGAGGGATTAGAAAGGATTAGAAGAGATTAGAAGAAATTATATAGTCAAAAAAAGCTGGCCCAACTCGGAACTTTTCGCTTTCGTAATCTCGGCTCAACTCGACCATTTCCAGGTATAGCTGGCTCAATTCGTCTTCCCCCCAACTGGAAGGCGGCAAGCAGCGATTCAAAGAACGCCATTTCGAAGGAATGACTCCTTCATTTCTTTATTCACGTCTCTGTTCATCTATACATTATTTTTCAAGGAAGAGAATTAGAAAATATTGAATTATATTTAAATTAAATGAGAAAAAATTTGTTTATTTTCTCAAACAAACAAAATATTTATTTATCCTCAAAAATAGCAAAATATTTATTTAAATACGAAAATATTTATTTAAATAAAGATCCGGGCCCTAGTCATAACTATTCTATTTAGTAATAACAAATTTTAAAATAATGGGCAAATAAAAACGGAATTTGACATAACATATAATTCCTCTTTAAAGCAGAGAGAGGTCGCTATAGGATAAAACGGTTAGATGATGTGCTGGAAGGTCTCTTAAGAATGGACGCGAAGGGTTACGTTGAGATGACGTCGGAAAACATTGATGTCGGAGGCCAAGGCTCACTCTGGGCTGTAGTGCTGAAGAAGAATGTAACCATTCAAGTAAGGGTCGATCTGATTTTCCAGATTGTGTAGATTCCATAGGCCTATTTGTGAATTCTCATCAACGCCTGATATATATGCTGCGCTGGTGGGTGCAATTCTAGTCAACTATTACCGTCTGCCGGCAATATTACAATTGCCATTTTATTTTGCCTTCGTCAGAGAAGGTTCCTACAGTCCTCCGTTTTTACCACATCAGACCCTACGGTGATATGAAGATTTCGCATTAGTTTCAATACACTTTAACTCTACTGGCTACTTGTAAATAACATAAAATCTACATGTTCTGTCTTCTAACATTTTACACTCCAATAGTAATAATAATAAAAAGAAAAAGGAAAACAAAAAGAAGAAGAAAAGAAGAAAAAATTTATGAATATCTCAATTTGTGGGGTATTTAGTGAGATGACGCGAGACTCCGAATCGCTGCATTTATGTCGGCGTCGGTGCTTTCCCATAAGCTACAGGTGGAGTGTCTGGACGTGCCCCAGCTAGCCACTGCTGATGATTCCGTAGGAGCATCGAAATGTTTTTAACCGAGGGCCACGGGCCCATAGTCGAGAAGAAGATCATCACCATCAGTATAAACAAATTCAATTGGACAACTAATTGTGCTTTTCCGATTTCAAGCAGACTGCAACTGATCCACCCACGTCTTACTAGAGCGCGCAACACTTCTTGCTCCTTGTGGCTTATACTTGTACAGTGATTTAGGGATTTGATTTTCCGACATCTTTCAAGTGCGTCCACGCCACTTTGTTCTATATTACTCCACTTTATCTTTATCATCATCATCTTCAAGGATTAAACCGAGGATCGTTTGTTCCGGTCTCAAACAGGCAAACTCCAGCGCTTCCTCGGACGTCCCACACCTCTCCGTCCCCTCGCTTTATAGTTCCATAGGTGTTTGGGGATGCGGCAGTCATCCATTTGGCAAAGATGTTCCCACCAATTCAGCCGATACTGGGCGATCCTAACGAGTATACTCATAATATTCAGTTCCTGCCGTATATCTGTGTTCCTTACATGATCATGGAGAGTATACCTTGCCACGCGCCTGAGAAATCTCATTTTAGGCGCTTGGATGCGATTGGCCTGGCCTTTCGTTAAAGTCCAAATTCTCAGACCCATAAAGAAGTACTTTATCTTTAATTCTTCTAATTCCCAGTTTTCTGATTTCAGTATTGTTTTATTTATTTTTTGTCACATAATCTCTACACAGCCAATGTTGTTAGAAAGAAATCTTATGTTGTTAGGTATCGACTCTTGTCGTTTGCCTTGTTGTCAATGACAGGATTTCTGATCCCGTATAATAACGTTGGTACCGCTTATTAACTTATAGGACTTTGGTAGACTCCTTATCGTTTCTTTTATAACTGTATCAAAGACGGTACGTTTTACTGTGCGTACTTATCATCTGTTGAAGCAGCTGTTACTCCGCTGTTACTTCATGTCATAGCCAATAAATTGGATGGAGATATATGGTAACAGTAATGCGCGGGCTCGTGTGTTTATTGAATAAACCAGATGAAAATGGACACTTTGTCTCACTCTTTGGGAGATGACTTTAATTTTGGCTTGTCTCTCTGCCACTACACACCTTAATGTTGTTATTTATAGACAAATTTTAAACCGATTTATTAATTGTTGGATATTCCATATTTCTCCAGTCTCCTTCTTCTATCCGGACAGTCTTCTGAAAATTTGCGGACAGCCGTATTCTGATGCTATCAGACTTTCCAGTTGATTGTCTGCTCCTTGAAACATCCGTATCCCCTCACGCCTACGTCTCCAGCCATATGATCCAGGTACTTTTTCCGTTGTCTTCCACTAGCATTTCTATCATTCGTTTCCCACTAGCATCTAAGCCATTTAGCTATTATTCCTAATTAAGTGCCTCAACTCAATCTCGCAGTCTGTAAAAGCGATGTATCTGTGACGATCATATTCTATCTGTTTCTCAATTATCTGGGAATCTGAAAAACATTATCTGTAAAAAAAACCTTTCCAATCTTAAACCAATTTGTTCCTCTGCAAGAAACATTTATACGAGTAGGCTATGTTTAATGCGTTTGCGATATCTGTTTCTATTTTTTCCATATGTCTCATGTTCCTAGTTGAGAAGAATAATTCCACGTTACATAACGCAATTCATGCCGTCAGCTTTTTTAAATGACGGAAAATCGGTGACAATCTGCAACCTTCCGGCACATGACCGTGCTTCGAATAACATTTCTTATCTTTACCAAAAAAGATAATCCCTAATTTTTTTTAGCTCCTCACTTCAGATATAATTGCTACGTCAGTGTTAGACAGCACTTACCTCCTTTTTTATTACATTCCACGTAGCTATTTAAAAAGTTTAGACTATAAGTTTTGTTGGGCCTTGTCCTTGTCCTTGCTCTGCCCATCAACAAAACGATCGTCCGGTTTTCTACTTGAATGTTGTAAAGAATGTATTTGCTGGCTGGATGAGTAGAAGGATTATTAATATAATTATAAGACGATAGTAATGAAACTGACGCAGACTATTAAATATAATAATAGTAGTAGTAACATAATAATAGTAACAATAGTTATCATATCATGACAACAACTTATTAAGTGATCACATTATATCATAGGTTTGTCATTGTCGGTAATGTTTGTTTTGGGTCATACATACTATACCATATAGGTTGAACAATAATAAGATTTATTACGAATGAATTGTTTTTGTGAGAGTACTGTGTGAAATAAAATTTTAACAACTCGTTTTCGGACATTCACATGGTGGGTCACATGGTTTCCAAGGTGGGATGGTGGAAACAATCTGAAGTAGGCCTGTATAAGCGTTCTTATCTAGGAGCAGGTGCTACATATTGACAGTCTGAACAGGTGGCGACCTATAAATGAGATACGGTTACGAAATAGTGTCATTAAAAAAAAGGTAACAGGCGTCAGGAGTAAAGTGACAAAAAAAGAGCTGTAGCTAGTGAGAGGGGGGGCAAGAGATTCATACGTGGGAAGGAATAGATTGAGCGTTCTCTTACTTTAAATGTCTTCTTTAATGGGACGCGCGTGGAATTGTCTGTTGTGAACTCAACAACTCTTTAATGGTTTTATAAAATATCCCAAAGTTTTCTCGGACTTCAATGTCTAAGCGTTAAAACGTTATTTAAGAGCACACATCTGTACAGCTTTCACTCCATCAAGTACTGTCATTCTGGTGATCTAATCCCGTGTTTTGTAAACAAATCAGAAATATTTTAATGACTGTAAAAGTGTCTGTTAAGTGAGACTAGATACTTTATTTTATATTTTAGTAGTACTTTGTCTGTGGTAGGCTACAGCGAAAAAATATAAATTCTCGTGAATGTTACAGTAACGTAATGGAATCCTAATCTTTCCGCTTAGTCTATAAATATGAGTCTATGACAATATGGACGTAGATATTCAAAATGAATACTTTCAATTAATTGTAACTTAATTGAACGAGTCAGCTAGTTCTCATGTTCAACTCGACCATTTCGCGTTTGTCTGCTCATCTATACATCTTGGGACACCTTTTGAAAAAGTCTCACAATAACTTATGAAAACTTAAAACGGATTTTCGTCAACGTGGGGCTGAGTTTACCTCACTCATCTATTGGTTTTTGAGATTTATCTCCCAAAATATGAGGAGCGGGAGACAAAATCGTGAGGGGCAAAATTTTGAAAATTTTCTCAGAAATCCATGTACGGTATGAAATTAAGGACAATTGCAACAAAAATCTTAATATAATGATGAGTCTTGAAATTTCAAAATTTAAGGACACCGGACCTCCGAAAAATATTGAAAATGAATAAATGAATATAATGCAAAATGCATGTCACGTATCAGATTAAAGGGAAATTTAACCCAAATCTGAAATTTTTTGTAACTTAAAGGACACCAGGAGCCAAAAATAGTTCTGAAATTCTAAGATAGCTGTGAAGGTCTATGCGGGGCGTCAGGTTATGAGAACTGTATTCAACATTCAAATTCGCTGTTTTCAATAATTTAACAAATTAATGTCTCTCAAACCCCTTTTAACTTGAACTACCTTCAAAACATTATAAGCTATGTTAGCTGAAAAACCTGTACCTATTTTTATGAGATATGCATATTTGTGAAAAATAGTAGATTTAGGTCTATACGTATCTCTGGAAATATACATAAACCTAAAAACTATGACTAAAATATTTGTCATTTAGGCATCATTATTATAGTAAATTTAACTGAAAATAGGTAGAGCAATCGGGGGAGAGGGGTTCTTCGTAATTTTTCAGACAATTGTGAAGTGACCTAATATTGAAATTTATGTATTTCGATCAAAACAGTGAGCGTATTCTCTAACTCAGACTTTTACTAGTAATAGTATATGCCTATATTTGAGGAACACACAAGCGCTGTGCAGTGCCGGATTTAAGCATAGGTTACATAGGCCGCAGCCTATGGGTCTGCACCACAAAGGGATCCGCACCACAAACAAACAGAAAAAAAAGAACAGTCAACTTTCATAAAAATTATTTGGTTCGTGTTTCAGAGAACAGTAGAAGTTATTAGAGGAAAAGGTTGTATTATCAGCCATGTATAGGGCAGAGTGGGGCAAAAGTGCGTACTTAAATTTTAAATTCATCTCAAACTGAGAATCATTTTGAGATGCAATTCAAATTCAGTGCACTGAGACTCATTATATTTTGATAGAAATATCATGAATCCTTTAAGGTTCGATTAAGACCCCCTTTTTATAATTTCAACTACTGCAACACATGTAAATAAATATATTTCCAAAACGTGTCAAATGCAAACTTTTGCCCCCAAAGATGACGCAACAATCAGCATATGGTGGGGCAAATGTTTGTAATAAAATTAATTTGAATAAATTAACTTTTTTTAACTTTAAACATATATATTATATATATATATATATATACTATTGCTTTTTTTTACTTTATTAACATATTTGACCATTGTTTAATTTATTAACTTCGTTAACAAACTGTAATTAAATAGTTGAAAGAATTATATAGTCATTTTAACACAATGTAAAAGTATTACAATGTTGCAATGACATATTATAGTTGAACGCATGTATTACAGTAGAACATATGTAAGAAACTATTAATGCTAACTTCAAATAGTAATGGGGTATGATTTAAATGCGAACTTTTGCCGCACAGGCTACTTTATTGGTACTTGACCAGTGTTGTTATCTATTAGTATATAGTTGAATATTATAACTCCTAGTTTCAAAAAGATGAATTTGAATGAACCCATACCCCCCAGACTCCCACGGTAGGTGGCGGACTCGCTAACTCTAAATACGGCCCTGGCGCTGAGCTTTCGTTGAAATGAAAAAAACCTACTTCATGTGTCCGAAATTCATGAAACGCGAATATCGATCGAGCGAAATGCTACATCACCTGGCAGTCTCAGTATTCAAAAAATTTTCTTAGACAAAATTGTTAAACTTCGTGAACAAATTGAACCTCGAAGAAAGAGACGGAGTTCCCCTCATATTCAAAAGTTAGGTGCGAGCGCGATGGAATTTACACATCGGGGACGTGAACTTGTTTACACGGCTGAGTAACGCGCGCGCGATTGTGTGTGAACGTGTGGTGTTTATTCTCAGGAACATCTAAATATTCCTCACCAAACAAATAAAAGAAAACAAAGCGTTAGTCACTGCCCGAAACACGCACAATTCTATTACTACAGCATTACAGTACACGCTGAATGCATTTTATTTTCTTACGCTGACCGTCTTCGTCGCAGTTTCCTATCGTGAGATACATGCGAGTATCACAACATCAATATATAATTGTGTTTGTATGATTGCATGTCATCTATGCAACAATACATACCCGGATTACTGCAACTGCTTTTCTTTTTATTTAATGTCTGATCATTTTAACTAATCGTCGTTATTTTAACTTTAACGTTAAATTAACTGACGAAAATTAAAACATAATATACTCCATTATGTACGTGCTTAAACTTAATTATTACGTTTCTATAATATGTGTTGGAAAAGACAACAGGTCCCACAAGATTGGTTAACTGCTCGGGTGGTGTCTGTTTTAAAGTAAGGAAAACGGAATGAATATAATAGCCACAGTTTGTTCGATCGTTACTGGATTCAAAATAATTAAAGTTCTACAAACTAATGACAGTATCTGTACTGTCCTATCGGTGTGAATTATGGACAGCAACCAAGAAACAAGACAATAAAATACAGGCCTCGGAAATGGCGTCCTTAAGAGGAATCGAGAGGTGTTCTATACTTGACCGTATAAAGAATGAGGCCGTAACAGAAGAGTTGCAAGTTTTCAACTTGAATGACAAATTAAAAGATTACAAAAAACGCTGGAAAGAACACTTAGAAAGAATATCAGATTCCAGACCGAGCAAACAACTCTGCAAATACAAACCTATAGGACACAGGTGTGTGGGTAGACCCAGGAAGAGATGGCTGGAAGATCATTGAAGGGGGAACAGGCAGCACCTTGCCTATGTCGTGTTGTGAAGAAGAAGAAGAAGAAGAAGAATAAGAAGATAATGATGATGGTGATGATATACTCCATTCATAATTCTGAATGTAAAGAAAGTGGAAAACATTTTAACCTCAATTAAGACTCACCTCATTTTCCTACCGTGAAATGTATAACATAAAATTGTATTTAACGTCAATAGGATTTACAACTACACCGAGGAAAGTGAAGAACATGTCCCAAAGAGACGTTTAATGTCAACCTTAGTAGTCAAGTACTTAAATTTAGATCATGGCGATGGGAGTCGTTTTGTTATTATTGACGTTTATCTAACGTTGCTTCTTTATCAAATGTTGACGTTTAATAGTTCGACAGTCTTTTTCCAGCTGAGGAATTGGAACGAACTTTGGCAGTTGCAGATTCCAAATTATATAATAATATGTTTGCTGTAGAAACTGTTGTTGGCATATTTCTATTTTATGACCGTCTCACACTGAGAGTAATATCGTTCTATTCGTTGATTAATTAACTTTCTGAAGTTATCTTACTTTTAGGATGATAAAATCCCTTTGTAAGTGAAAACTAACCAGGTTTTTATGATTATAAAATTGTTATGTCTGATCATCAATCACATCTAGTGGCGTCCAAGGTACTTTTGTGTCTCAGCTAGAATTGAAAAATAACGTCCACAGCGAATCTTAATTACTTCATCTGCGATTCAATTCTATTATCTTGCTGTATATCTATAAAATTAGTATTTCGGAATTAGTATTAAATTCCACATATTTGGTAGAATAAGTGTTTAGGCGCCTTAACATTGTAACAACTTTAATATGTTACTTCTTATTTCTTTAAGCCTCACGTTGGATTCGTCAATTTGTAACACTAAATATAAATTGTTGCGTTATGTTTTAATGTATCGCTCTTTTACTTTCTGCCCCACTGTCGGGTTCGTCAATTTGTAACACTAAAATTGTGTTACTCGGTTTTGTGTTTTTGTTGCGGGCACTTAAATTATATACGCCGCCCGTTGGAAAAGTCAATTTGTTACCAATATAAAATAATATGTTGTGTGAACGTAACTTATTTCGCCTCACACTGGAGTCGTCAATTTGTAACAAATATGTATGTATTAACTACCTTCAACCACACCGTTGTTGTTGTAATTATGTTACTATTAATAAAATATGTTGAACGGCGAATGATATTGTAATCTGCCGCTCGCTCCCACTATACGTACCGTTTCAATGACGTCACCCACCGTTGCCAACCATTGTGGTGTCCGCTGTGCTCTGTGAACTTATTTTTTAAATGGAACAGCAATAATAACGACGCAAATATAACAACAAACATATATCTTTATAGAAACCATTTATTCAGTAAAGCACTGGTTAATTGTTTCTCGTTTCTTTTTATGATAATCACAATTGTGGCAAAAATTATGTGTCTTCTTTTCCAGTTGGTACAGTAGTTGCAATTCTTATTGTATTAAGACCAAAATAAAGCGTTGGTTATTATTTCTATTAAAATAAAATACCTCAGGGCGTATCTGGTTCGGGGATTACATTAAAACAAATATTATTCTATAAATCAAAGTACAAATTTTACAGTTCAAGGATATTACAAAGTTTAAGAGTGTAATGTGCACACATGCAGTCGAATAGTGGTTGCTAGTTATTATAGTTTATGTCCAGTTTATGTGTTTATTAATTATTATCAAAATCAAAGGTTCTTGTGGTGTTTAAAAAGGTGTCAATCTCAATTCGTGTTATTAGTGAGTGTTCTTAGTGTTGGTGTGATATGGTGTCTGTAGTTTTAGTTGATTAATTCTTAAAAAGTCGTGTATACAAAAGTTGGTGTTGATACATAATATAATAAAATGTCAAAGTCACCAAATCCTCTTCTTTATATGGTTCTTGGTCGAAGATAGGGCCCACGTCTGCTTCTGTCCTCCTCCCTGGTTCTCGATTCTTCTATTTCCAATGCTAGTTGTTCCTCACTCGGTTGTAATAATTCGTATTATGTATATCTATCTGTATTAAGATGTCTGGAATGTGTTTTCACAGTTTATAGTTAATTTTGTAAGACGTTTTGCAAACGCGTCTGTACGCTATGACCGTTGTTAAAGAAGTCTCCTTTTATTTATCCGAAATTTCTGGTTGCTAAGGGTAAACTTGGAATCTGGTTGGTTGATTCGGATATACATTGTCATTTAAATTCATTATTTCAATGTCTGAATTTGTTCAAAACCTTTAAATTAGTATAACTTTTCTGTACTGATTGGGAATTTAAAACTATTAGCAACATTATTTTGGTCTTTACATTTGTGACACATAGAGACTAAACATGCCTACCTTTACTTAAGAAATACAGCTGTTACAATTTTGTTATTTGAATTTTTCTTAAATACCTTAAAACGAATTATTTTGCTTCTAGATTTGTTGTGTATACTATTAACTATAAATCTATTCATCCTTCAACATTTGTTTCACAAAATTCCTAACAGTATTATCTAAAATTTACAAAAGTTGGTTTTACATGGCTTCCTACAGTTTGCCATCCACAAAACATTTGCTGCTCCATTTATTTGTTCAAAAAATGATCATCCTTATATAACTACTGTCTGATTTGTTATTTTTCTATTTCTCATTAATTTAGAATGGTTGGTTGCTTTCCTGGCTATCCTGATAACATCATTACATGAACAATAACAAAACAATATATAATCAAATCAATTTACTGTCATGCCCACATGGCTATGACTTTTATGGACATTAAATAACTAAGTTAAAATTTCATTAAACATAAACAACTGTTTACCACTAGTAATAACACCTCCTTTCACTCCATCTTGCTTTGATAACTAATTAATTAATCCTTATTATTAATACATAACAAACATATTTGAAAACAAAAGAGTTGTACTCTAACTCAGACCTTCCAGCCTTGAGTTCAATGAACCATTAATATAAACAAAACACATATGTTTTTTCATTACTTAAATTATTCCTTAAAATTAAGTTTCATGCAGTCCTTGCTGTTTTTGTTTTATTTCAGGGATGTACCTTGATCACTGCACTACTTATTATATTATCTCATCACATTTGTAGTCATATTACCTAATATTGTGAGGTAAAAATAACACTCACTTGGGATCATTTTTAGTATATTTTCATAATAAAATTACTTGTACTAGTCCATTGTTATTCTTTGATCTTATCTCTATTTGTTTTAATTAGTCTTATAATATTAATAATCTTATTTATACAAGATTATTAAGATTTGTGTGTTCCATTAATAAATAATTTCCACTGGTTCACTTTTAATTCTACCTTTAGACACTTCTGTTACTGATTGTTTTGTTTTCACTGACACATAATATTCAGCTACTTCCTTATCCATTAAAATATATTTAATACTACAACCTTATGACCACTATTTATTACAATTAGTTGTATGGTTCATGTATCTATAATAAGGTTTGTTATATTTTCATTACATCATTCAAATTAATCACTTACTAATATTTCTTTTTACATAGTATTGTATGTTTGGGCCTATTATCCCTCAATTTGTATTTTGATTATCTTGATATTATGATACATTGAATGAAACCATTTGTTTCCTTATAGCATTGATACATAATCTGTCTGTCTTTATAATACTTATTTTGTCATTATTTAAAGTTCATGTCTTAATCGGGGTTGAATGTATTTTGCATCACTTTGCCTGAATCATTAATTTGGGTACGGTCAGTTGTATTACTAGTCAGTCTGAAATCGTTATTCGTTCCTCTTCACTATCATCTTGAAATACATTTTTCTTCTCGTTTAGTTTCTTATCCATTGTCTTCATTAAATCGGGTACGATATTAAGGTGTTCCAAATGTAATGTTACATACTACCCTGCCACCAAATTTGATTATTGTAATAAAATATTGTTTTTGTTGAAATTATCAATTATCTTATCTTTCACATTATCATTTGTTATTCTTTTTATGATCTGGTATACTTGTCTTTAATTATAAGTGTTCTATCCCTGGAACATGTTACTCCCTAACAAATTAATCACCATATATTTTGGAATCAGTCGGGGGGCTCTCTTGACCTAATACCCCGCTGTCCTTATAATGCATAATACATAAATAATATCGATTGCTGGAGCTATCTCATCAGTCAATCACATTTAATAATCACTAGTCTATTCACGACTAAATAAAATAAAAATAATATAATAATATATTCTTGGGATGGTTCACTCAGCTTAACTTCTCAGATCTAAATATTTCTTTCCATTGATTCTTTCAGATGTTTATTTTCTTGTGGCGATATTAATAACATTTCTTATTTTCAATTGGTACTATCTTCTTTCCTTCTTTATCAGTACTGTTTAATCTTCATTTTTCATTCACTATCTTCATTTAATTAAAACATAACAAGTATTTGTATCTATAGTTGTTGTTGATTCTCTCACAATCATGATAGGTTATTTGTAGTAATTTTGTTTCTAGTCTTGTCTTATTTCCATCGTCGATTGTCTACATTTGTCCTTTCTTATTCATTTTATAGCACTATGGTTTCTTCTGATTCATGGATGTTGCATCTTTCTTTTATATTCCAATAATAAGTTCATAATTATATTTAATAAGAGGTGCTTATTTTGTTTAGAATTTGGAAATTTATTCACATTTGTTTATTCACTTGATTCATAATAACATCATCAAAATGTACTGTAAGTTGTCCTTACTATTTATTTGAATTTTTTGATATTCAAATTTGTTTATTTTGGCTTCATTTAAAATTATATTCTGGATTAGTAAAGTTGGTAAGATGAGCTTACTATATTTTTTGAATTTTGAGGTATTATAATAATGAATTCTTCAGTTCCATATTAATTCTCATAAATAATTAGTTGTAAGTTGATCTTACTATTTTTTTTTTTTTTAGAATTTTGTGGTTTATTCAACTTTGTTTATTGGGTTCATAGTACATTTTTAAGGAAACTTGGTTGTATGTTCCCTTAATCTTTTTTGTTTCCACATCACTAATGACATAAGTATTATTGTTATTGTTTTTTACAATAATATATGGTCCATTCTATATTATCCATTTTTAACGACACTATGGCCTGTCTCATGTCAATTATTGCTGAGTATTTTCTCAAAATATCACAGCCTATTAGTAGATTAAATGGTAGATTACTAGCTATTAGAAAAATCATAGGTATAGCTACATTTCCGCTGGTTACTGTTAATGATACCTGTTTTCTTATTGACTTGTTTTGCCTTCCGGTGGCTCCGATTAAAATTATATTCTGGATTGGTAAAGTTGGTAAGATGATCTTACTATATTTTTGAATTTTGATGTATTCATTATTATCGATTAACGACACGTTTGCGCCCGTATCTATCATGAATCTTGTGTCTATTCCATTCACTTGGGCGATAATATAGGCGATCTCATTGTTCGAACTATTGTGTGTTATCGTGTCTTCGTTTAGTAGTTCTTCTCTCACATTTTTTAAAAAGTGATTGTGCACTATCGTCATTGTATCGTCAGTCATTTTGTCTCGTCCTAGTAAGTACCCAAATTGTCGGTTCTGTGATGGGACCTGATGGTTTTTCACTGCCGCGGTCCGTTTAAATCAGGGCTGATCTCCTCAGTCCTGTTGTCTGGTTGACCGGGTCTGTCTCTATTTTGCAACTCTACCTAAATGGCGTTATTATCGAACGTCACTGAGTTTCTGTTATTCCTGTTATCGTCGCAGCTCCTACTTCGTCTATGTTCATCACGGTAGTGCTGGTTATTCTCCTCCTGAAAACTTCTCCCACGGTTCCCATTATAATTCGTTCGTCCCTGGTACGAACGTCTTCCCACATCTCTATCGTCAATGCTCACATAATTCACATGTCTTCGATATATTTGGTTTTGATTGTTATTATTGCCGTTATTATTCTGTCTGTATCGGTTATCGTAGTTGTTGTTATAACCTCGGTTGTTCTGGTAATGGTGGTCTCTGTCATTGGCACGCTGGTATCCATTATTATTATTATTATTTGTAGGAGAGCTACGGTAATAGTGGTTGTTGTTATTGTTGTTATTATTTGCCGCATTATTTCGTGGATAGTTGTTATTGTTATTGTTGTTTTGGTAACCGCGTTGATAGTGGTTACCGTTGTTGTTGTAATTATTGTTCGGTCTTTGCCCGTTGTTTTCATATTGGGCGTCGCGGCGACCATTATTTCTATTTATTTCGTCGTTCCTTCGTCTGTACTGGAGGAAGTTCTTCTCCTGTTCCATCTCCGCTAATAATGTCGACATCTCCTCGATGGTTTGTATACGTCCGTTTATTCGGCCTCTCGTAATTTCCCCACCATAGTGGTAAGCTAATAGCCTCACTAAACATTCGGTAGGAATAGCAGGCTCTAAATGTCTGGCTATGTTTATTTTTCCAAGAAAATATGCGGTCGGAGTTTGCTTGCCGTGCAGGTCATATCGGCCCAATCCTATGTCACTTCTTATCATATGTTGCGTGGCATCGGACCAATACTTAGATTTGAATAGTTTTTTAAATTCTTGGAAGTTTTGTATACTCGGCCGCATCGCCGTCCACCAATTGTCATAGACTTTTCGGAACATTTCGTCCAGCATACTCCTAATCACAAACCATCTGTCTTCTCCGGTTTTGGCTATTTTCTCTTCTACCCGTTCTAAGAATAGCATGGGGTTTCTTCTATAATTTTGGAAATCGATAACTTCTCGATTTTCCTCGCATGTTGTATGGGCACCGGTACATTGTCTGTTTTTTAGAAAGTTTATTTCATCTCTATGTGCAGTTGTTTGGTCTTGTACCCGATTAAGATTAGTACCTATGCTTTCTAATCTTTCTCCCATCACTGCTTGATTGGTTCGTATGTTTTCAATTCGTCCATTCGTTTCTTCCCGGACGCTCAGTATCTCTTGGTTCATCCGCTCACACTTTTCCTTGGTCTCGGATTCTACCCTTTTAATTTCAGTCACCGGTTCTTCCAGCTTCTTGTCCCATTCTTCCTGCAATTGCCGGTTATTAATTTCCATCTTGTTATTCCACTCTTCTTTTAATGACTCTTTGTGAGTAGGGGGAAAATGCCGGTTCAAACCCACAAAGGAATGCCGCCTTTCTTAAAAAACACTAAAAAAACACTAAAAAACATGATCTCAGAGATGACACCGCCACCGCTGGACCCGCAGCATCCCGATGGACCACAGCACCGCGAATTTCCGCGAATAAATTTTTTTATTTTTTTTATTTTATTTTTTATTTTTTTTATTAAATTGATTTGGTGGGATGATGTTCAATGGACCACCAGCATCCGTGAATATAATTTTTTATTTTTTTAAGAAAGCTGATTTGCATATCAGTGGGTGGCTTTGGGTGGGAGGTTTTTTTATTTCATATCAGTGGGTGGTGGTGGGTGGGGGGTGGTTCCAACTCGAAGCATTATAGTGTATATTAAAATATATGATCAGGTGTACCAACCTTTGCATGAGTTCAAATTTGTCGTGTGTTATAATGTATATTAAATCTATATGATCAGGTGTACCAACCTCTGTAGTATTATTATAGTGTATAGATATTTTATATGAGCAGGTTTGTCAACATTTCCTGAGGTGGGGGGAAGGAAATTCAAATATGTGTTATATTGTGTATGTATAGAGCAGATCTGTCAACATTTTTTTCTCTTCTGTGGTGGGAAATTCAAACTATATGATCATAATTGGTACTCTCCCTCGCTCTCTCACACGTTGTGTATGTCTCTCTCTATCTCTCTCTTGTTGTCAAACCGTTCTCCTCTCTCTCTGTGGTCAGTACCGAGCGCATGTATATGAAATTAGAAAGTTTATATTTATTCGACAAATATTAACGTCCTCTCACTCTCTCTCTCTCTCTCTCTCTCTCTCTCTCTCTCTCTCTCTCTCTCTCTCTCTCTCTCTCTCTCTCTCTCTCTCTCTCTCTCTCTCTCTCTCTCTCTCACTTTCACACGTTTCAACTATGCAAGGTTCTATACCCTTTCTCCTGTCTCCCTCTCGTACATTGAGTAGTTGGTGTGATGAATAAATAATTTTAGCACTATCTCTCTTTCGTTGTCAAAACGTCGTCTTCATTTTCAATGTATTAAATAATTAATTAATAGTTTTATAATACAGTCAGTGTGATTGATCCTTGTTAGAAATATATATATTTGGCGTCAATGAACTACTTATCTGTTATGTTGTTACAGACAATACTTCTGTTTTAAGGTTGCAGTTTACACACACACACACACACACACATAGGTTCAGTAGTGTATAGCGAAATAAATTAAAATTATACACACACATGAAAACGGCGGCTGAAATTCATACAAATCTTCTGATGTAACAGTTCACAAAATAAATTAATTGTACACATGTTCAGAGGTGTAGAGTGAAATAAAATAAAGTCATAATTTGTTTAAATGATTAAATATATTTTAACATTCACAATATAAAATTCACAATTAAATAAATACATTAGAAATTGATATTTTTCGAAAGTTTATATATATAATTGTGTGTCGTACTTGTAGAAGAAGCAACCTGCAACATAACAATACAACAACAACATTAAAATCATGTTAAATATCACACACACAGATGCACACGCAACGCGCGCACATACAGACGCATACGCAACGTAATCACACACACACACACACACATACATACGCATACGCAACGTAACCAAACACGCAACGCGCCCACACACAGACGCAAACGCAACGTAATCATACACATACATACAACGTGTACACGTTTGGTTTGAATCATGTAGGACCAATAAACAGATAACAGATTTAAATATGCTATAGTCATTGTAAGACGTTACAATCATTGAAGTGTTTAATAAGTAAATTGTATGTATGTATATATCACTGAATAATAATAATAATAATATAATCGTTCTACTGTTATCGTTTGCTGCAACAGGTAAAGCAGTTTACAAATAATTACATATAGGTTCAGAGGCGTATAGTGAAATAAATTAAAAATCCATTCATCAAAACTTTGTAAATTAGAATCTGCACTACATTCAAACATACGCACACACACAATGATAAAAAATTGTTTATTAAAAGTAGTTTACCTTAACGAGGTACGATTTCCATATGTACTGTTTGATTCCTCATGCCTCGAAACACGAGATGTAGGTCGCTGGGGCTTATATGACGGAGCTCTTCATCTGTAAAGACGCAAGCATACCTCTTAGGTAGATATACACGATAGCGTAGCTCACCATCTTCCAACGTTACAAGCACAGGCTTCCCATATCTTGTGTCCACATGCACCATGTTAACAACCGGATACTGCTTGTTCAATGTTAATTCTGCACACCGTTTGTACTCAATAGCAGAAACTGCATTGAATTTTGTGATAAACGACATTATTTATGAGAAGTGAAGACGTCTGTATCAAACTAGGTGGAACTAAACAATGACTACAAAGAAGAGTAGTGAAAGTAATGGTGGTGGTGGTGATGTGGTCATCAGGAAAGTTCACGTTCATCGCCCGAAGCTTTGCATGTGCATACACACAGGCAGAATTAGCGCTGTTACAAAATATATATATTAGGAAAGTCAAGCCCACAGACTACTAGAAATAGTTATCGTTTGGAAAAAAAGAAACCGCACATTACGAACTAATATCGTTACAATAATAATAATACATAAACTTACGTTTACGGTCGTCCAAACTGAAGTATGGAGTGACAATAACTATAGATATCACAGTAAGAATTTTTGTTGTTGTTTTTAACAGGTGATGTTTTTCATCCCCTGAAGCTTTGTATGCAGAATTATGACTGTTACATAATATATATTAGGAAAGTCGACAGAAATAGTTATCGCCTGCAGCAAGAATTTTTGTTGTTGTTTTTAACAGGTGGTGTTTTTGCATGTACATACATGCAGAATTATGGCTGTTACATAATATATATTATGAAAGTCGACAGAAATAGTTATCGCCTGCAGCAAGAAGTTTTGTTGTTGTTGTTTTTAACAGGTGGTGTTTTTGCATGTACATACATGCAGAATTATGACTGTTACATAATATATATTAGGAAAGTCGACAGAAATAGTTATCGCCTGCAGCCATATACAAGTTTACCTAATGAAATTAACAATGCTATGAGACACTTACATTAAAAATGTTTGTATAACAGAAAAATCATTAATTATCCACTCTCTAAGTGCGTGCACATTATGGTTTGTACATAGTGTAGAAGAAGAATTGCAATGTGTAAGACATAACGCCCCAGGAATGTCTTTTGGTACGTCTTTTGGGCAACCAATGTCATCAAGATTTATTATATGATAATGAATTATTTTCGATTCTAAAAAACGTTTTTTCTCAAGACCCTTCACAAACACATATTTATATATGTTCGTATACGTTGTTAACACTGAAACAAGACTGTCGTACGGTGTCTCTCCTTCATCCCATCTTAGCCCATGATAGTTTGTCGTTAACCAGCAGTTGGTTCTAGTGTATTTCGAATTCGTAACGACTGTAGCAGGCGGGGCGAAAATCCAATGTCTGCATGCAAAACGTGTTACGTCCATAACCGACAACTCCTTTACTATATAATTGCCGTTGTCATCATAAAAGCAGTGAAAGTCAATTATTACAGCAGCGTTTTCCATTATACTATAAAAAAAAAAAGAAACCACACATTACAAACTAATATTTATAAACACAAAGATCGTTACAATAATAATACACAAACTTACGTTTACTGTCGTCCGAACTGAAGCGTGGAGAGAGAATAACTAACGATATTACAGTGAGAATTCTTTTTGTTTTTAACAGATGGAATTTTAGCAGGAGGGGGAGCAGAGTCGCCGTCGGCAATTAATTTGGCACGTACGTAAGATTTTAATAAAACAATTAACAGTTTTAAATAATAATTTTCGGAAACAACCCCCGACTTAAAAAAAAATATAGTTTACCTTGTGGTATAAAATTCAAACTATTAAATTGTCTCTCTCACACACATTCTGATTACTATACAACTAATTGCATGTATGTTCAGATGGTTCTACCGAAATAAACCATTGTATGTGTGTGTGTGTGTGTGTATGTGTGTGTGTGTGTATGTATTCGCTAAATCCGCCTTTCACTTTCTAATATGACACATGACACTCATTAGTTGCACCACCGCAAGTAATTATGGATTAGAAAGTATTCACGTCCAAACAAACATCGGCTTTCCCCTACCACCAGAGACCAATATATACTCAACAAATTTAACGATAAATTCTCATTTGACCTGCTTGCGTGCACTGACAAATCTATCACGACATTTTTAATAGTTGGAAGACTGTATTATTGTGCAATCGCAGTATATACAAGTTCCTGTGTGTAGTCAACATACAATAGTTTTGGTGAGTATAATTTATTGTATGTACAGATTTTATTTAAACGTAAAAATTATTTGCATTAAAACATTATTTAATACATGTATGTGTATGTTCAAATCACAATTTATGAAATATATTCTTACCGTATTTTTTTAATTACACTTCTAGTTGAAGATATATATATTTTAATTTAATACATGTGTGTGTAAGCGTATGCGTATGATCAAATTACAATTTTCTGAATATATTCTTAACGTACTTTTATTCTTAACGCACTTTTAATTGAAGATATATATTTGAATTTAATACAATTTTCTGAAATATATTCTTACTGTACCTTTTATACACTTCTAATTGAAGATATATATATTTTTAGGTATAACTGAATTTTATCGGATTCACACTGACTGCTTGCGTGCGTTGATAAATCTATCTCAGCAGTTTTTTAATAGTTGAAAAACTGCTTGAATTATTGTGCGTCTCAGTATACACAAGTTCCTGTGTGTGTATTCAACATACGTTAGTTTGGTAAGCATAATTTATCAAGTGCATTATTTATTGATTTAATACATGTATGTATGTGTGTGATCAAATTATTATTATTATCTGAAACAGAACAGTATATATAGATTCGAGTGGTATGTAAGACGCTGTTATATGTTACTAGTAAAAACATTATTTACTGAATTTAATACATGTATGTGTATGTTCAAATCACAATTTCTGAAATATATTCTTACCGTATTTTTTTATATTACAGTTCTAATTGAAGATATATATTTGAATTTAATACATGTGTGTGTGTGTGTGTGTGTGTGTGTGGGTGATCAATTTTCTGAAATATATTCTTACTGTACCTTTTATATTACACTTCTAATTGAAGATATATATGTTTAGGTATAACTGAATTTTATCGGTTTCACACTGACTGCTTGCGTGCGTTGATAAATCTATCTCAGCAGTTTTTTTAATAGTTGAAAGACTGCTTGAATTATTGTACGTCTCAGTATACACAAGTTCCTGTGTGTGTGTAGTCAACATACGCTAGTTTGGTGAGCATAATTTATCAAGTGCATTATTTATTGATTTAATACATGTATGTGTATGTGTGTGTGTGTGTGTGTGTGTGCGTGATCAAATTATTATTATTATCTGAAACAGAACAGTATATATAGATTCGAGTGGTATGTAAGACGCTGTTATATGTTAATAAAATCATAGCAAATATTTTCATTCTAAGCATATTTACTGTTTAATAATAATTACAACCCAACGAATGATATATATAGTTTGATGCTTTATAAGTTTGTGTACATTGGTTGTATATTGTAAGCATGAAAGTATTATTTAAATCTGTTTGTGTGTGTGCGCGAAAATAAACTTAATTTTCTCGATCTAGCAAATAGTTGGTCTAAGCGTACATGTATTATGTACAAATTGATATATAAAACGTTTACGATACACTAACATAATACCAGCGTTATAACAGTACCTTTTGTTTTTCAGTATTCATTCATTCTCACTTGAAGATCATGGCTAACCTTCAGCAGGAACGTGGGGAGGAGCAGACTGAACAAGGTAAAAAGTTCACAGTTAAGAAATTATTTTTGTAATTATGTAGTGTGCAAACTTGCTGATGCGAATTAACGTTTGAGTCATACTATGTCTATTGGTGTGTGCATGAAAAGTCTCACTCTTAACATCGTTTAGAAATTGACATGTAGATGAAAATTTTTCATGTTCCTTCATAGGTTTGTCACCTTCTTTCCAATCAACTAATTCAATTCCACAACAAAAGCATTTAACTCTATCGTCTACGAATGACATACTATGTCCACAAACATCGAAATTTCTAGGGTAGAAGTAGAACCCCGCAAACGCTAACTCGTCGGGGCTGATAAACGTCACTTCCCAATACTTGAATGATTTTATTCTTTCACTTTCAATACTAAAATCAGGAGTAGCCGACATCTTCACGGTTTGTAATAAACTGACATATTACCCCGACGAGTGTTATTTATTTACTACAAACATGAATTTGTGTGTACACGTTATTTATCATTCCTATTGGTTACTAATACTCATGTTTCTATTGTTTCAGTTGTGACTCGGTTTTATATCGAGAGGAACAGTAGTGTCCGAGGGTGCATCACAACCTTCGACTACATTCCAGTGAACGTCAACGCGTCGGATCATGACGTAGTATTCGTAATGACTGAGGCACGTCCTTTATTGCATGAGGATATTCAGGCAGAGCAGACACGTTTACGCAATATCAAGTGGCATATTGCGTGCAGGATACGTTTTACCAAAACCGTGGTAGATGGTGACAGTGGTGAGGAGAAAGAGGTAACGAAAGACGCCGTCTTCCACGGACGTTGTCGCACGTTGCTCGCGGACGACAGCGACGAGTTGAATTGTCTACTCGATGAATCCTACGATAAAATCTTCAATAGCATGTCTAATTTTACCCGTGACGGGAGCGGATGGACGGTGGATGCTGTACTAAAGCTGGAACTGGTTGTTGGACGGTATCAGCCTCTAGCAGCGTCCTCCTACCTTCCAACCCCGCGAAAACTCTCACACACCAGGGCAGTAGTCAACATCAGGAACCCCCACGATGAAATGTGTTTTCTGTGGTCTGTTCTAGCCCACATACACCCTCAAGTAAGAGATAGAGACCGTGCTTCAAAATACATCCCATTCATAAACACATTAAATATGTCCGGTATCGAGTACCCTGTTTCGTTAAAGTCCATTTCCAAATTTGAAGCACAGAATCCTAACATTTCTATAAACGTTTTCGGCTATGATATAGAAGACAATATCAAAAATGAATCAAAAAATGAGGTTTACCCTCTGAGAATTACTCCGAATAAGGACAGGTCGCATCACGTTAATCTTTTGCTTCTGACCGATACGAATAGCCGAAAACATTACTGTCTTATCAGTAACATGAATAGATTGTTATCATCCCTAACAAAACACCGCGCTCAATCATTTTACTGTGACTACTGCCTGCATCGTTTCGCCACAGAACATGGTCTGTCCGATCATCTCCCCTACTGCACACCTTACGGCGAGCAGAAAACCAAAATGCCCACGGAGGAGGAGAAGTTTATGTCCTTTAAAAATTACGCGCACTGTCTTAAAGTACCCTTCACCGTCTACGCCGACTTCGAGTCCCTCATCACTCCGCTTCAATCGTGTTCACCTGGTAACGACGTCCCGACGACAGTGCACGAGTTAGGTGAATTCTACTCCGTCGATAGCAGCGGTGCCCGTCAGAAAATAACTTCTCCTCCTGTATCGTCCACATCATACGAAGCGATGCATATCCCGTCAGGTTTCTCCTATGCTATCGTCGATCATACGCACAGCCTTTGGAGAGAGGCTAAAGTTTATCGGGGTGAAAACGTTGTAGACACGTTCTTCTCGTGGTTGTTGAAAGACGCCGAGGATATGATGAAGGTGGTACGACATAACGTACAATTAATTATGTCCGATGATGACAATGTTGTGTTCACTAACGCCACCGTTTGTCATTTGTGTGAGCGCCCTTTGACAGACGATGACAAGGTACGCAATCATTGCCATCTTACGGGGAAATTCTTGGGAGCAGCCCATAATAGCTGTAATCTGAGTTACAAGATGCCTCGTCATATCCCCGTCTTCTTTCACAACCTTCGTGGCTATCACCATTTAATGCTTGGTTTAGGGAAATATAAGGACGAACGCGTATCCTGCATCGCAACATCCAGTGAGCGTTACGTGTCGTTCTCCCTGGGTCCCTTGCGTTTCGTAGACTCCTTTCAATTTCTTAATCGCTCTCTGGACACACTCGTTACCAATCTGTCCGCGTCCGGGAGCCAATTTCCTTTGCTCAGAGAGGAAATGCTTAGACGGGGTTTCGATGAACAGACCAATCTGCTCGTACGCAAGGGGGTATACCCATACGAGTATGTTGACATTATTGATCGGTTCAACGAAACAAGTCTACCCGCTCGTGAACACTTTGATAACCGGTTGATGGAATCATCTATTTCGGACGCAGATTACGAGCACGCGCAAAACGTGTGGAGTGCATTCAATCTGCGTACGTTTGGAGATTACCATGATTTGTATTTGTTGACAGACGTAATGCTGCTGGCCGATGTCTTTGAAAGTTTCCGAGACATGGCCTTACGCGATTACTGCTTGGACCCATGTCATTTTTACTCGCTTCCCGGACTCGCTTGGAACGCGATGCTAAAAATGACCGGGGTCGAATTAGAACTGTTGACAGAAATGAATATGCATCTGTACGTCGAGTCTGGGATCCGCGGAGGCTGCGCGATGATATCCAACCGTCATGCAGTCGCTAACAATCCTCTGATTCCAGACCAGTACGATGTTTCGAAACCGACCTCCTTCATTCTGTATACGGACTGTAACAATTTATACGGTGCAGCCATGTCGCAACCACTCCCTTACGCAGACTTCCGATGGCTCGATCGTAACGAAATCGAGTCCTTGGACGTACGTACTGTGAGTGATGATGCTGACATCGGGTACATCCTCGAAGTCGACCTACACTATCCTAATACCTTACACGACCTGCATTCCGACTACCCGCTTGCACCTGTGCGCCAGCGCATAACACACGATATCCTTTCTCCCTTTTCCAAACGTTTACACGAGAGTATATACAGATCATCGTATAACGAATCAGGGTCATCCGTACAGAAGTTGTTAACAACTTTGGAGGACAAACAAAATTACGTTCTCCATTATCGAAATTTGAAATTGTATTTAAGTCTTGGCTTAGAGCTGAAAGCGACTCATAGGGTGTTGTGTTTTAAGCAAAGCGCTTGGTTGAAACCGTTTATCGATTTCAACACCCGCAAGAGGCAATCAGCCGTCAACAGCTTTGAAAAAGACCTTTTCAAACTGATGAACAACGCCGTATACGGTAAGTCGCTGGAGAACGTACGGAAACATATAGACTTTGAACTAGTCTCGAATGAACGACGGCTTCAAAAACTAGTTTCCACACCCAGGCTAAAACGTATGATTCGTTATACGAACGATCTGGTGGGGCTTTCACTCCGTAAAAAATCCATCGTTCTTTCTCGTCCCGTGTATGTCGGCTTCACGGTGCTTGACGTTAGCAAAACAATAATGTACGACTTTCATTATCGTTATGCTGTCGCCAAGTACGGCCGCAACGTTAAATTGTTAATGACTGATACAGACAGTCTGATGTATCATATTCAAACATCAGACTTGTATGCAGATATGAAGAAGGACTTGCACGTTTTTGACACCTCGGATTACCCTACGTCTCATCCTTGTTATAGCCTTAAGAACAAAAAGGTTGTCGGACTGTTCAAGGTTGAAACGTGTGGTCGTCCTATTAGAGAATTCGTAGGTCTCAGAGCGAAATGTTATTCGTTCCTTGTGGCCCACGAAGATTCTAGCAATGCGAGTCAAAAACGTGTGTGTAAAGGTGTGTCTCGAGTTGCTATTAAGAGGAGTCTGCGACACGATATGTATCGCAAGTGTCTCACTGATCATTGTCGGTTTTCTGTCAGTGCGCTGTGTTTACGTAGCGATCATCATACGTTGTACACGATGCGTGTAAATAAGCAAGCGTTGTCACAGTATGATGATAAGCGTTATATATTAGACAATGGTCGTTATACCCTTGCGTACGGACATTATCGGATACATGCCGACGACGATGACGACTCTGCTCCTCCACCTGCTAAAATTCCCCGTTACACCACTGGTTAACAAAAAAATTCTTACTGTGATATCTATAGTTATTGCCTCCTCACACTTCAGTTCGGACGGCAGTAAACGTAAGTTTATGTATTATTATTATTATTATTGTAACGATATTTGTGTTTATACATATTAGTTCGTAATGTGTGGTTTCTTTTTTTCAGGTGATAACTATTTCTAGTAGTCTGTGGGCTTTCCTACTATATATATATATTTTGTAACAGCACTAGTTCTGCATGTACCACGTTAAGGTAACAACCTACATTACTAATTTTTTTTTTTTTTTCACTGTGTGTTTAAATGTAGTGCAGATTCTAATTTACAAAGTTTTGATGAATGGATTTTTAATTTATTTCACTATACGCCTCTGAACCTATATGTAATTATTTGTAAACTGCTTTACCTGTTGCAGCAAACGATAACACTAGAACGATTATATTATTATTATTATTCAGTGATTTATACATACATACAATTTACTTATTAAACACTTCAATGATTGTAACGTCTTACAATGACTATAGCATATTTAAATCTGTTATCTGTTTATTGGTCCTACATGATTCAAACCAAACGTGTACACGTTGTATGTATGTGTATGATTACGTTGCGTTTGCGTCTGTGTGTGGGCGCGTTGCGTGTTTGGTTACGTTGCGTATGCGTATGTATGTGTGTGTGTGTGTGTGTGTGTGTGTGTGATTACGTTGCGTATGCGTCTGTATGTGCGCGCGTTGCGTGTGCATCTGTGTGTGTGATATTTAACATGATTTTAATGTTGTTGTTGTATTGTTATGTTGCAGGTTGCTTCTTCTACAAGTACGACACACAATTATATATATATAAACTTTCGAAAAATATCAATTTCTAATGTATTTATTTAATTGTGAATTTTATATTGTGAATGTTAAAATATATTTAATCATTTAAACAAATTATGACTTTATTTTATTTCACTCTACACCTCTGAACATGTGTACAATTAATTTATTTTGTGAACTGTTACATCAGAAGATTTGTATGAATTTCAGCCGCCGTTTTCATGTGTGTGTATAATTTTAATTTATTTCGCTATACACTACTGAACCTATGTGTGTGTGTGTGTGTGTGTGTAAACTGCAACCTTAAAACAGAAGTATTGTCTGTAACAACATAACAGGTAAGTAGTTCATTGACGCCAAATATATATATTTCTAACAAGGATCAATCACGCTGACTGTATTATAAAACTATTAATTAATTATTTAATACATTGAAAATGAAGACGACGTTTTGACAACGAAAGAGAGATAGTGCTAAAATTATTTATTCATCACACCAACTACTCAATGTACGAGAGGGAGACAAGAGAAAGGGTATGGAACCTTGCATAGTTGAAACGTGTGAAAGTGAGAGAGAGAGAGAGGGAGAGAGAGAGAGAGAGAGAGAGAGAGAGAGAGAGAGAGAGAGAGGACGTTACTATTTGTTGACACAGTTGAAACAAGTGAGAGTGAGAGAGAGAGAGAGAGAGAGAGAGAGAGAGAGAGAGAGAGAGAGAGAGAGAGAGAGAGAGAGAGAGAGAGAGAGAGTGAGAGGACGTTAATATTTGTCGAATAAATATAAACTTTCTAATTTCATATACATGCGCTCGGTACTGACCACAGAGAGAGAGGAGAACGGTTTGACAACAAGAGAGAGATAGAGAGAGACATACACAACGTGTGAGAGAGCGAGGGAGAGTACCAATTATGATCATATAGTTTGAATTTCCCACCACAGAAGAGAAAAAAATGTTGACAGATCTGCTCTATACATACACAATATAACACATATTTGAATTTCCCTCCCCCCACCGCAGAAAATGTTGACAAACCTGCTCATATAAAATATCTATACACTATAATAATACTACAGAGGTTGGTACACCTGATCATATAGATTTAATATACATTATAACACACGACAAATTTGAACTCATGCAAAGGTTGGTACACCTGATCATATATTTTAATATACACTATAATGCTTCGAGTTGGAACCACCCCCCACCCACCACCACCCACTGATATGAAATAAAAAAACCTCCCACCCAAAGCCACCCACTGATATGCAAATCAGCTTTCTTAAAAAAATAAAAAATTATATTCACGGATGCTGGTGGTCCATTGAACATCATCCCACCAAATCAATTTAATTAAAAAAATAAAAAAATAAAATTAAAAAAATAAAAAAATTTATTCGCGGAAATTCGCGGTGCTGTGGTCCATCGGGATGCTGCGGGTCCAGCGGTGGCGGTGTCATCTCTGAGATCATGTTTTTTAGTGTTTTTTTTAGTGTTTTTTAAGAAAGGCGGCATTCCTTTGTGCGTTTGAACCCCCAATTTCCCCCTACTTTTGTGTTCATCTAGTTTTTTCATGGTCTCTTGGTAATTTCCCTTCAATTCTTCCCTCAATGCTCTATTATTTTCGTCTATTTTCTCCACCATTTTACTGCTATTCTCTTTCGATTCTCGGCTCAATTCCTCCTTTGTCTGTTTATTATCACTCTTTATTTCGTCCATTAGTTTCTTATTACTCTCGTCCATAGACGTTTATTGTCCTTTTTTAATTCCTCCATCTTTTCTTCCATTTTCTTATTACTCTCCTCCGTTTTCTTACTACTCTCCTCCATTTTCTTACTGAAATCTTCATGACTCTGTTTTAAGTATTCCATAATGCTCTTCATGTCAACGCTCTCTGTGACTTTGTTCGGTTCTTGTCTATCTCTTTGGTCCTCTCTTATTATTGCTTCTACTTCCTCGACCGGTGTTGCTTCTTTGTCTTCCATGTTTAATTCGTCTACTTTCTTGGTTTCGGCCGCTCGTTTTCGCGATGTTTCTCGCTTCCTCATTTTTGTTTATTTTTGACGGTTTAATTATAAATTATAAATTAATTTATATTAAATTAAACGCCTCACACGTTGGTTCGCCAATGTGTAACACGAATTTTAGTGTGTTACGTCTTATTTAAATGTGTCGCTCTTTTACTTTCTGCCCCACTGTCGGGTTCGTCAATTTGTAACACTAAAATTGTGTTACTCGTTTTTGTGTTATTGTTGCGGGCACTTAAATTATATACGCCGCCCGTTGGAAAAGTCAATTTGTTACCAATATAAAATAATATGTTGTGTGAACGTAACTTATTTCGCCTCACACTGGAGTCGTCAATTTGTAACAAATATATATGTATTAACTACCTTAAACCACACCGTTGTTGTTGTAATTATGTTACTATTAATAAAATATGTTAAACGGCGAATGATTTTGTAATCTGCCGCTCGCTCCCACTATACGTACCGTTTCAATGACGTCACCCACCGTTGCCAACCATTGTGGTGTCCGCTGTGCTCTGTGAACTTATTTTTTAAATGGAACAGCAATAATAACGACGCAAATATAACAACAAACATATATCTTTATAGAAACCATTTATTCAGTAAAGCACTGGTTAATTGTTTCTCGTTTCTTTTTATGATAATCACAATTGTGGCAAAAATTATGTGTCTTCTTTTCCAGTTGGTACAGTAGTTGCAATTCTTATTGATTAAGACCAAAATAAAGCGTTGGTTATTATTTCTATTAAAATAAAATACCTCAGGGCGTATCTGGTTCGGGGATTACATTAAAACAAATATTATTCTATAAATCAAAGTACAAATTTTACAGTTCAAGGATATTACAAAGTTTAAGAGTGTAATGTGCACACATGCAGTCGAATAGTGGTTGCTAGTTATTATAGGTTATGTCCAGTTTATGTGTTTATTAATTATTATCAAAATCAAAGGTTCTTGTGGTGTTTAAAAAGGTGTCAATCTCAATTCGTGTTATTAGTGAGTGTTCTTAGTGTTGGTGTGATATGGTGTCTGTAGTTTTAGTTGATTAATTCTTAAAAAGTCGTGTATACAAAAGTTGGTGTTGATACATAATATAATAAAATGTCAAAGTCACCAAATCCTCTTCTTTATATGGTTCTTGGTCGAAGATAGGGCCCACGTCTGCTTCTGTCCTCCTCCCTGGTTCTCGATTCTTCTATTTCCAATGCTAGTTGTTCCTCACTCGGTTGTAATAATTCGTATTATGTATATCTATCTGTATTAAGATGTCTGGAATGTGTTTTCACAGTTTATAGTTAATTTTGTAAGACGTTTTGCAAACCCGTTGTTAAAGAAGTCTCCTTTTATTTATCCGAAATTTCTGGTTGCTAAGGGTAAACTTGGAATCTGGTTGGTTGATTCGGTTATACATTGTCATGTAAATTCATTATTTCAATGTCTGAATTTGTTCAAAACCTTTAAATTAGTATAACTTTTCTGTACTGATTGGGAATTTAAAACTATTAGCAACATTATTTTGGTCTTTACATTTGTGACACATAGACACTAAACATGCCTACCTTTACTTAAGAAATACAGCTGTTACAATTTTGTTATTTGAATTTTTCTTAAATAGCTTAAAACGAATTATTTTGCTTCTAGATTTGTTGTGTATACTATTAACTATAAATCTATTCATCCTTCAACATTTGTTTCACAAAATTCCTAACAGTATTATCTAAAATTTACAAAAGTTGGTTTTACATGGCTTCCTACAGTTTGCCATCCACAAAACATTTGCTGCTCCATTTATTTGTTCAAAAAATGATCATCCTTATATAACTACTGTCTGCTTTGTTATTTTTCTATTTCTCATTAATTTAGAATGGTTGGTTGCTTTCCTGGCTATCCTGATAACATCATTACATGAACAATAACAAAACAATATATAATCAAATCAATTTACTGTCATGCCCACATGGCTATGACTTTTATGGACATTAAATAACTAAGTTAAAATTTCATTAAACATAAACAACTGTTTACCACTAGTAATAACACCTCCTTTCACTCCATCTTGCTTTGATAACTAATTAATTAATCCTTATTATTAATACATAACAAACATATTTGAAAACAAAAGAGTTGTACTCTAACTCAGACCTTCCAGCCTTGAGTTCAATGAACCATTAATATAAACAAAACACATATGTTTTTTCATTACTTAAATTATTCCTTAAAATTAAGTTTCATGCAGTCCTTGCTGTTTTTGTTTTATTTCAGGGATGTACCCTTGATCACTGCACTACTTATTATATTATCTCATCACATTTATAGTCATATTACCTAATATTGTGAGGTAAAAATAGCACTCACTTGGGATCATTTTTAGTATATTTTCATAATAAAATTACTTGCACTAGTCCACTGTTATTCTTTGATCTTATCTCTATTTGTTTTAATTAGTCTTATAATATTAATAATCTTATTTATACAAGATTATTAACATTTGTGTGTTCCATTAATAAATAATTTCCACTGGTTCACTTTTAATTCTACCTTTAGACACTTCTGTTACTGATTGTTTTGTTTTCACTGACACATAATATTCAGCTACTTCCTTATCCATTAAAATATATTTAATACTACAATATATCGTATTGTGTTTCTATTTGTCACATTCATTGTTTTGTATTTGGGTTTACATTTTTATTGTCATTAAAAGGACTTCACTCTTGTTGTAAAATATTACTGTGAATAAGTTATCATTTGTTGTTCTCTGGACAACCTTATGACCACTATTTATTACAATTAGTTGTATGGTTCTTGTATCTATAATAAGGTTTGTTATATTTTCATTACATCATTCAAATTAATCACTTACTAATATTTCTTTTTACATAGTATTGTATGTTTGGGCCTATTATCCCTCAATTTGTATTTTGATTATCTTGATATTATGATACATTGAATAAAACCATTTGTTTCCTTATAGCATTGATACATAATCTGTCTGTCTTTATAATACTTATTTTGTCATTATTTAAAGTTCATGTCTTAATCGGGGTTGAATGTATTTTGCATCACTTTGCCTGAATCATTAATTTGGGTACGGTCAGTTGTATTACTAGTCAGTCTGAAATCGTTATTCGTTCCTCTTCACTATCATCTTGAAATACATTTTTCTTCTCGTTTAGTTTCTTATCCATTGTCTTCATTAAATCGGGTACGATATTAAGATGTTCCAAATGTAATGTTACAACATTATTTTACTTTTTTAATTTTTATTTACTACAACCAAGTACCTAACGTAAATTGTCATGTTTCTTGTATATTTTTAAGGTTAATTTCTTCACCGTCCTGTCAGCATCGGCAATAATGTCAAATTGGGAAAATGTGCATTACCACGGGCTGAGAAGCAGGTATGTGTGAAACAATTCCGACGTTCAGTTTCTTTCTTATTTAAAATTTTGTGCCAGACGTAGACTATATTCCATCTCTGCCTAAGGAGTTGACAAAACTGGCTTATCACAGCTACTACTGCTTGCTAATTCCCCGAACATATATAGCTTAATTATTATGACATAACTGATTTCTTTATGGAACAAATTCCTGACGATAGTTGGTCTAAAAAGTTTTTAAAGTAGATCCCCCTCGTAGAAGGCGCAAATCAGGTTGACTCAGAAGATTGTGGAAGGCTGACATATGTGATGAAATGTAGAAAAGGAAGCTTGCAACAGGAAGACTGGACGACAGAAGCCTCTTTTTTTGGGCCAGGGGTTATGCGGGACGAAGGGCACGCCCACGCCCACTGTTGTGTCACCGTGGGGACCACGATAGTCTGAATTCCTAGATGTGGCCTACTACCGCCAGGATCCAGGATGAGAGAGACGGCAATAGCTGCACAAAGATTGCTGAATTGATTTTATTTTCTTTCAGTGAACACCATATACAAACAACAATTAATACCTTCAACGCGATTTTTTGAAGTTATGATCATGAAACATTTTAATAGCATCATCATCATCATCATCAACCACCTCAAGGAATAGGCTCACCCTGAACCTGTTCCGGGACCCACTTCGCTCTCGGCCGTCCTATATCTCTCTTCCCCACCGGTGTACATTCCATTGCTAGGACTGGAGTCCTGTCACCCGCCATTATTCCAAAATGTTCACATCACCTTCTTTTGTTCCTCCTTAGCTGTTCCAACAATGGGTCGACCCCCAGTTCCGTCCTTATATCCACATTCTTCTTTCTATCGGGAATGGTACAGCCCAGAATACTACTCATAAACTTCATCATCAATCTTTGCTTTGTTCCTTTGTCTCTTTGTGTGTCTCTTCACCTCCATACATCAGATACACCGTATTTAAAAAACGTTATCCTTGTTTCCTTATGTGTCTTATTTTTAAGGTATCTGTGAACTGTTCCACAGATATTCCTAAATTTGTTTAATTTTTCAGCCAGATCAATTTCTGTCCCATATGTAACGTAACATCTCAATTAATTGAAATGCTGGGCTCGTTCCATAATCTTTCCATCTATAACTATCTTAGATTTTACCGGCTGCTTCCCTCTGAATGCCTTTGTTTTAGTCTTATTCGCTGAAATTTTAAAACCATATTCATCTGCTATTCGATTTAGTATGAGCATTGATTTTTGTAGTTTATCCTCGCTGTCCTGATTTGTTACCATATCATCTGGGTACAAATTGCATACATTAAAATTTATCAACAAAGCTCTGATATCAAATACTGTTTTGTTTTTAATGCATTGAAGTACAATGTATATAATACAGATCAAGCTTTCGTATTTTGTCGCGCTTTTTGTGTTTCAGTGGACCGAGTTGTCTGTTTTAGATAATTACATTTCTCTAGATAATGGTTTAACTGTATGGACTAACATCTTTATTTGTTCTAGATACATAAAACTTAAAAACCTTAAATTCTGCAAGTTCGTTTTCCGTTTTAGAAATGAAGGGAAAATAAAAATCCGAATATAGCGAGGAGTATGTAAATTTCATCCAGAATAATCGTGATATACAAAGTGCAAATTGTATTTTGCTTACTGCTTGCATGTTACAATCTACAACGACATGTTCTACCATTTCGCTATACATTTCACTTTTACTATTATCGTTCTCATTATACTGTATTACACAGAATGTTTATATGTACGGTACGTAATTTATTCTTGCAGAAACGATGAAATCACAGTCACAAGAACCTTTCACAATTAGCCATTGAGTTCTGATTGAGGAACGCTGTTTTACTCACCCTTTAACACAGTAAAATTATAGTAACGACTTTGTTATTATAGTCTATTCATAAAACCTCACGGTCTGCTGAATAATGATGAGACTATTAAATATTCATTTAACAGCTGTTGTTTGTACTATCTAACTCGGGGATGCTCAAAGTGTAGACCGCGATACACCCCTGATATCGAGTGTAATTTTCCAGTTCTTCTCTAAAGTCTTTTAAATCTAGATCAAGGATTTGTCTGTTATGTAATAAAACTGGACTTAAAACAGAAATTATTAAACCTTGAAATAATTCTCGCTATGAACGGAATCTGAAAAAGAACATTTTTGAGTTTAACCAGGGTGAAAAATCGCCTCAACTTTTTAAAAGTATATAATCGTGTGTTTCTATAATATTTTTGTTCCACCTGGGATGACAAACTAGCGGCAATAGGTCTTTGGGACTTTCTTATCAAGGGGTAGGAAGCAATATTATTTGTTTCATAGATCTTCTTTAGCACAGGACTGCTGTTTGATGGGCCTGGTAGTAAATAGTACTTACGTTTCCTTTGCAGAAAATAAATAATTTCTTCCCAGGTAGCGTGTCTTTTCTTCGTTCTCATTTGCGGGTTATTTTTTGCAGTATGAAGACCGTGTTTCGGATTGTTTAAAACTGCCGGTGTTAGATTGTTTTCCAGACATCTTGTGTAAAAAGGTGCAAAGCCATCAGTCTCATTAAATTTACATATCGATAATTTTTATGAATTTTACAAGCAGTGGCGCGCCGACACAGTGTGCAAAGTGTGCGGCACTCCTAGGCGCCAGGATAGTAAAGGGGCCAAAAATTTCAGGCAAGGGGGAACTATTTGAAAAAGAAAAGTTATTATTCATTAAGTTAATTGTATTAACCTTTTCGGTGCTCTGGGCGGGTATGCTCGCCAAATTTTTATGATTGTATGGTGCTCCTGATGTGTTAGGTCGCACGTCATTTTAAACTGGCAAAGTGCTCAGAGTGGTTTCGTATGCCTATGGCTGCAACTAACGAGACTAGCGTTGCGCATACAAAGTCAATTGTTTACGGTTAGTTATAAGTCAGCAGTTGAAACAAGATACTTTGTTTTCTTCCAAATGATTTTTGATGTTTTTGTTTTTCTTCTTGTATGTTTATTACTTTTTATACATTTTTTTTTGGTAATTCCTGGATTTTCTTCAATAATCTTATAATTCATACATTTCGTATTTCATTTGTACTCACTGACACTTTTGTATAAAGTGATTTTTTATTGTTGGGGGTGGGGGGGTATAGTGACGCCAACTAAACTTCTGCACACAGGCGCCGGACACTACTGGCGCGCCTCTGTTTACACCAAATGTGAACAATAAATAGTTATCTATTAAAATAGTTATTAATAATACAAAAAAATTTGTTTTGTGTATATTAAATACATATATCTACTAATTTAACATGAAAGTGAGCCCAAAACCATCTTAAGCAGTATATTTTGAGGCATCTATGTTGACATCAAACATGAACAACCCCCTGATCTGACAACCCCCTGAATGTTAATATATGCAAATGCTTCGCCCTTGGAGTTTAATTTTGTTTACTGATTGCTATCGATTACAAATAAAATAATAAAGTAAATACCTACATACCTTCTAATATTTGGAACGAAATAAGATTTTAAATATGCACATAATAATTATCTTCTTATTTAAAGTATGGCGTTATAGACAATATAGAAGTGTATCAAAATATTTTAAATTTACTCGAAGTGAGTTAGGAAAATTAATCTGATCGTTTATCTGCTTCATATGGTACTGTATACTGTCATTTAATATTATTAAGAGGTACTGAAAAACAACACAACCTTTACATTGACTCTTGAAGATATAGTTGTTCAAGAAAGTGGATTTCTTGTGACTGTTGTTTAAAAATTACGTTATAATACAAATTGTATAAATAAAACTAAACATTTTTGGTTATAAACGATGTTTATAATGGTCAAAATTTTATTTCTGTATGTAATCAACTTTTACCACAGTTTTGAATAAACGAGTGGTATAAATAATATTACAGTTCTAATTGGTCTTGTTTCATGTAACATAAAAGGACATTTTATTTACTTCATTAGTTGCAAAGTTTTAGCGTTCGAGAATAATCTAAAATTTGTTTTGAAATAAATTATTTACTTAAAATTCAATTTATTTATCATTTTAAATAAATTATTTTATTTAAGATAAATAAATTTTATAGATATTATTAAAATGGATATTACAATTTTAATGACTCTTATTACGTGTATGGTAAATCGATAGTGAAATTAGAGTTACCAGATTTAAAAACTGGAAACGTGTAGTGCATTGTTCTTGCGCCCGATTACAATTCTAAACTGATGAATGAATACGCAAAAAGCGTAAACTTTAAAAAAGGGGAAGATGGTCGAACTTAATTTTAAATAGTGTATCTTTTTATGTTACATAGACTTTAAAAAAGTAATTCCAATGGGAATACAGTAATACTCATAAACACACGCATTAGCGCACGTAAATATGTTCGCATTAAAAGCACGGGAATTGTGTGGCAAAGCTTTCCCGAAGCTGTGAGGGTTTGTGCTGCGAGAAACAGAAATTCGTTCCGATAATGTGTTCCGATGGCTTTAACCGTCTTCGAATTGGAAGGCAGAACTATTTCACTTCACTTAAGAATAAATATTCCGTATTCTTTAAACATTATAAATATTTTAAAATTATAAATATCATTCTATCAACGTAAAGAATTCCAAACTTAAAAATTAATACAAAACCGTATAATTTAATTTAATTTTTATATTAACGCTGGTCGTTTGTACGTAATAGAACTGATTATCATTCCATTTAAATTAAAATGGGACCACCAGAAGATTTAAACATTTTATTAGTAATTATGTAAGTAAAATATTAGTGTTTATTTACTGTGCTCTTCATTAACAAAGAATTAATAACATATTCACATATCAACGAACGACTTTTCCAATTAATTATCCTCAGTCACTTAATTTCGTAAAATTTCAAAAGCTTGTTTTGGCATATTTAAGAGTTGTCTAATTAATATCTTCCTCTACATCTTAGGATATCCATTTAGAAAGATATAAACTTATTTCGTTCCCAAATGGAACCGATTTGTAATCGTCTTTTTATTTTTTGATAAATATAAATAATATTTTTGAACCAAAGGTACCTAGCATTTACATGCTGCAGCCAAATCTGAATTACCAGTAACAGAAGGGCCACTTTCATTGTGGTGGCAAAATTTCTGTAGATTTCTGTTATGTGATACAAATTATTTATTAATACAAATCTATTTATATTCTTACTATCCAGTAGAAAATTTCGTATACAGGATGTGCAGTTGTCATTTTTTCTTAAGTACTAGCCCAAGTAGAAAATAATTTAAATTCAAAATTTGTTAAATTATTTTAATCTACAATTTATTTTCGTCTGTTTCAGGTAAAAATAATTTGTCACATAATTGTAGTTAATATTATAGGTTTGTAAAAGCGTTACTTTTTCGATATCTGAATAATAAAAAGACCTCTACACTCTCAAAACGCTTATAATTGTTTACTTTTATAGCGAAAGGTACTTACTAATCGATTTAGTTCATTTCTGTTCACCGATTTTAAAAATTGCCTTTATTTTGATATTCTTAACTATATTTAGTCCAGAACATTTTTTATTTTTTTCATTGTCTATTATTTCACGCAAACGGTTTACAGTAATCTGATGCGCCAGTTATTGATAGTACGTGTAGGGTCGTCGATACTGCTCAAATTTTTAATAAAAGTAACTGGTAAATGCAGAGGAAAACGTTTAATAAATTAAAATAATTTGATGCTTCATTATTAATTTTAACAAAATATTAGTAATATTAGTAGTTATTATTTTATTATACACCAAAAATCTTGAAGATTTTTATTAGCTGCAAATGTACCACTATATTTATTATAATTAATAAATGTTGGTATTAATTCTTTATACCAGCGTGCTACTTTAATGTAAAATGTATTTGTTTACATATAAGAAACCTATATGAGAAATGTGGATGAGTGTGTTGTGTGCGTGCGTGTTGTGAAAGAGTGAGTGTGAGTGACTTGTCTATGCTAGGTGTGTGATAAGCCATAGTTATGGTAATGTTTTGTTTGGTTTTGTTTGTGAGATCTCTGATCTATGTAGATTAATCAGAATTATTCGTCTTGAATTTTGAGTAGCCTACATTCAAACTTTATTGGCATGAAACTCAGTGCTAGTAGGCTACACCCTTCAGAAGATTAATGTTTGTTTATTACTGGACATTTAAATATATTTTGACTTCACAGTTTTCGAAGAAGAAAACAATTATTCATTTAAGTAGTGTTCATAATACTTAATTCCTTTCGACAAGGTGCGATCAAATGTTTAAATTTAAACGCTATCTGTTTCGTGTACCAAAACTCATTACACCTTGGGTACCTCGTTGAACAAATGCCCTTGTCTTATAGGAATTACAGAGAAAGCAGAGGTTGTCATCGACTCTAAAACCTTAAGCTACTTTGGTCACACAACGAGAAGAGAACACGGGCTTGAAAAAAATAACAGTAAAAGGACAGGTCACTGACAGAAGATGATGAGGTTGGTCACGAAGTGAATGGGTAGATCGAATAAACTATGTAACCGTGAATTTAGCACTGACGTGCTTTGTTTTTCAGACCGCAAGTCATTTTGAAAATAACTTTTTGTTAACAGTGTAGTAATTTTATTTTTTGTATTTTTTGTTGTTGTTTTTGAATGTAGGCTACAGGTTTTATGTTCGGGATTATCCTAATTTTTAATCAGACTGTGCTACATGTTTATTTTACCACGTGACAACCTTACAAATTGGGACTCTCATTGGTCTGTATTATAGGTTCCTTAGTTCCCCCGTATGTATAACAGTCTTGTCACGTTATATCTAACTCATTCAAACTTCAAGCTTAATCTTTTCTGTGACGTCTATAGTATTATAAGGCCATGGTGCAGTTCTCCCTCAAGTATTCCGAAAATCCTCCTAAATTTGATTTCGTAGGTAGGGGGGTTCACAATACGGGGGTATGGAATAACCCCCAGTTAACGGTGGATCTTGAGGCTTTATCCAAACATTTTTTTAAATTAAAGCCATTTAAGCAATTATTGGAATCAAAAACTAATGTTACTCTTTTTAATGTTTACTCGTTATACCAAAGGTTTTCTAGTACATATGCCTAATCGATAACAAAAATCGCCTTGAAAAATCTCCCCTAAAAATTCCAGTGGTGCGACTTGCACCATTGCACCATGCTGTGGGCATCCCTGTTATAAGGCGTCTATGGCATTTATTGGCAATAAAATGAAAACATCTAGAAGTTTCCTTATTAACTTGCGTACATTAGAAACGATTGACATAACTACCTTACAATTTTCCTTATACACATTATACGATGAAAATTATACTGTTAAGTAAATTATAAATTATAATTTTCATAAATATAATGAAAATTATATAAGTAGGTATTCTACATTATATAACATATTATATTTTACAATATATTCTAACGCATTAAAAATAAAATAATCCCGTCTAGAACGATTTCCGTAAACACGAATTGAAGGTACGAACGTTTTGTACGTAATTTATCCGACCGGCATATAAATAAAAGTAAATGTTTTCGGCTTGGGTAATAGGGTGAAGTTCGATTTATATCTACATGCGCCAGTGTAATCGGCACTCCCAGACTGGTGTGGTGCGGGCGCGTACACGCGTGGCCGTGCGTCGGTGCGTCCTGTACGGGCCCGCCTGAAGGACACTGAAAAATTAACCCAAACTGCCCGACTAGTGCTAACTATTTATAGTACCACTACGAATAGTAGCGCTCGTTTATTTTCATAACAATACGAGTCCCTAGACCTAGCAATGGCAATGTTTAATGAACAGAAAAGTCTTATACAAATTTCTTTTGATATTTTAGAAACTTATACTGTCGTGTATAAATTGCTAGTTGAATTTTCGGGTTTTTGTTTTTTGGACAAAGGCTATTCATAAATATACTGGTTTGTAAAGGAGAAATTCAGTTTTTTTTAATAATTTTACATGTATAAAGTATTGGGTACATCCAAAATTTAACAATTGTAAGCTTTAAACTGTTAGGTCTTAGATGCGAGTTAACAGACCACGAACTGTGAACGACGTTACCTCGTTAATGTAATACCTTGAGACCAGGGGCGGATCCAGAAATTTGCTCAGGGGGGGCACATTCTGGCAGTTTTGGGCCCCTCCTTTCCAGGGGGGGAGGTGTTGTTAGAAAAAAAATCTTATTATCAAAGTGTCTGTTGAATCAAACGATATAAAAATTAATATAAATAAATAAATAATTAAATATATTAATATAAATACAAAAACATTAGTTTTTTAACATATTTATTTATTATTGTATTATTATTATTTGAAAAATAATAAAACAACCGATTTTGATTTTAGAAAGTATAATGTATTTGTACAATTTTGAAATAATATAAAGTAAACTTATAACAGGAATTTTTTATTTAATCTATTTAAACTTTCTTTAGAAATTTGACTTTCATTTGACTTATAAAACTAATCTAATTTTTACACCATTACTTACTCTCGATACAATAAGAATAAGTGTTATCAATAAGGAAAGTAAAACCTCTAAATAAAAATAAGCACAAATACTAATATAGAATTATAATTTACAAAAATACACATATTCATTATCAATACTCTGATCTAGAAATATTAGGTGTGAACGTATTTTATATAATAAAAAATTATAAATTAAAAATAAAATTGCGATAAAAAATAAAATATAATAATTGTTGTAAAAAATTCGGGTTTCAAAGGGTTAACTAACTGAAAATATCATAATTGCACTAGCTACATAATTCATTTTATCCAGTGTATTTTCGAAACGTCTGGGGGGGGCACGTGTCCCCGTACCCCCCCTTGGATCCGCCTATGCTTGAGACTACTTGGAAAGTATAAGGTATCAACCGTACAATAAAGGCAAAAAATGTCTACTACATAACCAACAAACACAAGGCGAAAACAAAATCAGACGCACTAATACTGATTCCACAACAATAGCAATGCACTGATTATACATTCTATAACAACATAACTGCAACTACTACTACTACTACTACTACTACTACTACTACTACTACTACTACTACTACTACTACTACTGCTACTACTGACAAACCTCTGATTGAAAAGAACAATAAGGACGACAATAACTGGCAGGAATGATGATCATAGAGAACCAAAACCAGATGGATGGGGCCAATGAAAATCCAATGAACCAATGAAAACCATCAATACGTTGCGCCTGGAAAAAGTAGAAAACATGGGGACGTTGAATTTTATCTAACACACTTTCTTAAAGGACAATGATCAGTCTCGGTTTCAGTCTTATGTTCACAATGTGGGTAGGGCTGCTAACTCAACTTGTCCGTGTACATAAGAAGGAAGACTCTTACTATACATTATTTGTATCCAACTAACGGACAGACTAGATGGCAGCACCTAAAAGGCGCAATGGGACGTATTACCCCTTGACAGAATTTTTGAAAAGATGCTGAGTAAACGGGAAAACTGGACTGAAGAGATACGTTACTTGAAGAAGGTCCTACGAAACCGTCACGGCGCTTCAACAGTAACGTTACTCAAGGACATAAAGCCTAAAAACGGACAAGGACATAGCATCAAGGAGTAAGCATTGTGAAAACTTAGCACAAAGGAGGTAGGGTTTTAGAGTTCAAGGCGCGACCACCCGGAAGCACGACGTTTCTGATAGTGAGTAAACATTTCCTCCTCCCCAGAAAAAACTACCACCACCACTACTACTACTACTACTACTATTAGACTAGTAGTTCTAGCATATCGTATCATGCAGACTGTGTGGTGGAGAAAAGGGAGGACAGGGGCCGTGCTATTGATGAATGTCAAGAAAGATGAGGTATGGCAACAGCACGAAGAGGACATGGAGCGCTTTGTTTATGGAGTTATCGCATGAAACAGAGAGGTCTGTTACTTTTTAACTAGACACGGTCTGTTTCTGTCTCCCCCTATACGAAATGGTGAAATTAGCTCTGTGGACATTGACGAGACGATGTGATCCACACGTTTTCGTCTATGAACATGTGGAAAGAGGGGAGAATGCAATAGGCCAAATCACGCCCGTCAATAGCACAAGATGATGCTACACAGCGAAACCCATTTGGATGTGGCTAATGACCCAAATAAGGTTCTCCATCAAAGAAAGAAGTCGTTGCAGCTAGACCCACTGATTTACCATGTACAGATTATAAAAAAACACATACTCTTTATAAGTGCGCAGATTTCTTCCCGGCATCACCACGTAGCATTGTCTAAAATGAGTTCCGGGGTCGACTTTACTGCCTCCGGAGAAAAGGGTCCTGTTGTTTTGGAGTGTGAAAGTCCACGTATCGAGGCAGAGACTCTCGTACGGTGAACATAAGTTCACTCGTAAAAACTATGACTACTACTACTAGTTCTATCTTACCATATAATATTAATGTCGTTATATTATAATAATATTTATGAAAGAAGAGTAGTAACCTTTTGCTTACTATGGACAGTAACTTCGCAAAGTAAAATCAAAAGCATGGATTATTAAAGAGTTTAATAAACTATCGTTCGGAGTTACGGGTACTGAAGCGTAACACATAAAAAGCATTAAGAGACAAAAAAATGGATTTTTGGAGACGACAGACCAGTAAGTGCATAAGAGAAAGGATAACAACAACGTGATAAAAGAAGTTATGAGAATTACACATTCAAGTATTGATGATATTAGAAAGAAACAATGATTCAGTTGGTCTTACGATGGCCGAACACAAGTTTCAAATAAAGTGTTGAATTGGCAACCCAACTGCAGAAAACCAGTCAGATCAAGTAAAAGGTGGAAAGAAAGCACAGACAAGGAAGGCCGAAGATGACTTACGAAACGAACACGGAACACCTTCCCTGATTCTAAATTTTTCTAGATCGTGATGGGCTTCTTTCACCCGCTGTACTTGTTGCATCTTTCTATTCTCTTGGAAGACGAGGATCTTGTCCGTTAACCTCTCTGTTTCCATTCGTCTAAGCTGACCGTAGAAAGCCATTCGACTTTTCTTTATCGTGGTCAAGATTTTCTTGAACTTTTCAGGGCTCTTTTGATATCAGCATATTTGGTTTTCATCGTCCAGGTTTCGGTGTTCAGTTTCGTTTACTCTGTCTTTTCAAAAGGCACTTGTAAACCTCTCTTCACTACTGTTTCTTCTAAACCTTCTATATGTTTTGGTGCAGTCTCTAAATTCTTGGCCAAGAAAACTACATCCACTGCAAAAGCGACAGATTCAAATATAAGCCCAGCCTTTGGTGACCTAATCTGATTTCGTTCGGAGTGTTGTACTGACTCATTTATTTCCGCCATTCACGGATTGCCTTCTCCAAGACGCAGTTGAACCGGTTTGAGGGGAGTCCGTCTCCTGTCTCATCCTTGTTTTGGTTTCAATAAGCTCTCGTAGTTCTCCTTAGAATTGACGTGAGATAGGATGTTCTTTAATAGTAGTTTTGTCAGCGTTATTTTCTTATTCCGAATACTTTCATCACGTTTATCAACGTAGCCCGGTCTGTGGAATCACATGTCTTTTTAAAGGCCATAAGCGTCATATAGCGAGCGAAAAATTTAAAAATTTCAAATTTTCTTCTCGACCGATTTTGTTCACACGCAGTTGTGTCAACGACTTCAAGTTAAAGCAATAAATAAGGCTTAATGTGAAGATGTCAAACCACCGTCGCTAGCAGACAATAGAAAGATGTTAGACTTCACGCAACAATAGATATGAAAGTTCAAGATGACAGGAGAAGCTTGGCTAAAAATTATTACCCCACAACAAACTACACAATGCCATGCTAGGGCACTCACACGTGTGCGTATAGAATTGTATAGTTTGTATAGAACTGATCTATACAAACTAACATTGAAAGCAACATCATATCCATACTACTCTATAAATGACGTGAGTTCACGTGTGCGTACGAGTGACAGTGAATTCAACTTTATTCAACAAGATGTGTTCATCAGACTTCACCACAACAAGGAGGCCGATCACCGTTGGACCATGAGTGGATATTCCTAATACAAGTAACAATTATTAATCTATTAATTTAGTAACTACTACCGTCCTGACTCTTTCAAAGAATCCCCAACCTGGGAGTTTTAAATAATTTTGATAAAAGAATAAATTTAAAGTTATAAATAATGAACAAGTAAGCGAAACTATCTGGAATTAATGAACGCATTAAGTAATTATTATTTGGATTTATTGTATATCATGATTTATGTATGTGTGTCTTTTCCAGCTATCATACAAGCTAGAACTTGTTTAATGATGTATGTGTTATTTGATGTATTTACAGGTACAGCAAAGTCTTTATGTGTTATGAATATAAATTGACTTGATGAATAATAAATTAGTAATTTAAGTACAGTTAAACAAATGCGTTCATTATTACTAAGACCCGCATGTTAAAGTTTTACATAGAACACAATTACACGAATATTTATAATTGTACAATTTTCGTATGTAACAAAAGAACATGATTAAATTACTTAAGAGTCTCTTGTTTATTATGCTAATTGGTAATTAAAATTGATAATTGATCTAACTAATTAAGTCACATCGTAATTAGCATAATAACAAAGTAGTCATGATCACCTTCTTATCCACTGCTAGTTTGATCTAGGTCTTGATGATGAAGATATATTCAGCACATGGTAGTCCATTCCCTAAATCTCGCTTGGTATTCTTCCATCTGTGATTATCTCTTCTGTATTGCAGAGCCATAGAAAGGGTCTTGTGCGTCACAGGTGAGAGTGGTAAGCCTTTGTAGTTCTTGATGTTCGTTTTTTTCCTTTTTCGTGTAACGAGTGGACGATCCCGTCCTTCCATGCGTCCGAGATTTCTTTTGTGAACCAGATCAGTTGGGAGAGTCTCTGGAATGCGTATTTAAGAAGTCTCACAACGTTTCATTAACTACTAGTTTCTTAGTTTTTTGTGTGGATCTTTATGATTTCTTCTTCTTCTTCTTCTTCTTCACTACATGGCTTGGTCTATAGCTCGTTCCGGCTTCACAGAGTCTCTCACCATTTTGTCCAGGGTCTTCCCATGATCTCTTGTCCCCACTGGCCTATATTCCAAAGCTTGTTTAGGAATACGCGTGCCTACCATGCGTTCCACATGGAACTTCCAATTCCTTTATTCTCTTCAGAACCGACTGTAACTTCAGGTCTTTCCTGATGTCGTCGTTTCGTAGATGATCTCTCAAACTATATCTATTAACTGCTCTTAAAAATTGCATTTCCGAGGCCTGTATTTTTGAAATACCTTTTTGCAGGAGAGTCCGTGTACCACATCCATACATTAAAGTCCGGTACAGCCACGACCTTATAGGACTTTAGCTGTGTCTCCCTCTGCGTTTTATTCTTCAATAGTTGTCATATTGTTCCACAGGCATAACTAAATTTGCTTAACTTTCTTTCGATATCGTTGTCCTTCCTATATGAGATATCACATCCCAAATAATTAAAATGTGATACCTGCTCCAAAACACTATTATTAATTACAATTTTTGTTCTTACAGGGTTCTTACCTAGGATTTGAGATCTTAAAAGTTGTATTTGAGGTCTTTATGTTATCATCTATTTATTTCTTATGTGCGGGAATTGTGTCGGGTGGTTTTATTCTTCACTTTTCAAAGGTCATTTTGCTCTTCGGTGGCACACAGTTATTTCAAGTACTTTACAGTTCTGTTTAGGCCTGTTGTTCAATATTCTTGCTTTTATTGTACTTTTATATGGATCCAGGGTCCATCTCCAACAAAACGTAGGTCCATGCTGTTTTAGGACGTACTCTACTTCTCTTTCCGGTGGGTGTTTTTCATAATTGTTTCGACGAGTATTTGGTTCTTCATTTGCGTGTGCCACTCGTCTCTTAAGGCAATTGTAGTCCGCCAATTCCATTATTTACCTTTAGTCCTTCAAGCGTATGGGCTTTTAGCCCAGCAAGTGCTACTTCACCGAGAACCGTTCTCGTTTCAGCTGGGTGTAATGTGGGCTTATGACCAGCAACGGTGGAGTAAGAGGAAAGACAGTTGTCCAAAGTTAGTCAAAGTTAGTTCACCCTAAACGTTTTTGAAGCAAATGTGAGGGGAAAAGTCTTAATCTTTAACTCTTGAATTAAAAGTTTGATACAAGCATCTGATGTTGTTCTTGAGGTTTTCTGCCATCTCCCTAAGTTGCTCCTTTACCACAATTCATTATCAATTATCATGATCAATGTAATTCATTGATCATTATCAATTATCATAATCAATTAATTATACAACTTAAGGCATACAATTAATTATATAACAATACAGAATTTTATACACACGCACGTACACGCGTACACACACAGCAGGATGCAGATTGGGTAAGTCCCCAAATCCTGATTTCAATTGTTTTTGCTTGTGGTTGGTAACATGGATCTAACAATTATTGTTTAATAAATATTAAAGTGTTGAATAAATAGGCAAAATGTTAAATAGGTAATTCAGTAGGCCTACGTAAAAATTATTTATAAAAGTCAAATTACTAATATATAATGAAATTTATAAATAATTAAAAAAATAATGAAGTGAATAAATAATGTATGAAATAAAAATTACTTTTTTAAGAATTTATGGGAAAAATGAATTTATCTCATCTGTCTAATAAAATCATTATCGTAGCATCATTTATGATTAGGACTTTTCAATGCTAAGATAAATTATACTCGCTTTTTTTGAGCTCTTATCCTAAACTTCTGGTGAAGCTGGTGATGTATCCTTCCTGGGCCAAATCCTATCCCTATACCACTTGAATCTTACTTACACAAGCCGTAATGTCTAATGTCTTATTTCGTGCACAAAGCAATTAATCGTCAGTCGTGTTAGAGATAATCTGAATCATTGATAGGAAAGCCAATGGTTATGAAACACGCCAATTGATCGTAATACTCACAGCTTGCACGGCCGGAAGCATTTGATGTCATCGGGCTGTCTTTATTGCGTTAAAAAACCACGTTAATTTCGCCTGCGGAAGCCATCTTCAGTGGCGTGTTTTTGATCGTGACGCGTAGGCTACATTCGGCGTATGTTTTACTTTCAAACAATCGCCGATTAAATTCAAGATTCCAAGATCAACCTCGAAAGTTCACTTTTCTCAGCTGAGTTCGAAACGTCCGTCTGGCGTTTTTACCGGTTAGCTACGGCTCTATACCCCTTACACTTACGTCTTCTTACAGAGTTAACTGTAAATGTAAATTCAACACACTTTCTTCTGGTTTTTGTTATTACTTCCATATTCCTTAAGGAATGGAAGTATGGTGATGGCAAAAAAAATCGTGTTCGAGATTATTGCAGATTCTGATTCTACTACACTCAAAACATGAAAAAAAGTCGTTTTCCGAAAAGTGTCTGTGTGTGTGTCTGTAGATTTTTTTTTATGGCAAACGATAACTGCCGCAAATTCAAACAGAATCAAATAATGTTTTGCATACAGCCCTGATTTGTAGAGTACTCACGATCTATTGTTTTTGGTGAAGATCGGTTGAGGGAAAGGGGTAGTTTACCTGCAACGGTTTTTCTTCATCAAGGGAAATTTTTTTTTTGGCAAACGATAACAGCCGCAAATTCAAACAGAATTAAATAATGTTTCGTATACAGCCCTCAATTGTAGAGTTTTCAAGACCTATTGTTTTTGGTGAAGATCGGTTAAGGGAAAGGGGTAGTTTACCTGTAACGTTTTATGTTTTAACAAGGGTATTTCCTATGGCAAACGATAACAGCCGCAAATTAAAACAGAATCAAACGATTATTTGCATACAGCCCTAAATTGTAGAGTTCTCAAGACCTATTGTTTTTGGTGAAGATCGGTTGAGGGAAAGGGGTAGTTTACCTGCAACATTTTTTTAACAAGGGTATTTTCTATGGCAAACGATAACAGCCGCAATTTCAAACAGAATCAAATAATGTTTTGCATACAGCCCTGATTTGTAGAGTACTCAAGATCTGTTGTTTTTGGTGAAGATCGGTTAAGGGAAAGGGGTAGTTTACCTGCAACGTTTTTTTATCAAGCGTATTTTCTATGGCAAACGATAACAGCCGCAAATTCAAACAGAATCAAATAATTTTTTGCATACGTCCCTGAATTTTAGAGGTCTCAAGGACTTTCGATTTTGGTGAAGATCGGTTAAGGGGAAGGGGTAGTTTACCTGCAACATTTTACGTTTTAACAAGAGTAAAGTACTTGGGGAAAATTTATTTAAACTTTTTGAAACAATGGTAATTGTTAAAAATAAAATAATTTTGTTGCCAGGCAATAAAATTAAAATTTTTTCATTTAATGTAATATAATATTTTTCATTTAATACGGCAATAAACAGGCAGGTAAGACACAAACACACACACACACACACACACACAATTCACGTTATTTCTGGCCTCACTCATGTTTATTTTCTTACGTTTGCACGCTTTTTAAATGGAAAGTGCCGAAACCCACACCAACATAACGCGTGCAAGCCGAAAAAATGGACATCAATTTGCTTACTGGCGAAGCTAGTAGTTAATGAATGGGTAGGCAAAAATCTTATCTTAAATTTTTTTTAAGGAATCACTAAAAGGACGGTGGGTCAAATCGGACGCTTAGGTAGAGTTTGCTGTAACCGAATGGTTCCACAAACAGCCGTAAGAATTTTACTAGCAGGGAATCTACAGGTTAGCGCAACAGTGGAACTCATGTCTTAATGTTATTGGAGACTTCTTTTAAAATCGTTGAATAAAAAATGCTTTACAGCTCTATACGTGTGTCTATTGAACAATCCTTGTATTAGTCATACACAATAATACAACTGATTGAACTTCAAATTTTTAAACTTGATTAGTTTCTATATATATGTTTAATGTTACAAATAATTCAAATAACAATCTTGATCATCTGTTAGTTCAGCGGAATAACAGTGACACTTTTAATAGCCGCATAAAATAAACACTTAGAAACAACACAGGCGCTTTAACTTAACTATTTGGACCACAGAAGTGAGGCATGCCTCAACGCTCTATGTGTACAGCGCGGGACAATCCCCCCTCCCTACACTTCCCTATCACACCACTACATTGCTTACATACGATGTATACAAAAAACGCTGAGGCAAGTTCAGGTTGCCTCATTCGCTTTAAACGAACTATGCCGAATCTCACCTGTCACCATCTAGCGGTCGCTCAATAAAGCACGTTTCGGTTTAATAAATTTGACAGTCGCAGTAACAATGTATAATCTTTACGTTATGTAGTTCATACGTATTTATAATTTTTATTCTACAGAATTTTTTAGGGTAGGCATTGCCTCAATTGCCTCCATGTAACTTCGCCACTGATATATATGTGTACAACGTTATCGGCAACAAAGAAGTAGTTTTTGTTAAAATTCCTTCCCGGGATATTTGGCCGTAGTCCAATGTTTTCTACAAAACCAGACATTTCGGCAATGCCATCGACTTCCATCATCAGTGAAAATCGAGTGCGATAACGTGAGGTGGTATACGTTAGTGACCACAGTACTGTTGTTAAGGCTGAAGCAGTAAGTAGAAAGAAGTAGTTTCTATGGTAATATTTCATTTCGAAAATGATTTTAAATATAAATCTTAGAATATGGAAGTCATGTATGGTTCTCCATACCGATATTTTTTTCTTGTTATTGTTGTTCTTGTACATATTCATGTACTTCTCCCATTGGTCCGTAACAACTCATTGATCAACAGGTTTTCTTTTCCAATATGTCTGCCCTTCAAGGGATCTTTTCTGTTTAGTGGTAGCATCCAGTGAGCAATTACTTGACGTAGCAATCGCCAGTAACAACGCATTTCCCCCTAAAGTCTCGTACACTTCTACATGCAAATTAGGTCCACCAATAACCTTTGGATTTTGTAATAAATCTTCCTCACACTCTTCTCGCATGTAGGAATTTCAATCCACCCATGTGCAGTGAGTCATTTTCAACTCATCTTGACAGTATTGCACGGTGAGTACTTCTTACTCCAACAGTAAATGACGTATACGATAGTACGGAAATCTAACCGAGAATTATTTAGGAATGTATCCTGTCGCAATTGTTTGGATTCCCGGCAGTCCTTTTTAGAACAAATCCAAAGTTCTTTAACTGTCGTATACAGTTTCATTTGATGGCAGTTCGTACAAATTCTTGGGTTGTGTAAATTCTTGGGTTTGTCTCTTAGAAACTGTACCGCTGAATCTTTGTCGAGATTCCGTGCTGTTAACTGAATGAAATTCATGATAGGCTACGGTACGATACTACTGCACTTGCGACTGCGGCATACAGAGTGCCAGGGCACGCTGTCACTATGGAATGGTTGCAAAATGCGTTGAAACTGGCTATTGCTACGTCGAGTAATTTCTCACTGCATACTGCCTCTAAACAGAAAAGATCCGGAAGATTTTTAGACATCATTCTTAACACGCGGCACTTCCGTACTATATTTTTTCGACCTACTAGTTTAAATTATACAGGACGCGGCAGAAATAACTAACGGTTTTTCTTTTGTTTTTATGTCACGTGGAGTTGACGTGGGATGGTGGGATGGTGGGATGACGGGCTTGTCACTTTTCACTCGCCATGGAGCCGTAGACGCGATGCACCGCGCTTTCATTGCTGTAATTTTTTGAAAACAGTGAATCTGTTGTGCTCACTCGCAGAAGATTTCGTCATGTTTCAACGTTGGACGTCATGGTCGGTTGCCTACTAAGAACACGGTAGTGTGGATGGAGAACTTCTGAAGAAGCACCATCAAAACGGTACGTCGTCATTCCTCCACTTCAAACATCCCCGACCGAACTGTCAGTGGTATTCAGATTACCACTTCTATCTCTATAAGTGATGGTTGTCCGTGAATTGACCCCTAGTGACTGGGAACAACGTCGAGATTTCGCACAGACAATGTTGGAATAAAAGGGCCTAAAACGCTAGAAATTATATTATTGAACTGAAACCAATCCAAGACAGCTTCTTGAGCTTCCACTTCGCGCGGCACAGATAGCAGAGTGTGGTGCCAATTATTGGGTGATTGGCCCATATTTATTTGTTTAATTGTTTATTTTTTTGAGGAAGTTACAATGAACGCAGACAGGTACATTAGGATGCTGCAAAACCTCTGCGCCCCAGGACATCGCAGAAGGGTATAAACCGAACCGAACTGTAGTTCCATCAAAGTCTTCGATCGAAGTACTGAGAAGGATGATTTCAGGACATCTCATTTCCCTCCGTGGAGACGTCATGTGACTACCCCGTTCACCCGATCTTTCAATATGTGATTTTTTCCCGTGGGGTTACTTGAAATCCAAATTTTTCATTGACAAACAACTCTTGTTACTAGAAATAAGGCTGAAAATATGTGTTTGTGATAGAAAATGAATACAAATTAACTTTTTGTAATTACAGTGTTATTTTATTTCAAAAGCCGTCAAGAATTTAGCCTTACCCGATATAAATTCCAAGACTCTCTCTGACTATCTCGTTTGAAACCTCATCTCAGCCCAGTGAATTATATTAAACTTCTTCCTGACCTCAGGGCTTACGACTACAACCTGTTCCGTCATCTTCTGGTCCTATTCTTACGTCTATTCTTCCTTGAGATCTACAATTGATCCCCTGTTTCATTCGACAATCATTGCTCATCGTCTCTACACGCGGTTGCAATTAGCATTATCTAATCCTGTGCTTTATATGCATGCTGTAGACCTATATTCCCGACTCAGCTCTTATATCTTCATTCCTAATTTGAACTCGGCGGTATAAACCTTTTACACGGTTCAATAACTTCATTTCAGCGACTATTTCCGCAACGCCCACATCTCATATAGGTGCTGCCGTGAGACCATAAACAAGTTCAGCATTGTCTTGTTACTTAGCATGCGGTGGATGGTACCACACATCAGTTGGTATTTATTGAGTTTATTGGTGATAACAGTCGCGCTCTCATAACTGACATCACACACTAGTACGTTAATACTTGACAGCTGTTCTATAGGTTTCCCATTGACCACTATCTTCGAACGCCCTGGTCACTTTCCTTTGAAAGCCACGAGCTTGTGCTTTTTCAGATACTGTTAATTATATGCCTTAAATATAAGTCTCAAGCGATGCAAAGGTAATTGTAGGTGCATACTCTGTTTTCTGTAAAATTATCTGGTCATCCTCAACATAATTGTGTTTACACACTTATGGGTTGGGTCGCATGTAATGCCAGGATTGACAACATTCTTCCTTTCCCGTACGACGTCAGTACGTATGGTATATTGAACATGCTAGGTTATTTACTCATTTTTAAATATACAAGTAATCTATAAGTATCTGTCGTATCTGTCAGAAATTTCAGAAGTGGATTGCAATTTATCCAGCCTACTCTCTGTAACATACCCGTGGTTACAGACACCAAGACTTCAGTGGAAGCAGTGTTGTAATAAATGTGTAGATTTCGTCATTAGAGAAACCTAGAAAAACGTTGTAGGTAAAAGACGCAACAAATTTCTAACCCGAGTATCAGCCAGTCTCTTAATGAGTCTTAATCTCTTAATTTTATCAAGATTCATCAACGAAGACTCAGGCGATTACCATTAATAGGAAACAATATAACTGTAAAAAAAGAATAGCCATTAATGTTACTACCAATGCTGTTATGAAAAGTGCGCACAAAACAGAAGTAGGACTATAAAATAATATGAAAAAACTCATGAATTGTAATCACACAAATTAGGCTTTATATAAAACTTACTACTACAGTCATCACGGTTGTGAATAATGGCGAAGACGATCACGTGAACATTGACGACTGTGATAATGAGTAAGTTGGTAACCGTTTAGGGCTCATAGGTACACTATTTTTGATCCGATTACGCACAAGTCGGCCTCGGATGGATCAAGAACATAACGTGTTGGTCGTGTCCTGTGAACGTAATACTGCATCTGTTATCGACAACGATACAATCTAGGTAGTATCCTTATCTATAGCCTATAGAACTCAAGTGGTCACCCACAAAAATTTAATTTGCTTAAAAACGTTTCGTCGTGGGAATAGAAAATTAAAAAAAATATATATATACATAACAACCCAAAACATGTTATTAGAAAGTAGCCTATACTTATGTACTCAACCTGACTGCACTTCGTGTCGTCAAGCGATTATCGAGAAACCGGTGAGTGCGCGTTTATATTGGCCCAACAATAATATCTTTTGTTCACGAATTCTTACTATCAGCCAATGTAGGCCCTAACCTTATTGTCCCACACTCTCTCTCTCCTCACCTCTCTGTCTTACACCGTCTCTGTTCTTACGCCGTGTATTTTACCAGAATATAATTTTATTGTTCCCAGTTGTTTCTTTAATTTAACAGCTATGTGAAAAATTATATTCTAGAGAAACAGTAATATATAAACTTCAGGTAACAACATCTTTCTAGTAAGTTAATTAACGTATTTCTAACTAATGTATCTTGTGCCCTGGTAAATCAATCTTGCATGCAAACGAAATGCATGTGAATGTTCCTGTGGCCGTCTTGGTCAGTAACGGGAATAGCAGAGAGTACTGCGAGAAGATAGTGCGCCACATGAGCCGGCTCATCTTAGCAAACATGCTCTTTAATTATAGACGACGCAATTATTCCGACACCAATTTGAACCGGTGTGTTTTCTGTCTTCCACTATTAAGAGTATTATGGTAATATAGGCATACTAAATATTTTTTGCTTCCACCGAGGGCAATCTGAATTTAAACGGATCTTACATTTGGTATGAGACCCACTCTCCCATGTTACTGTTAACTATTCTTGAGTCCAGTATCTGCTTATCTAATGAAACCATGACGCTTTTAACGAATCCGCCATTCGTTAAACGTGGTTAATGGCTTTTTAAGTGTTCTAAAGAAATTACTAAAGTTACACGTGACTGTTTCAAAGTCATAACAAGATTTAACTAAAAAAACTGAGAATAAAAAGCACAAAAGATACTGAAAAAATGCGATTAAATTTAAACCTAAAACATCGCACCAGTGGTTCGTGTAACTTACATTACTGTTAGCGAGTAGTGTAAACAGTACAACCCATTGTCAGTTACTGATACTGTAGCATGACAGATAATCCACTTAAATAGATTACCATATGATCATAAGTAAAAATCAATTACATGGAATATCAAGAAAATCCAAATGAGAACCAAATAAATATCAAAATAACTTGAAAAAGTAAATATAAAGAAAAAACTCTGCAACAAAAATAAATGTACAGCAAAATAAAACACCCAAAAAACTCAAATAAAATAAGAATAATACCCAGGTAGGATAGGAGTAGGTAAGGAAGATACCCAGAACAAATCAACGGACAAAATAACAATATAATAATGAAGAAACCGAGAACGAAAAAGGAAGATACCCAGAACAAATCAACGGAAAAAATAACAATATAATAATGAAGAAACCGAGAACGAAAAAGGAAGATACCCAGAATAAATAAAAATAATAATAACGAAATGGTACTGAAGAAACCAAGAATGAAGAAGGAAGATATCCAGAACAAACCAACATACCTAATGAACAGGGACAAGTTTGAAGATAACAGATAGTAGGAGAAGAATACGACCAATACCCTAAGGAAACCCAGTAGGGAGAAAACAAAACCCCAAAAGAAATTAAATGTCACTATTGAAAGTATAACACCCCAAAAAACCAGAAACTCATGTAAAATAAATGAAAACAAAAGTGTTTAAAGTGCTAAGTAAAAGTGCACCCAAGAAAGTTATTGTATAATTAATAAAGACAAATCTTAACAGTTCCCCCATGATTAAACAACTTGATAATAAAACTATAAAACTGACTAGTGATAGTATCAAGAAATAACAGGGGACAAGTGCAAGGTATTATATTGTAATAAATAAACTTTGAGAAAGTACATTAAATACTGTACCTTTAAATAACTTTAAAAGTTTTAATTTAATATCATGAGTGCTATTTAATAAAATAGTATGGTGAAAGAGCAAGGACTAATATGTCTAATAAAGTGCCACTATTTATGTAATAACATTCAATGGAGTGAATAAGATAAATAGAGAGCTGGGAGTTAATCCATAAAGTGACAAGGGATACATCCCTAAAATTAAAGAAAAACAGATAAGACTGTACCCAAATAATTTTAAGCAAGTGGTAAAAATAAAGGAACAGAGATGTTAGGTTCCAATTACATAAATGAACTCTATGCCTAAGGTTTGGAAATAGAGAGTAGTTCTTATAATTATAAAATGTTATTATGTTTAGTAGTTTGAATCAGGAATGCAATGTCTGAATGTGGATACCATTCTTATATGATAAAATGTTTTTATGAGTTACTATGAATAATCAGTACTAAAAGGTATGAATTTAAATACCACTTTTAATGTCAAATAATTGTTATGTGTTAATTGTTTAATGTCAATACTAAATGTTATTGTAGTAAAATAAGGAATTATTAATGAATATTATATTAGAATAGAAAGTCAGAAAAGGGTATAAACAAACTGTATTATTAAAAACTTTGTATGTAACATCAGATAAAAAATAGGCCAAAGGGTAAATCTAAACTACATTATAATTGATAAATCCAGTCCAATAAACCAACTAAACTAATGAAATTTATGCAAGATACATTCATCACATATTAAGATAAGGTAATTTATACTTTAAAAAGATATTGTCAGAAGATAGGTAAAATTATGAGTAAAAATGTAAATGTATTAACTAAAATTTCAGAGGGGGAGTCATAGATTAATGAATTATATTTAAAAACAATAATCAAAGGATAAAATTGCAAGAAATTAAAGAAAGATAAACAATTATATCAATCTGAGATTCAGTATAATCATAATTATAACAGATAAAATGGCTAATATTTGGAGGAGAACAGGAAATAAAAATTTAAGCCTACTTTTCCAAAATGAAAGAAATAAAAATGCATTTTTAATAAAAAACTTTGTAAAACTATATTATTTGATATCAAATTAAGCAAAATGAATTAAAGAAACCGATTATGTATTTAGTATTTCATAAAATTAAATAATAGCGAAAATATATTCAGTGATATAATGTACTTTTTAAAGATGTAGCGGAAGCCAAGGGAAAATGGAACAATGTATTATGCATATTAAATTGGCTAAGAATTTCAGGAGACGAAGGAAATGAAAACAGTTAATTATTATCCGTTGTAGAGAACACTTGAACGAGGTTTTGCTCCTATTAACCTATATATAAGCAGAAATGGCGTGCGGTATATAAACCGAGTATTCAGTGAAAATTTTTAACTTTTTAAATTTTGACTTTAAACCTTAGAATCAGTGAGCACAAACCCTAACACTATTAAAATACAGTAAAACAGAACAATATATGACTAAATCATTAAATTAACACCATCACTAATAATTATTACTAACGAAACGAAAAGTGTTCGTTACGACCTATTTAACCAAAGTGAAGTTAGACATTATCACACACATTTAAACAAAGTGAACTACGAAACACTGAGCCAGGAACACTCAATTAACACCAGAACGAATATCCACAATTGCTGAGACGAGGAAACGGTGAAAAGGCATCATTTATTGCAAGAAATATTTGTCGAGGCAACTAACGTTAACCTACGCAGTCGGCAGGCGGCCATCTTTGTCTTCCCAGCATCCTATGCGAGTTTGACCAAATGAACATCGAGTCATCACTGGTTCGAATTTTATAATATATAAACATTCAATATTATTTAATAATCTTGTAATTTGTAATTTTAAGACTTTTAACTGTAAGTGTTATACTTTCATGGCACTACCCTTCTCCGGCTATTTATAAAATAACCGTTAAAAGAACCAAATATTTTATATACAATATTCATGTAAATTTTTTATCGACCGGCCCTGAGAAACGAGTCGATACTGTTGTTTATAATCGATTAACCATCGATATTTCGGATAATTGTCAATAAATCGTATAATTCTGCAAATTGGTTAAAATTTATTTATTAATTTAATAAATATAATTAAAATTAAAGAAATTCAAGATCATTGACTATCCGAAAGGCGGTATTTACCAAGAAATAAGTAGAATACTGAAGGAAGAAGAAGAACCGTCTATCGACTAGTGCTGGAGATAACTATATTAACGTAGGAGTTATTCCAAAAACGTGATACAACAACAGAACAACCATAAAAGAATTAAAATTTTTACATAATACAAATACAAAAATTATTTATTAAATAACTACAGTAAAAAAAACACGAAAACCAAAATATTTTTCAGAAAACAAAATTCTTTTTTTAAATTTTTTATTATTAAATTTATATTACTACTATTATTATTTTGTAATAAGAGGAACGTTACAATACCAATGCATATAATGATTTATCTGCACTTTACTTAGTAGACATTAACACATAAAGTGCCTTTACGTTATAAAACATTAACGTGTTTTACAGTTTCTTGATTAAAAAAAAAAAACACCGTTTCATTAATCTGTTCGTGTGTAATAAAAACGTGCAGCCCTACTACTCGACATCAGATTATAAAATATAAGATTTTCTATTTTCTTCATTACACGAACCAATGTACATTATTCTTTATAAGTGCACACTTTGATAGTGATAATCGCCAATCTTTCGTAACGAACTACAGGGCACGCTTAGCAATGCTTTCTTGACACCCATGTAAGGTAGTGTCACTTTAGTGCCAACAAACCTATTAACCTCACCATCAACCTCAGACACGGTCCCGTCCACACCTCAATGTCTTGCTACATCAAGTCACAGCCAACTAAACTTGGGAAACTCTTAAATTACAGTACGAAAAAGGGTTTCGTTTTTGCTAAAACTTGTCAAATTCGTTTGGTACAGACTGCCTTCGAAAGGAAATTGTATGGACTAGTCTTTCTTTGTTCCACCATTGCTTTCCAGTTAGCTGACTCAGAGTAAAAACACGGAGTAACCTACAGGTGAGTTACACGACAGCCTTCACAAAAACTCTCTCTCTCTCTCTCTCTCTCTCTCTCTCTCTCTCTCTCTCTCTCTCTCTCTCTCTCTCTCTCTCTCTCTCTCTCTCTCTCTCTCTCTCTCTCCCCCCCCCATAGACACTTATGTTATTCAGAACGTTGTCTGTCCAACATCACGTCGTTTATGTTTCGTGCATGTAGCCCTACTTTCCATAACCTATAAAATCTGGTAGTACTTTAGCGTAAGAATGTTATTACCGAGGCTTCGATTCCTCTTATTCCTTACTGGTCACTGTCCAACTCACACTTGCACGACACTGGTCCACTTGTCCGGCTCTGATCTCGTCAATTTGTAGATTTCGGTCTCTTATAAAAAAAAATGTATTATTGTCCCATAATCATAGGAAATTTATTTATTTCGATTTTAATATTTATTTCACAGCCGTAACTATATCACTGTATAGGAAATAATTAACAAATGATAGGCTATCGAGATATTAGGACCAAAGCCTGCAAACTACTGAGAAATTATGATCCAGAGGACTCAGAGCAGAGTTATAGCAGTTGGTTACGACGTGATGTAACCTGAATAGAACTTTTAGTCAACAGGAAGTTTTAAAGAACTAGTGACCACGCCACACGTAAACAGCAAGAGTCTTCAATTAAAGAAGCGACCAGTGTCACTTCCTAAACATTTTAATCGATTCACATTACAAGACGCATTAATTGCTTTTAGGGTGAAAGTAGAGAAATTTAGGAAACACATATACTGAATGTAAAAGCGCTCTTAAATTTTCGGCAGGACGGAGAAACGAACGCGTGGTATAACGTCACATCACTTTTACGTCACAGAACAAAAAGCAACAGTGGAAAATACAGAGATATAATTGGCCAAGTGTAAGAAAGTTTCGTCTACCAGTATAAAGTGAATTATTTATGTTTAGGTAAACTTATAATTATATGCACATTGTCGTACGGCAGCGAACTATAGGCGTTGTGCTAGCAATTCAAACACTACAGTCGTACAAAAATGGGTAAATTGCATCATGGTTAATAAGTTTATAACAGTTCCTGAGTATGCTAAAAAGAAAGTAATTCGTCTGCAGAAGAAATATCAGGACTTAAAATAATTAAACTTATTCTCAAATCCGTTTTAAAGACTTAGTTAGTGGGTAACAGATCTGTGACACAAAATCTTCACGCTGTAGGCGATGTCATGACGTTAGTGTAACTCAGCCGCACTCCAGGCTTCATGAATGCTTTGTATTCTAATCACTAATCTAGTAAATAAATAAATAACTTCTTCTATATATAAAGTGTTACAGCAGTGTAAAGAATGTGAAGAATTAACTGAAAGATCGAAGCGAATTCTCAGTTTTAACTCTACCGTTTGGCATTTGTCTATTTATCTATCCATCTGTCTATCTGTGTGTTTCACAATAAGTTCTGAATGTATCGACCGATTTACGTTAAAAAAACTTGATAAGGGTGTCAAAAAGTCTACCTACAGAGCACTACAGTTTTTGACATTGATCCAAAAAATAGGACGATGGGAGGCAAAACTTTTACGGGTAAAATTGTGATATAGACCCTAATCGCAAAATGTATTTGGGATATCATATTAAAGGAAATTTTAACCACATTCTGAATACAGTGTTCATTTTTGAAAAATTTAAAATTTTGAATTTTGAATCGCAAAAAACTATATGGACAGTCAATCTGAAGAGAATTTTAACCAAAATCTCAGTCTAGTATACGGTTTTCGAAATTTCAAAAGTACAGGATACCCAGAGCTCTAAAAAGCAATCGATAATTTAAAAAATCTAAAAACTCAGCCGGCGACAAACTAAATGGAACTTTAACCCAAATTCTGATGTAGTGTTTACTATTGAAATTGTTACACAACTAGCAGGCCTAATTACAATTTTAAGAAAATTGTGAAAGTCTATGTGGGAGATCAAGTTGTGAGGAATTTTATTCAAAATACAAACTCTGTCAAATTCTGTAATACTCTAACGGAATTAATATCTTGCAACACTCTCTGCAAATTTTGGATTGCTTTCAAAACGTTTGTAAGATGTGCGATTACAAAAAAAACTGTATATATTTTATCGGTACGTATACGTGTGAAAACTATGAGATATAGGACTATAGATATCAATGGAAACATGTATAAACTTATATGCTAGAACTAAATTATTTGCCATTTAGGCATTTTTGTATTTAATAAAAAAATGCAATAGTTCAGAACGTTTGCTGTTTATTTGTTGATTGTCTGCCTTACAATTGTTAATCTACTAAAAAATATTAGAGTAGTCAAGATTTTTATAGTCACAATAATTAAAAAAATTATCTGATATAATCTAATAGCTAATAACTATTGTAACAAATTACCAAATAATATTCTTTTGTATACTGTTAATAAAAATAATTCTTGTTGCTTGTAAAAAAAAATTTTATTATTATTTATTTATTTTATTATTATTTTTTTTATTAATTTAATATTAATTATTTTAAAGTGTTTCGTGGTGTTTCGAACTTCTTATTAATTGTTTTTGTCGAATTATATACTTTGGTGTATTTAGAATTCTTTTATTAATTAATAGGATTGTCTCCAGGAACAATCGATTGGTGATCTTTCCTTACTTGCAGGTTATCTTCCTTTAAAGTTGTTAAATTCTGGTAGTTATGTCTCAACTAAGATGATATATTATTCTATTTATAATTTAGGAATAAATAGGATTCAATTTTATAATATTCAAGGAATTTTATTAACAAATAATAAAGTAATCGATTTCATATCGATTGATGAATCGACTCTTTCAGGGCAAAACAACAGATTTTACAAATTATATATTCTCGGGTTCTTTGAACAGTTATTTTATATATAGTCAGAGAAAAGGGCAAAGCATAGAAAGTATAACATTACAAATTATAAGCTTATTAATTAAAATACAAACATATCATTCAATATATAATAGTAAGTAAAGAAATTGTTCGAACCGTGAAGATATACTGGCCGTGGCGCTTGGAATTGTGGGAAGTCAAAGATGGCCGCTTCGTGTTCATATGTAGTTGACGAATGCACCTCGACGAATTTGCTTCAAATAAATGCTGCTTTTCCAATGATTTCTCGTTCCTGCAGCTGCGATTATTCCTTCTGGTGTTAGTGGAGTGGTCCTGGTTAAGTGTTTGTGGTTCACTTCGATAAAATGGGTTGTTGTGTAATGTTATATTTCACTTTTGTCTATAAGGTCGACAATTGCACCGTTCGTTTCTTTATTTGGAATTATTGGTTTTAATGGTTTAAATTATGTATTCACTTGTTTTCTGTTCTGTGTTAAGTTATTTTAATGTTTGTAAGTGTTAGTTCCACTGAATTTAATGTTTAAATGAAATTTTACAAAACTCGCGACTTTCGCAGTAGACTAGGTTTATGGGTTGAACGCCATGCTTGTCTTCGCTATTAGGTTATTATTTAGCCAAACTCTCGTTCAAACGTGCTCGACAAAGTCTAATAATCAACTGTTCTAACTTCCTTCGTCATCTAAAAACGTCTTAGCCAATTTAATATTAGCAATACATTGTTTCAAATCTCTTTTGCTTCCGTTACATGCATGAAAATTACATTATATTACTGAATATATTTTTGCTATTATTTATTTTTATTAAATACTAAGTACATAATCTCTTTCTTTAGTTCATTCTGCTTGATTTGATACCAAATAAGATAGTTTTACTAGGGTTTTTATCTAAAATGCTATATTTACTCCATTTCGAAAATTGTAGGCTTTAAAATTTACTTCCTGTCCTTCTCAAAATGTTTGCCATTTTATATGTTATATTTGTGATTGTACTAAATCCCAGATTGTAATAAAAGGTTTATCTTCCCTTAATTTCTTGTAATTTGATTAATTGGTTATCTTTTTAAATATTATTCATTAATTTGTGACACCCCTCTTTGAATTTTCAGTTATTACATTTGCATTTTTTTCAATAATTCTTACTATCTTTTTACAATATCTTTCTTAATTATAATTCCAGTTATATGACTCTATGACTGATTTACCTTATATAAATTTCATCAGTTTAACTATTTTATTGCATTTAATTCATCAGTTTTAATGTTGTTTAGATTTACCATTTGGCCTAGATTTTATCTGTTTTTACATACAAAGTTTTTTAATAATACAGCTTGTTTATACCCCTTCTGACTTTCTATTCTAATATAACATTAATTAACATTTTCTTACTTTAACAATAGAACATTTAGTATAGATTCAAACTATTAATCCATAACAAATAATTGAAATTAACAATGGTATTTAAACTCAGACATCTTAGTTTTGATTATCATTAGTAACACATAATAAATATTTTATAATAAAAGTTTTATATTAAAAGAATTGTACTCTCAGACATTTCATCCTTGAGCTATTTGAACTTATTCTAAATAAACAAAACATATCTGTCCTTCCATGTTTTACACTATTTCTTATAACTAGTTTTATTTTCAGTCTTAGCTGTTTTTGTCTGATTTTTGGGTATTGATTCTTGGTCACTTCACTTTTTTATTGGCCTGTTCTTGTTTTATTACTGTCGTTCTAATGAATGTTCTATATAAAGAGTGGCAGCTATTTAGAAACACTTGTATTATTTGTCATTATAATACTCAATTAAATATTATTTATTGACACGATATAAAAACTTTAAAGTTGTATAAATGCACAATTTACTTAGTTTATGAACTCCAACGTTGACACATTAAGTTTATTTAATATAAAATAGAAACTTGCACTGGTCCCCTTTTATTCTTTGATTTTATTTCTAATTAGTTTTATAGTCTCTTTAAAATCAAGAAGTTTGTTTATACAGGATAATGAAGGTTTGTTTTTTCTATTATATTACTAATTCACATTGGCTTCACTTTTAATTCTACTTTATACACTTTTTTTTATATTTATTTTACATGGTTTTCTAAATTTGGGTTTTTTTGTTATACTTTCATTGGGTATTTTTATTTTCTTTAGGGGTTTCGTTTTTATTCCTTTCAAGAGCATTCCTTCTTCTTGTGGATGTTGTCTTGTTCTGGTTTCTTCATTGATTACTCCTATCCTCCTTGTTTCTTATAAAAGTATTCCCTTTTATTGTGGGTGTTGTCTTGTTCTGGTTTCTTCATTAATTACTCCTATCCTCCTTGTTTCTTATAAAAGCATCCCCTTTTATGGTGGATGTTGTCTTGTTTGGGTTTCTTCCTTACTTACTCCTATCCTACCTGGGTATTACCTTACTTTATTTTTAGGCTTTTGGTTTATTTTGATTACTCATCATTCATGGTATATCTGGTTTTAATGAAATTCTTACTTCAAACTATGATTGTGCTTTACGGTGGTTCTTAATTAATTTTTAATGTTGCTTTCTTGGATTTAAATTTGTTTTTATTTTATTTTATGATCTTTCTTTCCATTCAGAACTATGGGCATTATCTGTCATGCTACATTATCTACGAGCTTTCATACGACTAAAACAGCGTGCTTCTCTTATATCTTCAACATATTCGGCTAATGAATTATCTAGGAGGCAACACAGGTCTAGGAATCAGGAGTGTCAATATTGGAAAGACATCTAACGTAGCCTACTCTATCTATACCGGTGCTGGTAGCAAATGCGGGAGAAGTATCGGAGCTGTTTCTCCAGTGAACTAAATATTACAGCACAAGGACAGTCCTTCCACTCAACAAAAATTAATACCACCCGATGGTTATTTACAGACCAGCAGTTCTATCACAGAGAATTTCTTGATACCTGACATCGAAAGTCAAGAAAACGTAAATTGTTGCGATGTGTTGAATCTTGGCTGCAAACGAAGAGATAGACTCTACAACGAAGACGTTTGTAATGAATTGAATGTTTGTAATATCCAATATCATATATTGCAGAAAACAAAGAGAGATGGACTGCTCGTCTGAATAGGATGCCAGATGGTGGTTTGCCTAAGGAAATTTGGCAATACAAGCCTCTTGGACATCGCAGTATAAGCAGACCTAGGAAGGGTTGGTGAAGTGTATGTATTTCTTTGGGACATCAATAGGTGATTCGCCTAGCCCCTCGTAGAAGAGTAAGAATAGGAGGAGGAGGAGGAGGAGGAGGAGGAGGAGGAGGAGGAGGAGGAGGAGGAGGAGGAGGAGGAGGAGGAGGAGGAGGAGGAGGAGGAGGAGGAGGAGAAGAAGAAGAAGAAGAAGAAGAAGAAGAAGAAGAAGAAGAAGAAGAAGAAGAAGAAGAAGAAGAAGAAGAAGAAGAAGAAGAAGAGATATTGGGACTGCCAGCGACAGGGAAACATGGGGAGAATTACTCATCATAGGCTAGACGATCGACCATGATTTTCAGAAACAAACGACAAAGAATAATTATATCCCAGTTTGGTATCGTCAACACTGAAATAATCAACTTCTTTAATTTGTATACACGACATTGAAAACTTACGATATTCTAAGACTGGAAATGTTGCGTAAGTGAAGAGTGAAATTCAAAAATATGTTACAAAAATATCATTTACACACTCCTTTATAATTTAAACGCAATTTATAGTGTACTTTTAATGAACATTTCATTATGCAATAAATATTTTAATTATGCAGAAATAAATGTTGAAACCCTTTTACTTTAGAAACGGAGATTGAAGCCGTCCCTATAAATAAACCGTTAATGAGAAGCTTTGCTAAAGTAGAGATAAATAAATCTCGGAGAAAAGTTACGAGCACAAACACGTAAAGCTTACAGATTTATCAAAACAAACGTATACAGCGCGACGGAGAGGAAGGAGTAAGGCCCTTGTTAAAATATGCGGTACAAATATTTCTCGACAGTCATTTACATAACACTCACCAGATGGCGTGAACGACAGCGTCAACGTATCCAGAAGAGATATCACTGTACACAATTATCTTCTTTGGTAAGACAGGTTAGCAGGATTCCTGAAAGCGTTCGTAAATTATAATCCTCCGCCTTGTAGAAAACCTTGTTTATTAGCCATTTCGGTCGCGCCTCCATACTTTCACAGAGGTATGTACTTTGTTCATTTTATAAATATAGAAAAATGTGTATAAATATCTACCGGTATCTAGTAAAACATATCTAGTAATTATAATTCACATTTACGAACATGTGTTTTGTTTTGTTTGTAAGAGTTTGTTAAAGCATTTTATCGTTAGATAAGATTTGTGTAGATAGAATTACATCTGTTTGCTTTCGCTTCTTCTTCTTCTTCTTCTTCTTCTTCTTCTTCTTCTTCTTCTTCTTCTTCTTCTTCTTCTTCTTCTCCTCCTCCTCCACGTCAAGGTATAGGCTTACAGCCTGTTTCGCCTTCACTGAAGCCACCTTGGTCCACCTATATCTCATAGTCGTTTCCGTTGAGATCGGTCCTGCTATTCTTGAAGATTTTGAATATGTTTTAGTTTCCTTAGTAGAGGTTACCAACCTCCAGCTAAGTAGTTAGGTGGTGGGGCTGCCACCTTCAGGTATCTTAACAGGCATGTATTCTGTTTGGGTTGTCTCCCCTAACCGAAGGTTCCAGTTTTCAGACGCTGGAAACTCGCTTCTCAGCCTCTTCCGACAGTTACATAACGCAGATCCATTGTACGCCATCCTTTTCAGGGCCCACGTGGCTTTCACCTTCGAGAGCGTGAAGTAGGCTTTGCTTGCGGAGCTGAGTTGATTTCTCACTCAAGTTCCGACTTTTGTCGGGAACAGTGGGCATTAAGCGAAATTTATTGGTCCATCTCTTTTCGGCAAAGAAACAGCCCTTCGGTACCCTCTACCAACCTTTGACCCCTTTGCTTTCGCGTAGACCAGTAATTTTCAAACTTGTTCGGTTTCCGACACTTTCGAAATTGTCTGAAATACTACTATACCTCCTGTTCTACTAGAATTTCACTAGTTACATAAACTTTCATTTATTCCATTAATTAGTGAATGCACATTATTCGATGCAATTTGTAGCGTATACGAACCAAATTTATTGAACGTGACGTTTAGAAACAGCGTATCGTACTGCAACACATAGTATAATACTTCCAAGCAGTTCTAGATAATTCTATAAATTTTCATGCCCCCCCCCCCCAAGTACTACACACTCTGTTCGGGTCTCAATGACGTAGACTACGAATTGAACTACGAGTTGACTGAGAGGAATGCTTGTGCCTTTCGTAGCAGTATGTAGATTAGATCTACAGCAATTAGATCAAAGCCAGTGTTTCACAAAGAGGATCAACAAACGACGCCTACTGGTACGCACGGAGAGATTTTTAAAAATTATGATAAACAAAACAAAAGAGCTTTGTTCTCGTAGAAGAAGCCGGATTTTGCCATTAATGCCCATAACAGACAAAGAAAAGTAGAACCAGGACATGCTTCTATTTTAGGCACTTCTAGTTACTTGTGTTTCTGTTTAGTTGATCCGTTATAGATAACATTTCTACTTATATGTTATTACCATAAATCAAACATAACATTTTTTTAAGTTTGCGTGAAGCGAGTAAAAACAATTCAGCAGTACATTCGTTAAGCAATGTAAAACAAATTATAATTAATTTTTAATTTTTCTTATATGAAAAAATGTTTCTTAACGTTGTGTATATTGTTAAGATTGTTGTTATCAATCTTATCAAGCTGTTGGGCCGTGGTCCAGAGTTGTTGCTACCCCACCTTCGGAGGCCATCAACAGTGTCTAAGAACTTGCATTCTGTATATAACAAATAATATTATTTGGTTCTTGTGTGACCTGCCTGACTTGAATCTATTTGTTTAAATTCGTCAACCGAGAAAGTTCGTAGAAATCTACTATATGCCAAGATCGTTTTGCAATTCGTGGTTAATGAATCTTTCAATTTGAAGTAAGAACATTTTTCAAATATTAAAGTATTTATATTCGCGTATTTTCGATTATAGAGTGACCTCTTTCCTTTCCATTTAAAACGAGTAATAATGACATTTATGATGCAATGTATAATGACAAGATCTATGAACCTTCTTCTTCTGAAGGTTCTTTCACCTTTTCCGGTTTCACAAACCTTACATACACTGTGAATTTAAATAGCTAATTTACAAATATTTGATGTGTAATTAAAAATTATATAATCGTTTTCTGGGCCTTCCTACATTACGACTACCCTGTGGAGCACAAAAACATGCGGCCTTTGGTGTAGAGTCCTTTTACGCGCGAGGAACATTTTGCCTCCTCTATTCTTAGGCCTATGTTCATCAACAATGTGGATACCTTAAGCTTACTCCTTATATCCTCATTGCAAAGCGTATGTAAGCGTGAGTAACCTTTTATCGTTGTTAAAAAAACCTCATTACTGCCGCAGCGATTTTATTTACAGCCGCCTGTGGTAGAGTCCATGGCTCTGCACCGTACAGCAGAATAGGTACCGCCACAACCTTATCAAATTTAATGTATGGAAGTTTGAAAGTAAATTTACTGAAGCAGATCGCGAGGAAAATAATTAATCGATGTGAAGACGATGACGGCAACGCCTGATAAATAAACGCTTAAAAAATGTACAGAAGTTTATGGTTTCAATAACAAAGCTTAACGTTTCGATAGAGAAGGAAAATAAGAGAGAAATTCAAGATAGTGAGGGGAAATTTTCTTTCCCTCACGATCTGGAGCAGATACAACATAGCACTGACAGCTTTGTTATAAGTCCTACCGTTACAGTTTTTGTTCATTGAAAGTATTGTTTGATCATTAGAAGTTTGCTTTTTGGTTTAAAAGTGAATCGAAAATGAACCCTCTATTGTCCTACTCTACCGGCAAAGAAATCGAAGGAGTTATGTATTTTATAAACTCATAGCGGATGAACATGCAGAGATTACTATAGTAGGCCTATAATGCAGCAGCAATGTAGAGAGTTGTGTGTATAGTAGTAAGATCTCGAGTGAACTGGTCCCTTTGAAAGTGGCCAGATTTGTCTCGCAACAAGATATTGTAGTAAAATTGATATTGCAGTACAGTTGATGATGACTATATTTCGGATATGGGAAATACACTTGTTGTTTACACGTAAAGGCAAAATATTTACTGTTGGTATCTACTGCACACTACTATAGCCAAAAACGAAGACCAAAACATATGGTAAACTTTCAAAAGGTGTGTTTTACTTCAGAAGAACGCTAGACTACGATCTTGGTTAACAGTTGCGGCGCCACCTACCACACAGTCTTGGCCCGGCTGGAAGTTGTTGCGTCTTAGAAGCTCTCGAAGTGCTCTTGAGTTATTCTTAGGAACGCTAGTTGGAGTTGGCTGGTTAGAAATGAAGAATTAAGTGGACTGTATGCTTTGCATATAAATAATTGTTTATTGAGGTTTAGTTGAAGCGATTGCTGGCACGTGTAGTAATTACCGCGGCATGATGCCCGCTAATTAAATTAGAATTAAATATGGAATGACATAATAGTGTGAAGTAAAGCTGAGACCGCCCAAGTAGACTTAACGCATGTTGAACATGCTAATAACATAAATAATGAAAATCCTGTAGCCTCGGCTGGCGATTGAAACGAGTGGCCTGCTCGGAGTCTTGAGTAGAACTAACGTAATTTTTACTGCAGTCAGCCCTGCTCAAGACCGGGTGTAGAAAAACGTGACGTCATCTACACGTGTCGCAATGCGGTATTCAGAATACAAAGTTTACAAGGTTCAAAGTTTGACCAGAAGTAATTTTAACTTTTTTGTTCACCGAACAAAGGTCTGCGCGGAAAACGTTTTTGTTCAGATGAAGAGGTCACAGAAGCGATGCGGCATTGGCTGAACACGAGACTGATCTACCGTAAGATACTGCCAGGAAGGAATTCAAGAGCTCGTTAAGAGAAGGACTGCGTGCGTAGTGTAACGTATTGCCTCGTTACAAATTCAAGGAACCCATCTTAACTGACAACTGCCAATTACATGGGCTGCCTACGTTGTAACGAACTGTTATTAAACTCAAATTAACTGAACAAATTACATAAGATAGTTATTAGGAAACGAGGGAAGGTATTTCACTGATTTATGCACTCAGTTTCATGTGTAACAAGACGACTTCTCTTTATTAACAACTGTTACTAAAAGATCCCATGACATCATTAATTAGATTAAAATATTTAAATGCTTTTCATAAAAACTTTGGGATCACACTGATTATGTATTCTTTTACCTCGGATCCGAGTTTACTTTAAGTATATTTATAGCAAAGACTTGTAAGTATTTTGAGTTCATCTAGACGCTTGCAAGGCTTCTTTTACCATTTGAAGAATGGTATTATTACTTAAAGTGATTATAAATTACATTTACATTTAAGGCGTTACAACGTATGATATTGAATCTTACAGTAAACTCTTAGCTTGGCTCATTTTAATTTTAAATAAAATTTATAGTCTTTGAAAAGTCTCTTTTTAATGTGAGTTGTGTATCAAATATGATTAACTCTCGATAGCCAAGCTATCGAGTCACCTTTACAATTGGTCGTAGTAACCTCGTCCTGGGGTGTCTCTCTTGGGAATTCTTGGAGTCGGCGTCATCATCTGGGTCGTGTCTTCGGCAAGTATTAGATCGGATGTTCACTGCGGAGATTGAAGTTTCTTTGGTGAAAGTAGGTGTAGATTCACAGAGGTCCTCGTCAGCGTCTTATGCATCGTATACGTGTATTTATGAAGTTTATGCAGATCACATCTTCAGGTGTCATGTTGTACTTGTATTTACCTCTTGAGGGGAGACGTCATCTTGCTTACTACTTGTTAAGCTTTTGTTTTACTAATTACATTTTTCTTGTTAACACATCTTTATATCATTCACACATTACACAACACTCGCCACGTTTAGCAGTGGTAGCTAACATTCTAAAATTAAATTTAAAAAAACAAATACATTTTCGTGAAGCTCTCGCTCTTACGTCTGTACTGTCTGACGGCAACATTGTGACTCTTTACTAGATTCGACTGGCACATAACACGGAGAGGGGCAAGTACTCCGCGACAATATAGTTCCTATTTTTATTTAAGTTAACATTCTTATTACCAAAAACAATACATTAATTATACATATATAATTTAAGTGAATTATTTTAACTACTACTCGTGCCTTCAAATTTCTAATTACAAACATTATGATTTTTATATCTTCCTAAATTACAGACGACTCGATAAACACGTTGAGTCCGGAATTAACAGGTCACCGCATGATGACTAGCAAAGGGTTAATTGTGATATTAATAAGTTTTTTACAATTCGACTTTTTTATTAGTGCTTCTGTTGATTTTCAATCACTTCTCAATCTCATACTGATTTAATACAGGGGCTTTAGGTTTAATAGTGCGATTTAAAAATACTTAATCGCTCGCAAATTTAATTTTTATTTATTAAGATTACAGTTAGAGTTAAATCGTCACATACTCCACCGCTTAAGTTTCACGTTACGGGTGTTTTGTGAGTCTAACGCACAATTGGGGACTTGGGGTATGTTTGGTGTCAGTGTGTGGAATTTCTCTCACTTAGTTATTAGTAAGCGTTATATCCACTTGTTTCTTCTCCACAACACAATATACTTTTATATTTTCTTATTAACTACTTTTTTTTTTTACATACTATTCACACTTAATATCTACATTTTAAAACACAAAACTCTTTCTTATCTCTATCACTTAAATCTACTACCGGTTTTTTCTTTAGGTTTTGTTACTCTCTCCGTAGAGTAATTTTCTAAATCTTTTGCCATTTAGAATTCAGTTTAGTTTTCATTGAGTACTCAATTACTTATCTTTCGCAGAACTGGATCTCAGGTTGATCAGGCCTCATTTCCAAACTCTACGATTAACATTTGGCACGGTTTCAGAAGTATGATATACTTCATTACCTAGTATTACCTTTTCTACTTTTGGTTATACTATTCCTTCTCTTCTTCTTATACAATTTTATCTGCGAAATATGTGTTCGCCGCACATATTTTCGAGTCGCAGGTTCGTACAGGGCTACTGTAACTGGAGTTAGGTACTTCTGGATTTGGTAAGGGCCACACCATCGGTATGATAGTTTAGAGGTGGTCTTATCAACTGCACTACTAGTCGGGTGAGTCTTATACATTACTAAGTCACCTACTTGGTACCTAATTGAATTGTTATGAATACCTTTCTCGTGGTATTTTCAGGATTTCTCTAAGTTCGCTCTTAAATTAGAGCGGGCTTTATTCCATATTTGCTTTATCTGCTTATCCGTTATTTGCGGAGGTAGCAGGTCGTGTATTTTCCATTTAGTGGACAAGGGGTGGTTTGGTTGGTATTTGTATAGTAACTCAAACGGGGTCGACTTGTGACCTTCGTGATAAGCTGAATTAAAGGCGTATTGAATCCAGGATAGGTTTTGGTCCCACGACGTATGATCGTTCGCATGATAGGCGATTAACGCAGATTTGAGGTTTCGTAGATACCTTTCAGCAATATTGCCTTGCGGTCGATACTCCGTAGTGGTTATATGGGCTATTCCTAACTTGAAACACATATTCTTAAATTCTTTCGCTTTAAACTGTGGTCCATTATCTGATACTATACGTACAGGTGTACCGTAGTCTTTAAATAATCTTTCCTGTAATATTTTTACAGTCGTCGACGCTAATGCTCGTCGCATGGGATACATCCAAACAAATTTGGTGAACGAAACTACACAGATGAGTAACATAGTATTACCGGATTTGAATCGTGGATAAGGACCTGAAAAGTCTAGATAAAGTTTAGAAAAAGGGGTCTTAGGGATTTCCGAAATCAATTGGCTTACCTGATTATTTCTGGCCGGTTTACTGAGAGCACATAATTTACATTTCTTTACGAAACTGGCTATTTCGCTGTTCATATTGTTCCAATGATATTCCTTTCGAACACGATATATTGTCTTATTGATTCCCATATGGGCTCCTATGGTAGATGAATGGAAGTACTCCATCAGCATGGGCTTAATTACATCAGGGGCTATTATTCTTAGTTCTTTTCCGCTTCTTATCTTATGGCATAGTACATTTTTACTCAATACGTATTTCTGGGATTTAATACCTTGCGCAAGTTGTTCTATAATAGGCTTCAGTAAGGGGTCTTGTTGTTGATACAGGGCAATGTTTGTAAAGGCAAGGGGGAACTCAGTAATTACGGCGTTAGCAAGTGCTATTTCCGGATTCTCCTTGCTTTCGGGAGTTTTAGTGGGCGACTGGAACATACGGGACAGGGTATCAGCGACTACGTTTTGTGTACCTTTAATATGCTGCACTCTGAATTTGTAGCAGTTTAACTTCAATACCCATCTTCCAATACGTCCTAACTGTTTAGGGTGATTCAGTAACCAAGATAATGCTTGATTATCAGTTTCCAAAAGGAATTCTTTATGTTCTAGGAAGGGTTTAAACTTCTCGAATGCAAAAACAATGGCTAAACATTCCAATTCATATGCGGAATATTTTCTTTCTTGGTCGCTCAAGGTTCGCGATGCATAACTAATAGGTAGTCTACTGTTTTCTATCTCTTGATATATGACTGCACCTAACGCTACACTGGAACTGTCGGTCTGCACTACGAAAGGTTTCGTGAAATCGGCTAGTTGCAAAACTGGGGGAGATATGATACTTTCTTTAAGTTGCTCAAACGCATTTTGATGTAGTGAGCTCCATTCAAACTTCGCTCCCTTCTTTCTTAAGGAATTTAGGGGTGCTGCTATTTCGGCAAGATGGGGAATATATTTGTGGAAATAATTTACCATTCCCAAAAATCGGGCTATACCTTTTGCATCTCGTGGGGGTGAAAATTCTCTAATAGCGCGGGTTCGTTCGGGGTCAATGCTTACCTTTCCATTCGCTTTCACGATGTGACCTAAGAATGAAAACTGTGAGACGGCAAAATTTACCTTCTTTGGGTTAACAGTTAATCCTGCTCTTCGTAACCGAGATAACACTTCGCGTAGGTGTTTAAGATGTTGCTCCATTGATTCGCTATATATAACGATGTCTTCCAAATAGTGATACACATATTTCAAAGTTAAATCGCCGATCAGCTGTTTGCTGGAATGTAGGCCACCCTCTTTTATTTAGTAAACAAAGGCAGGGTAAGTGTGTCCGTGAGAATGCGGGGTTTACGCTCACGTATTGTTCTCTACACAATGCCACCGATTACTTCCTTGACAGGTCATAACTGGAGAAGCCAGCTCGGACGCATAGGGTGAATCTCATTCAACAACGCACGCCTTCAACTTACACGTGTATTACGGTTATAACAGTCTGACTTTATTAATTCTCGTACTTTCCCCAATTAAATTAATTATTTATTTTGGAAACAATTTTAAGTTACGAAATTTTTTCCACGTAATTAACTGGGTCTAATTTACACAGGAGCATTATTATTATTTCTTTTTTATTACTTTTACAGTGACGACAGACATACACTAACATATACTATGCAGGCATATTCAAGAAACGACAGGTTTTGGATTGTCATAATATAAACCTGTTAAAGACTGAGCAGATCACCAAGCACTACAATTCATGTACATACTTGCATTTAGCTTCATACAATGATATTTCAAGTTATACTGACTATCATTTGCGTATCTTAAAACAAATTCATTTTTTTTTTTTAAATTAAAGTTACATCAATTACATTCCCTGAGTGCATAGATCAATATCTGAATGCCGGGAGTTATCTAATTTACTAATAAATTAAGCAGAGTGGCGCAATTTTGTGACACTCTGTACAATTACTCTTACAAGACAGCAACAACACAATACACAATTAATTATTATTTACAGCTAATCAAAGCACAGCAAAGCAGAGTAAATTAGACCAAAGCAGAGTGGCACAATTTTGTAACGTATTGCCACGTTACAAATTCAGGGAACCCATCTTAACTGACAACTGCCAATTACATGGGCTGCCTACGTTGTAACGAACTGTTATTAAACTCAAATTAACTGAACAAATTACATAAGATAGTTATTAGGAAACGAGGGAAGGTATTTCACTGATTTACGCACTCAGTTTCATGTGTAACAAGACGACTTCTCTTTATTAACAACTGTTACTAAAAGATCCCATGACATCATTAATTAGATTAAAATATTTAAATGCTTTTCATAAAAACTTTGGGATCACACTGATTATGTATTCTTTTACCTCGGATCCGAGTTTACTTTAAGTATATTTATAGCAAAGACTTCTAAGTATTTTGAGTTCATCTAGACGCTTGCAAGGCTTCTTTTACCATTTGAAGAATGGTATTATTAATTAAAGTGATTATAAATTACATTTACATTTAAGGCGTTACAACGTATGATATTGAATCTTACAGTAAACTCTTAGCTTGGCTCATTTTAATTTTAAATAAAATTTATAGTCTTTGAAAAGTCTCTTTTTAATGTGAGTTGTGTATCAAATATGATTAACTCTCGATAGCCAAGCTATCGAGTCACCTTTACAATTGGTCGTAGTAACCTCTTCCTGGGGTGTCTCTCTTGGGAATTCTTGGAGTCGGCGTCATCATCTGGGTCGTGTCTTCGGCAAGTATTAGATCGGATGTTCACTGCGGAGATTGAAGTTTCTTTGGTGAAAGTAGGTGTAGATTCACAGAGGTCCTCGTCAGCGTCTTATGCATCGTATACGTGTATTTATGAAGTTTATGCAGATCACATCTTCAGGTGTCATGTTGTACTTGTATTTACCTCTTGAGGGGAGACGTCATCTTGCTTACTACTTGTTAAGCTTTTGTTTTACTAATTACATTTTTCTTGTTAACACATCTTTATATCATTCACACATTACACAACACTCGCCACGTTTAGCAGTGGTAGCTAACATTCTAAAATTAAATTTAAAAAAACAAATACATTTTCGTGAAGCTCTCGCTCTTACGTCTGTACTGTCTGACGGCAACATTGTGACTCTTTACTAGATTCGACTGGCACATAACACGGAGAGGGGCAAGTACTCCGCGACAATATAGTTCCTATTTTTATTTAAGTTAACATTCTTATTACCAAAAACAATACATTAATTATACATATATAATTTAAGTGAATTATTTTAACTACTACTCGTGCCTTAAAATTTCTGATTACAAACATTATGATTTTTATATCTTCCTAAATTACAGACGACTCGATAAACACGTTGAGTCCGGAATTAACAGGTCACCGCATGATGACTAGCAAAGGGTTAATTGTGATATTAATAAGTTTTTTACAATTCGACTTTTTTATTAGTGCTTCTGTTGATTTTCATTCACTTCTCATTCTCATACTGATTTAATACAGGGGCTTTAGGTTTAATAGTGCGATTTAAAAATACTTAATCGCTCGCAAATTTAATTTTTATTTATTAAGATTACAGTTAGAGTTAAATCGTCACAGTAGAAGTAGGAAGAGATCACGCAGACAGTTAATGCAAGTTTAATTCATTCTCGTATAACTAAAAATAAAATGATTGATTTACTCTCGCAACAGATTTAGGCTATACATCTTCACACCTGTTTTTGTGGACTTCGTTTTTCTTGTTGTACCAATTTGAGACCTTGCTTTTCTCGAGAATCTACTAGCCACTTCCAAATAATATCGGCTTAATTTTTCTGTAATGGTATCGCTGAATGACGATCACGATTAGTACAAAATTAACAAGTTAGTTACCAGTGTGGTGTGTATATACAACGGAGGAAGTCTAATTTAAACAATTAGATATTGTCCAATTATAAAAACAATCTATACAAACAATTTATAATTAGTCTCATCATAATTGTTTATCCAATTTAAATTAAAAGTAAATTATATAGTCTAATGTATAGGTGTTACAAAACGCGTTTTAATTGTATAAAATGAATAGTTTAATTGCGTACATTATGTATGAAGCGCACAGTCGTAAAAGTGAAATTACACGGTACACGGGAATAGATGACAACGATGTTGAAATCTCATTAACTTTTGTATTAAGAAGAATGTTTGATACAAGGTCCTAACGATTATCATAAATGCCTAAGGTTCTTAAGAAAATTAACACGTTTCAATGAATATAATTTACATATTCCGATGAATAATAATAATAATTAATGAAAAGAGTAAAGAATCCATTGTTAAACGTATGCTTATGTGAACATATTGACTAACGTACAAGACCATAATGCACATGCGTAAGGGCGCACTCATGCATGTTGCATCGGTGGTGAGGTGTCGACCACGAAGGCCGGTGCGAAACCTTGACCGGGCGAGGCGTGTTTTGATTTCTTGAGTTCGTGCTAAAAATATCGCTCGTGCGCGCGCCCGCGGTCGAGCTGGATTATAATATTCACGATAAAGCGACGACGAGAGAGCAGATCTCGTTAGCGTTGTATTCACAACCTGAATAAGCGTCGACTGCACAAGTGCATTCACATCACGCGATTCGACGCGGACGCGGAATGGCAATGGACAGCAAATTAGCCATTGTGTTCCTGGCGTGTGCGCGGATCACTTGGCGATACATCTTAATACAGCGGTTACGCAACGCAGCGTGTAGTGAGTGCGAATTCAGGAAACCGCCGCAGTGGCATGCTCTCACCGGTCCAAGTGCAATTTGGCACAGTCACACTGTTCCCGACAATATCGATTCAATATCGATGTGACTCAATAATCTAAGTGTACGTATAATATCGTGTACGTTACACGCTGTTCGATCGGCGAACTTCTTCCTTACTGCTGTCAGCGGAATCTTACGTTTTTGTGACGAAACCCGATTTAACCTACAGTTTTGATCTCCCGTTTGCTGACACACTTAGGGAAGTTCGTTTCAATTAGGAAGCCGTGTAAGTTGAAAACCGTTTGGAAATCGCAGGGTATCAGCGACTTCAGAAACTTTACAAACCCCTACAGTCAAAAGTGGCGTTACTCGAATACGTTTCCAATCTCCGAAAAACTTGTTGCAAGTAACGTAAACACAATAAAGTTAGACAACTGATTTTTGTGTTTGGAAAGAGAATCACAACCGCTAGTGTTGCACGGAGTGAAGGTTGTATACAGATACAATCAGGGCCGGATCGATGGAGCATCCTAGAGGTAGATTTATGTCTCTGTCCGAGAAATATGATCTATTTTAAGAAACTCTGTTTAAATTTAAATTATTGGTTTCGTTTATAGTACTGTCGAAGAGCTACGTTCCGATCTTCGTCGTATATAGGCTACTGTTTCTTTTGAAAACTTTACGAGAGATCACGATTCACAGAACAAACAGATACTGTCTCCCAGTGTGTGAACTTTAATCGTGTTACATGGTCTACCGTTGAGGTTAAATATTGCTGTAATGTGTTATATGTATTATACAGGATAAGTCACAAAGTAAAGGCAAATTTTATTTTCCCTGCTGCAATGGATGGCATCACTGACTGAACAATGACATATCATAACCTCAAAGTTTTTTTGTTCTTTAGCTATGTTGTTTCAGTGCTCAGCTCCATTCGTAGTGATTTCAGGGCATTTTATTATGAGTGCCCCGTTGTCCGTGTGCACCAAGGAAGAAATGAGGGGAGTGGTACGTTTTCTGCACTCTGAAGGGACTAAACCTGCGGAGATTATTCGCAGAATGCAGCAGCAGTACGGTGAGAGCTGTCTTAGTGAACGCAAAATTTGTGAGTGGATAAATCGCTTTAAAAATGGTCGTGTATCTATCTGCGATGAAGAGCGTTCAGGTAGGCCATCCACTTCGAAGACGGACAAGAACATCGAGACAGTTGAGGGAATGATTCATGATGATCGTCGTGTCAAAATTGATGATATTGAGCATGCGTTGAACATTAGCCACGGTTCAGCAGTTCCAATCATCCACGAATCACTAAATTATCGCAAAGTGTGTGCTCGTTGGGTACCACACCGACTGACAGACCAGCACAAACAGAAACGTTTGGAAATTTCGAAATCACATTTAAGGCGTTTAGAAGAGGAAGGTGAAGAGTTTCTCAGTCGCATAGTAACTGTTGATGAGACGTGGGTCCATCACTTCGAACCACACAGTAAGCGGCAGAGTATGGTGTGGAAACATCCATCCTCGCCTACAGCAAAAATGTTCAAAAGACAAGTTTCTGCAGGAACGTTGATGATGACAGTCTTTTGGGATATGAAAGGTCCACTTCTAATTCATTACACTCCTAAAGGTCAAACAGTGAGTAGTGACAGCTACTGTGAGCTACTGCGAGATCTGAAACCCAAAATCAAAACAAAGAGGCGAGGAAAACTTTCAAAAGGTGTGCTTTTGCTTCAGGACAATGCCCGTCCTCATACTGCGGGGAAAACGATCCAGTGCATTCAAGATCTTGGTTTTGAGCTGCTGGAGCATCCGCGGTACAGTCCTGACCTAGCTCCAAGTGATTTTCACCTTTGTGGAGGCGGTGCGCGAGTGGCTGTGCACGATGCCACAAATCTTCTTCCAGGACGGAATTACGAAGCTTGTCAAGAGATAGACCAAGTGCATAGAAGTTGAGGGAGATTATGTAGAGAAATGATGTTACTTGTCATCTTGTTTTCACAATAAAATGTTCCTTTTTAAAAATTTGCCTTTACTTTTTGATTTACCTTCGTAGATGTTATCATTCTATTATGTGTGCATAAGAAACTGAATTGCATTAAGCGTTTTGGCTACACTGTACAGAGGAAGACGGTTTTGGAATTGTTTGAATATTAATTGTTTATAAAGGTAATACATAAAACAATAATCTTTGTTCTTAGGATAGAACACATGATTATTTATTAAAATAATAAGGACCACATGTAGAAGTAATTAATACTTACGCAACAATTAACAGAGAGAGAGAGAGAGAGAGAGAGAGAGTTCCGTTCTGAAAGCAGCTGTCCTACGTCATACACACGGCAGGCGTCACGTCTGAAGGACAAGGCAATTAAATCAGAGACACGCGGAGAAAACTTTATGTACGTTAGGGAAACGCAGCCAGACGGATTGATCACGAATTCCTGACACCTGCAGACGCCGATGACGCATGAATGCAACAGATACTTGCGCCTGCCGACTTTGATTCTTCGCACTGCACACGTTGTCGTCGCTTCGGATATTTTTAAACTCCACTCGCAGCGGTCGTGAGCAGATCCTTCGCGGATTCTTTTCCTATTGCCGTTTTAACCGACTGTCATTAGGATAAGCAACCGACACTGTCGATCGTCTCATTAGTAGATTTGTGCTCGAATACTATGAATTGACATGTTCTGATTGGAACATGTGTACTCGAATACTATGAATCGACATGTTCAGATTGGAACATGAGTACAAATCTTTCTATATTTTTAAAAATTTATTTTTTTGTTAGGTTACGTTGCCAAACTATGATCCTAATGGCACCACCTCAGTTTCTACTTACTGGAATGATCCTTCAGAAGAACTCAGAGCCGAAAATGAAGGAAGATGAAGTGTGGAGAAATGTGAGAGAATTAAATAGCGTAGAAGCCAAAGCATACGCAGATTTACAGAAACGAGCAACAAGCATAGAAAAGAGACCATAAGGAGCTCGACAACAGGACGAGGTCTTCATTAAGCGAGCAATACAAAGCCTACATAAAAAGTTAAAGACAAACAGAAATTACACTGTTGCACACCACTATAGAAAAAATTGCCGATTAGAGCTTTCATGCTTCACAGCTCATCGTCAGATTGGAAATCTGATCGAAATTTCCGATCTGATAATGAGCTGTGAAACTTGAAAGCGCTAATCGGGAATTTTTTCTATAGTGGTGTGCAACAGTGTAATTTTTGTTTGTAGCTATAACCACTAACAACTTTACTAATTAAAAAGTTAATGGGTTAAATACCAAAGCGTGAGAAATCTGCAAGTTTTAATGAACAATAAAAGTAAGGCAGAGCTCTCACTATTTTAAGTGCTCTTGGTCAAAGGGATGAAAGGTTTTCAGTGAGGAACAAGCTTTATGAAAGGAGACACTGACAAATGGAAATAATGAGGTCGCCAGAAGTGTGTAACGTAGATGACTTGGTCTTACTGGTTAAACTGGGAAACACATATAAAAAGTTTGAAACTTATAGAAACACAGCACAACCTGAAAAAGACTGGCAGATTGTGCAAGGAGAAGATGCACAACAACAAACTGTAAAACTGAGAGGAAAAATGTTATTAGGACAAAAAATTTAAACATTATACGTTATGACACAAGACAAAACATTAATTGAAGAGATTAGAGAAAGGGTAGCGGAATAGCATTTGATAATTGTAAAAAGGAAAATAGATGGAAAAACTGCAGTTCAATTGTTAGTATAGATGCAACACGTTTAATAGTTTTATCATAAATATAATTATACATTATTCTAAAATACGTCTTTTAAAAATTTATTTTTAAGTAGAAAAACAAATAAATAAAATACGAACCATAGAAATGAGGTTTTTCAGGAAAATGAAAAACAAAGAAAAATAAATTAACATAACATATAGGCAAGAACTAAATCAAAAGGCCGTTAGTAAGAACATAGAAATAGGCACATATCAGTACACTTAGATGACAGGGACATATAACAAGAATGCAGGAAACGAGACAAAAATTAGAGAAAATAAAAAGATCGATATGTCAAATAACAACTTGGGAAAGATAATACGGGAGTAGTGGCAGTGAGGAAGGGAGTGAAATGGGTGAATATAGAAGAGCTGTGGAGGTCAGGAAGAAATGCAAAAAATTATGAAAAGATTAACTGAAGGGAAACTCAGTTCCCACATATGCTTTGCACTCGTAATAATGGGATAGGTGAAAATGTTAAATATGTTTGTGCAGCTCGAACATCTTCATAGCAAGCCAAAGCCAGCCGTATATAATAAATAGTGTAGGCCTATCTAACACTCAGTGACGGCACAAACAAATTGCAACTCTACGCTGTGTGAACTGTTGACAATAGTTTATCGATATCAATTCTTGAATTTTGTTTACAATAGTTTTAGTCAGCACAAATCTGGAGTATACATTGAGTAAAGTATACTTCATGTGTGTTTACTAAATGGACAACGAATTTTTACTTCCATGTTCCGTAAGGAAATAGAAGTATGGTGATCGCGAAAAAAATCATGTTCGAGATAAGGGCTGATTCTGATTGTACTAACTTCAAAACACGAAGAAAAGTCATTTTCCGAAAAGTGTCTGTGTGAAGAAGTTTTCCTATGGCGAACGATAACTGCCGCAAATTTTAACAGAATCAAATAATTTTTTGCACACGTGTTCGAGTTGTAGAGGACTTAAAACCTATTGATTTTGGTTTAGATCGGTTAAGGGGGGAGGAGTAGTTTACCTGCATCGTTTTACGTTTTAACAGAGTAAAGAACTTAATTTTGATAAATAAAGTATCCTGAAAAAAAGGTCATAATAATCCACTACCGAAAAGTAGATGAAATATCTATAAATGAAAAGGTTAGTTGAATGGAGAGGGGGTAATTTTTTAAAAACTAACTTTTCGACGCCGAATAAACTACTTCATTTTGAAGTATAAGGTACCTTAATAATTACATATAATGAAACTGTTACTCAATAAAACTGTAATTATCAAAAATGGGGTTGTTCGGTTAAAGGAGAGGTGTACTTTACCTGCATTGTTTTGTGTTTTAACAAGAGAAAAGTACTTAATTATAATAAATAAGTGCCCCGTTAATAAAATCATATTAATCCACTGTAAAATGATAAATGAGATATCTAAAAATGGAGAAGGTAGTTGAAGAGGGAGGGGTGATTTTTTGAAACTTACTTTGCTGATATCAAATACAGAACGAGTATTTAATTTTGAAGTATAATTTTACTAAGATACGTTAGCAAATACATACGATATGAATTTGTAAATATCATTAATGGTGGGGATCAGTTGAGGAGGAGGGATGATTATCTGCGGAGTTCAGTTTCTTTATAAGAATAAAGTACCTAATTTTTATTGATAAAGTGACTCGAAAATAATATTATACTAAACGACTACCCCATAATAACAAAAATATCTATAAATAGTGAAAATAGTTTTAGGTAGACGATTTTTTTTAGAAATTATCGAACCGAATTTAAGTAAATGATTTTAAATATAAATCTTAAAACATGGAAGTCATGTAGCTTCTCCATACTGATTTTTTATTTAGTCTCACAGAATAACAAAGAATTTCTTTTTTTTGAGTCACACTCATATACTTGTCTCGAAAGATACACAATTTTTCAGGCAGTGAAACTTGTATTTTGTAAAAGAGTCAACGAAAACACTGTCTCTCTCTCTCTCTCTCTCTTCCCCCCTCTCGCTTCGTCCTTCTCTCTCCCCCCTCTCTCTCTCTGTCCGTTTGTTTCTGTCAGCTTCTCTTTCCCTTCCTTCTTTCATAGCTACTTGCTCTATCATCGTGTTCGAGTGTCTATGATCACTTGGCTTCTTAAAAAATGTGGAACAGCTGATCACCTGAAAGTCTTTCCTCGATGATAGGCTACACCTTTTCAATGGAACATCATCTTTTTGTAGAAATGTTTTTCACTTTATCTTGATTTCATTTTCTGAATCCAACTGTGTGATAATGAGCACAACTCTATGAAGTTGCTGACTGTCAGTAGTTCCTCCATTCTTCCCCGATATTTGGCATTAGAATTTACGTGTTTATTAATGTACAAATAAGGGAACCTTAGTGAGCCTGCTAAGAAATATATAAAAGCCTATAGGCTACAAATAAGGCAAAAATTTGCGAAAGAACAAGTCATGAGAAATGTGAAATAATGTTTTAAATGATAATGAGAGTTCATTGCTGTTTTAATGGCCGTAGTCAATGCGGTTACAGATGAAAGGTGAGAATCGGATTATGAAGTGAGGTACTGGAATTCACCCTATTTAGCTGTGGAAAGGGTTAGGAAAAAACATTATAACTCTACGGCACCTTTTATTTTCACATAGCCTACACAAAGGCACCATGAAATTAAGGCGGGAAGTTGAAGTTACTCTCGAAGACGCGGACACAAGATCGAGTAAAACCTGACTGAATAAAACTTGTGAAAACTGGTGCAAGTCAACCTCGGTACATGAACGGTTATAGAAGAATATGCTGTAACATGTATTGGATCAGCGAAGTATGGTAAAGGTTTTAAACCCTCTAAAACGTTACTTGTTCATGTACTTACAACTATTAAGTAATTGGTGCAAACGGTAAGAGTAATAATTGATAAGTAGACGATAAAACTAGGATGAATTTGATCTGGAAACGTAATGGTTCAGAAAAGAATAATCTGATTGCCAGATAAAAAATAATAGGCTATTTCTGCGAATAAGTAGACTTTTTCATCAACATCATTGTATATTCCAAACGTATCAATAACACCTATAATATATAGATTAAATATAGACACAATAAAACATAAATCAAGTTACAGAATAAAAAACAAAAATTAATGAAAAGAAATGTAAATAGGCCAGCAAAGCTTCTTCACTCCTTTACGATTTCTCGCCTTTCCTTTAACTGTTCACTACTGAGCTGTTCCGCTTCTGTCTCTGCCTTCTGTCTAATCTACCCCATCTTTCTGGCCATCTGGCCACACATATAGGCTACTCCTGAATTGAAACTTCTCTCCCGTTTCACCAAATGGCTTACCCTCATTAATTTCTTCTAGAGCTTCAGTCACTGATTTCATTCGTAAGCCCCCCCCCCGAGATCATAATTTTTTCTCCTCTTCACCATTTTGATTCGCGGTACTCTTCTGAGGTATCTCATTTCAGCTGCTTGCCTTCTTACTTCCTTATTGTCAGTATCCACTTCCCTCCCTCATGCGGTGTCACTGGTTACTTACTGGTTACTGGCTTATATGGATTTATCGACGAAAGCTTTGTTTCCTTAGTTATTTTCTTTTAATCCAGAAGTCAATACTCCAATAGACCTATAGTCAATTCGCAGTTTATGTCCTTTTGTCTATTCATCATATACATCGCCCCTGTTGTCCAATACACTTACTGTAGCTATATTTACTTATTCAGTGTATTTCACAGTGTAATGTTATCTTCCGTCTTCTTGTTGCTTTTTACCGTCACCATTATTTTTATCGTGTTCAGGGCTAAATTCTGTGCCGCTGAAACCTCCAGCCAAATTTGTAGGTTCTTCTGGGAATTCGTTCCTGAACTGGCGAACAAAACAACGTCATCCGCAACGCACATTCCTCACGACACAGACTTCCTGATGTTAAGTTCTTAGATCTGACTATAAACTTTTCCGGTTTGCCTTGATACTTGTACAGAAATAACAATGGCTTAAAAACACTGCCCTATCTCACCCTTCTATCGCAGCAAATACTTTCGACAGTCTATTAAATGTTCCTACTCAATTTCTTGTCTTTTTATAAAAACTCTAAACGAATTAATTAATTCTACTAATGAGTTCTACTAATTAATGCTTTAATTTGTAGTTCTACTAGTCTTTTGTTATTTAGCCTCTTCAAAATTTTAGTCCGTAACTGTTATATAAAACAAACACCAAATTATACTCAATACAATAATCAAATCGTACATTCTTACGAATTTATTATTTTTATCGCGTTGAACAGATCCAGTAATATTTTTCTGCAGCTAAAAACGAACTTTAATTAAGAAAGTTGTGTTAGTGGTTAAAATCACAAACAGAATTATCACTATTTCACACCACTATAGAAAAATTATTCCGATGAGCTGAGAAGCTTGAAAGCGCTAATCGGAATAATTTTTATTTCCGATATGACGATGAGCTGAGAAGCTTGAAAGCCCTAATCGGAATAATTTTTCTATAGTGGTGTGCAACAGTGATAATTCTGTTTATGAAAACGAACTGTCTGAAGTACACAAGTTTAATAGGCGTTAATATTAACTGGACTGGAAAATGTGTCACAACCACGGCCGAGATAATTCAACTACTCTTCGGAAAATTTAAGGAAAAGGAAAAAACATTTAAAAACACAAAAAAAGGATACCGTTTAAGGAAACGTGACAGTATTTGTATTTACTTGAAACAAAATAAAAGTAAAAAAACGGAACAGCAAACAAAATAAAAAATGAATAGTTCCTAAAATTGCATTGGGAAAGTCAGTGATAACAACAGTATCAAAAATTGTCTTCAGAAAAATTTAAAAAATATATATTATAAATATATAAATTAAAATTAAAAATGTAGTTCTAAGCGAGCGTCATGGCAATTAACACACAGTGTAAAATGTTTAATGTTTATATTACATTATTTATACACAAACAATGTACACTTTTTGTGGTTATACTTTGTATGGGTACTTAAATAATTTCATGTATACATATACTGAAGTAACTAAAAATATATATACATTATTTGTCTCCAAATATTTATATATATATAATTCTAGAGGAAACATATATTCACGTAGGCAGACCTGTTATTACGGGAAAAATGCTTGTGTAGTGTTTGGATAGGGCGAGGACGCGCAGAGAAGCTCGCTGTGAGATCAATAAAGTGAACACAACCACCATCTAGGTCGCTCGCTCTCTTTCTTTCTCACCCTCTCTGTTTCTCCCTCAGCCCCATCAGTTGCTACGCCCAAATGGCAACGCTTTTCATTTCAAAATACACCCAATAATCAGAAAATTGTATCACCTCCACAACACATATGCTACTCAACACGTATTTCAATAGTTTAGTGCCAATATCAATTGTACGGATTTTGTTTCACAGAAAAAAGTAAGGGTCTGTGAGACATGTATCTTCCCCCCGGATTATACGTGACCACAGCGTTTTGTTATTGCGTTGTATCTTGTACCAATTTTATACTGTACGTTTCCCATACAAACTCGTCACCAATGCAAAGTTTATACTTTAAGTGAAAGAAAACTAATTAATAATAACAAACTCAATAAATTGTCGCATCAGATTTACTTCTTAAATACAAACACTGCCTACTTTATTGTTATGATTGATTTACTAGTTTTATGTACTTGATGATTAACTAAATCGATATATCTATTCTTAGAATATTTAGTCGAAACCACCTAGTGATCTGACACGAGAATTACTAAATTTAAAAAATCAGATTTAAATAATTTTCCATGTACTTTTCTGGAAATAAAAGACTCGTTACTTTTAGGATGTTAATAGGATACAAAAAATATTTCTGTTATTAATACAATACTAATAATAGCCACTTAGTGTTGAAGTGTATTTTTAAAAAAAAATGTAAAATATGAATTACAGCCTATATCCAAATCTTAAAACTAATTTATCCTAAATTTATGTTTGGTAAAAGTCTAAAATTTAGGAAATTCAATGGCTTTAACTGATTAATTTTTTTATCTGCTTCAAAAATTACGTAATATACGAGTAATACAGTATTTTATTCACAACTGTGGTCAGCAACTTTTGATCAGTCCGGCTAGTCCCCTTATTTAAGCCAATTTAGTAGTGCATATGTCCCCTGCATATGTTTCTAGCATATCACAGGGTATATTTTACAAGTCAACAATATTGAATAACTGGGCTACAGCGTGTCTTATAATCCAAGCAACGACGTTTTGAATAAGTTGTATAAGTCCAATCTTACAACGGGACCATCAGGCGAACTCATAAGTCAGGAAGTAAAGAAACGCGCCTGTTATTCTACAAGGTGATGGCCCTTCCCACACTTCATTATGGGTCTGAGAAAATGGACTTTAAAGAAAGGCCAGGCCCATTCGCATCCAAGAGGCTGAAATGAGATTTCTGAGGCACGTGGCAGGGTATATTCTCCATGATCATAGAAGAAACACAGATATACGGCAGGAACTGAATATTATGAGTATAGTCAACAAGATTGCTCAGTATTGCCTGAATTGTTGGGAACGTCTTTGCCGAATGGATGACTGCCGCATCCCCAAGCAGCTATGAAACTATAAGCCGAAGGGACGGAGGGGTGTGGGACGTCCGAGAAAGCGCTGGAGTGACCAGCTCTAGACTCTTTCACTGTTTGAGACCGGAACAAACCATCCTTGGTTTAATCCTTGCAGATGATGATGAATACAGTATTTTCTATAAAGGTAAGAGGGATTACGCTCTTTCTCCACGGAAATCCATTTGCTCTCCGATTTTCTGGGAATATGGTTGACGCGTGGGTGGTATCACCATAGAATAGTAACGGGAATATCGCAATTTTCCCAACGTTGCTGTTTCAAATTAATTCCGATTTCTTAATATAAGTTAACATCGTGAATAAGCTTCGTTCATCTCTCGCTGTTTTATTGAGCTACGAAATTCATATTTAGTGGTAAAAGAGCCCTAGCCATTGTATCAGTTGTTTCTGTTGCAAACATTTTACTACCAGATCACTGACAATGAAATTGTGTTGCAACTTATTTCTTTAGTCTAGATTACGTTGCAGACAATCGTGTATTAAAATATTATAATCAATTCTGGAAAATATTGAGCATACGTCTTATCATATTTGTAAAATTAATTTCAAAAATACGGTAAAAGATTTTTTATTTCTTAAGGTTACACGGCCGGCGTCGCGCTGCTTCCCTGGCTATCTGGCCGTGGTCTTAGAGGCTATCTGGCCGTGGTCTTAGAGGCTATCTGGCCGTGGTCTTATGTTGTTTTATACAAACGTTTCAACCACACCATTAAAGGCCATCTTCAGTGTTTGAAGGACTTAACTTTTACTGACACGGTGTCCGTCAGTAACACCACAGTATTGTGGCGAAGCTTTGAAAGAAGTTGAGGTTGAAAGAGATCAAGTGGTTGAAACGTGTGTAAAAAACAACACAAGACCACGGCCAGATAGCCTCTAAGACCACGGCCAGATAGCCCGGGAAATAGTTATAATAAGGAATTTTTTGTTTTGTTTCGAGAGATGAGTAATGAGTTCGATAAAATCAGTGACGTTTGCATTAGTGAAGCAAGTTGGACGGATAGTATTAAACATTTACATTTACGTTCTTCATTTTAAATGTCATCGGTTATTGTCATACGCCTGAATATAAAACTTTTTAGTTAAAAACTTTACGTGTAACATACATTATGTAGTAAACTCTGGTAAGAATATACAAAAAAATATTCTCTACATTAAGTTCATTTACCACAATTAAAAATAAGTTTTTTGGTAATTTCAATACGAGTACTGATATTTCCACTGAATTGCAGGAGCAGTCTTCATAATCACTCAATTACAATATTAAGCTGTGATTAATAAATTCTCATCAAAGTACTTGTTCGAAAAAAAAAATTAAAGATAGAAGGAATAAACGGAACCAACATAACAGGAAGAATTAAAACAAAAAAATTAGGTTAGCAAAAATAGCAAGAGACAAGAAAGCATAATGGAGAACGGAAGACAACCAAAAACATGGCAGTCCTCATGAAGAAAAACATCTCCGCAAAAATCGAAGTAAAACAGGCTGGGGCTAAAGAAGAGGAAAGAAGAAGGGAACGTTTCCCTTCGGAAACGTAGGGAATGTAATTGCAACATACAAAAATGTAAACTACAAAAGCATTTCCGTTTTCTGCAAATTAAAGCGGACAAGCTGATATTCTTTATTATTAGTAGCGTGTATTTTCGTCTAAAAGGTATATCTGTTATTGAAGTGTACAATATTGCAGCCTATATAAGGCAAAACGTTATTGTAAACATGGCTCACAAATATACACAGTAGGCCTACAGTTTTAATATTCTTACAAATATGTTTTTTTTTTGAGAAACAGCCTAATACACGAAACGTTTTAAATCAAAGGTCTTAATATATAAAATTTTGTTTGATGATCAGTTTTTAGACTAATGTCACTAATCGGTAGGCCTATATGGTATTAAATAAGTAAATAAATGTAAATATACTTATAAGATACTGAGAGAGAGAGAGAGAGAGAGAGAGAGAGAGAGAGTGTGTGTGTTCTCGCGCGCGCGTTTGACGATACGATTATATTATATGTTCATACGTTAATGCTGTATATTTTAGAACAAATTAGAAACATGCACCTATGCCAATTTTGAGCAGATAATAAATGTAGCCCACGTCATCTAATCGTGGTGAACATTTTTTAATACTTCTTGAAACAGCTTCGTTAAACAGTTAAATAATACCAAATACTAATTTAGTGAGAAGCAACATGTTCTTTTGTAATGTGTACTAATCTGTGTTGATTTAAGACTATAAGAGCCGTACAACTTTAACACAGGTAAAACAACTACAAATATTTAGAAAGGTTCTTACCTATAAAATAGTTTCAACAATGTGAATCCGCAGGCTTACGTTTCATTCTCGCAGACTGATAACGTCGTTACTAAAAATATACGCACTAATGTATTCACGCGTTTAAATATTTTTGGTGAAAAACTGAAATTTAAAAGAAACTAGCCTCCAAATGCGGAACAAGAACAAACATGAACGGCGCACTACTAACTACATATTCCACACAATCAAATATAACGTCCACGGAGCACCCTCTGGTGACTAGTACAAGATACAAAATGCCTATACATACTGGTTGACCACGGACTCGATTCCTCATAACGATTTGTTCTTGGAAACGCTAATACAGACATTGCAAACGTATCTAATGAAACGTTACAACAGTTGTGACTATACTCATGTTCATGTTTTTGCTAACAAAATTCTAGTACGACGCCACTTTTCTTTAACCAGTAAGTAAAAATACTTTCAACTTATTTAAAATAACACAATAATAGGGAAACTTAAATGTATAGTTTACGTGTCTTGTTGCTTAAGTACCTTACACTATAGTAATCTACGTAAGACAAAATAATTAAAATTCGTACAAAACGTAACACTTAACACACGTAAACAGGTACACAAATATTCGCACATACGTAACAGAAATATCACAACATATTTAGAACTATAAATGTCGTTTAATGTTATTTTATATAATATTCTACTTACGTGGTACTGTATTAGTACAAGACTACATTTTTATAGGTTATAAGATTTGTCTCTTAGTCATATTGTATTGAATATAAGTATTTTATATTATATAACACTTATACGGACTGTTAAATTTTATAGCCTATACATGCAAATAAGTATTTCAGAAACATTTATCAATTTCAGTTTGATATATCTATCAATTATGTATATTCATTAACACATCTGCAAATTTAAGCATCTATCGAACCCATCTACCAACAGTAATACATCTACCAATGAAATAAACATTAATGCCAGAAACATCAATTAAACACATAAACAAGGCAGAAGCTTCATAAATTTTTATTTTTAACAGTGTCGATGAGCAGTTAAAACCCTGCTTTTCGTTATCATAGTTTCATGTTTCACAAAAACGACAATTTTACTTTTATTCGTACTAAGAAAAAAGTAGTAAGAGAGAAGCATACAAGAAAAATGTTAATTTACGTCAGAAACGAAAGTAAATTTTGTTGACTAATAAGTTGACTTCATAAAGACACTTTATGGTACGTATTCCTTGTACCTACTTAGAATTATTGCCTATACGACTGAACGGCAGGCTCAGTTCCTTGTTAGGATGCAGGAAGTTAACTTCCAAATAACGACGAATAAGACACCATTTAACGCTTACATTACTGTTGAAGAGAATGATAGGCCTCTGTTTTTTGTTTTCTTCAATATTTGCTACACTTTTACGAAAAAGGAACGAAAAGATTTATTACTAGTTGGAAATAAAAGCCATTTTTAATACAGTATCTACTGTTTTGTAAACTTTAGAAAAACATGGCATACAGGTAGGCCTACCAATAAACAACGTTTCGAAAATCGCACAAATATCTGTAAACATTATTTTTCAAAAATACGGTTCTTGAAAACCACAAAAATCAGCTGATAACCCAAAAGAGATCATGTACTTATTAATTTTATTTAACACTAAAAGACCGGTAGTAACATTTGACGTAACGACATTGTCATATACTTCACGAAAAGCAGACGCAGATCAAGCTACCATTGTTTCTATGAAGACTAGTTAGCCTATATTTAAAGTTAAAAATTAATATTAGCGTTGTATTATTCAATGCGTATGTTATCGGAGAAAAGAAACTCTGATAAATTTAAAGATTTGTTCGTATGACTGCCTTGATTCGACGTTAGAAAGTAGAACGCTATGTAGGTCTAAATCGATAATCGTACCATCTATAATTGACAATTATTTACTTTCCTTTCGAAGATTCTGCAATACGGACTTCTTAGTGGCTCTATGCTAAATTTAGATGTAAATTATATTATCTGTAGGCTATAGCAGGCGCAACAACGTGAAGTAGTATGTTGCTATTAACTTTGCGATGACGACGACTACGTTAGCGATTCACAAGTCTATTGTTTCCTACCAAATTCTGGGAAATGCAGTCAACTCATCGAATTAATATTTTCTCCCCACGATTTTATTTTAGAGGCATATCAACTTGTAGGCAAAGAGAATGATACATTTTTCGCAAAAATAACATACAAGTTAAGTACTAATACTCGTATATTCATAAACAAGCTTAAATTTTTATTAAGTCGCACGTTTGATGCGTGCTGTGTTACAAACGCTTCGTGTAGCCTGTGTGTCCTTACCTGTCCTTACTCACTAGTTACTTCTTCCCGATAGGCGCCAAATTGTTTTGCAGAAAACAATTAAAAGATTCTATCTCAGTTGTTTACGGTACTGTAATGAGTGATTCGAATTATTCGCCGACTGTCGGGAACTCGAATCTCGCTTGTGTGGGGGGACGTGTTGCCAACATAAAATGTTGTTGGCTAATTCTATTCACTGCTACAGAACACAACATACATAATACACTTGAAATAATTACAGGACAGCTAGTAACGATACACACTTATTTATTTGGCTTTATAGCTTATTAATTTTCAATAATGTTTGTACAAATGAGATTAATACAATAGTTTTTGGCCTCGGCAATAAATTATTGTTCACTCAGCAGCAAGCAGGGTTGGCATTTCAAGTTAATCAGACGCCATGATGGACGCCGCCTTCTTATTTATACAAAATAAAATTGCCAATGAATTCTTTTAAGTACGATAAAACGTTTAGAACAAGATAATTAAATAAAGTACACCACCTTACAATTGTGGTAATTAATTATGAAAATATCGGTATGGAGAACCATACATGACTTCCATGTTCTAAGATTTATATTTAAAATCATATTCGAAATGAAATATTTCCATAGAAACTACGTCTTTCTACTTATTGCTTCAGCATTAACCACAGTACTGTGGTCACTAACGTATACCACCTCACGTTTTCGCACTCGATTTTCACCGATGATGGCAGTCGATTGCACTGCCGAAAAGTCTGGTTTTGCAGAAAACATTGGACTACGGCTAAAGAGCCCGGGAAGCAATTTTAACAAAAAACTACTTCTTTGTTGCCGATAACGTAGTACACATACAAAAAATTCTCCCCTCCACCTTCAACTATAATTTTTAATAATAGAAAATTACCCCCACCCCGTTCACCTAACTTCTTCATTTATAGATATTTCATCTACGTTTCTACAGTGGATTACTATGAGCTTCTTATCAGGATACTTTATTTATAAAAATTAAGTACTTTACTCTTGTTAAATCATAAAATGTTTCAGGTAAACTACTCCTTTCTCTTAACCGATCTTCTCCAAAATCAACAGACCTTCCCTCCTCTACAATTCAGGGAAGCATGCAAAAAAATATTTGATTCTGTTTGAATGTGCGGCAGTTATCCAGTTATCATTCGTCATGGAAACATTTCTCTTGTTACAACATAAAATGTTGCAGGTAAACTACCCCTTTCCCTTTACTGATCTTCACCAAAATCAATAGACCTTGAGCTCTCTGCAACTCAGGAAAGGGTGCAAAAAATTATTTGATTCTCATTGAATTTTCAGCAGTTATCGTTCGTCATAAAAAAAATTACCCTTTTTAAAACATAAAACGTTGCTGATAAACTACCCCTTCCCTCAACCGATCTTCAACAAAATCAACAGACCTTGAGTTCTCTTCAGTTCAAAAAGGTATGCAAAACATCATTTGATTCTGTTTGAATTTGCGGCTGTTATCGTTTACTATAGAAAAAAATTACCGTTGATAAAAAACCGTTGCAGGTAAACTACCCCTCTCCCTTAACCGATCTTCACCAAAAACGACAGGTCTTGGGTACTCTACAATTCAGGCCTGTATGCAAACAATTATTTGATTCTATTTGAATTTGCGGCTGTTATCGTTTGCCATAGAAAACACCCTTGATAAAACATAAAACGTTGCTGGTAAACTACCCTATTCCATTAACCGATCTTCACCAAAAACAATAGGTCTTGAGAACTCTACAATTCAGGGCTGTATGCAAAACATTAGTATATTCTGTTTTAATGTACGGCAGTTATCGTTCGTCATAGAAAAAATACTCTTGTTAAAACATACAACGTTGCAGGTAAACTACCCCTTTCCCTTAACTGATCTTCAACAAAATCAACAGACCTTGAGTTCTGTATAATTCAAAAAGGTATGCAGAAGAGTAGTTGATTCTGTTTTAATGTACGGCAGTTATCGTTCGTCAAAAAAAAAAATTACCCTTGATAAAACATAAAATGTTGCTGGTAAACAACCCTATTCCCTTAACCGATCTTCACCAAAACCAACAGGTCTTGAGAACTCTACAATATAGGGCTGTATGCAAAACATCATTTGATTCTGTTTCAATTTGCGGCTGTTATCGTTTACCATAGAAAAAATTACCCTTGATAAAAACCGTTGCAGGTAAACTACCCCTTTCCCTTAACCGATCTTCACCAAAAACGACAGGTCTTGAGAACTCTACAATTTAGGGCTATATGCAAAATATTATATGATTTTGTTTGAATTTGCGGCTGTTATCGTTTGCCATACAAAATACCCTTGATAAAACAAAAAACGTGGCAGGTAAACTACCCCTTTCCCTTAAACGATCTTCACCAAAAACAATATGTCTTTAGTACTCAAGAAATCAGGGCTGTACGCAAAAACGTATTTGATTCTGTTTGAATTTGCGGCTTTTATCGTTTGCCATAGAAAATACCCTTGTTAAAACATAAAACGTTGCAGGTAAACTACCCCTTTCCCTTAACCGATCTTTACTAAAATCAACAGATCGTGAGAACTCTACAATTCAGGGCTGTATGCAAAATATTATATGATTTTGTTTGAATTTGCGGCTGTTATCGTTTGCCATACAAAATACCCTTGATAAAACAAAAAACGTGGTAGGTAAACTACCCCTTTCCCTTAAACGATCTTCACCAAAAACAATAGGTCTTTAGTACTCAAGAAATCAGGGCTGTATGCAAAGACATATTTGATTCTGTTTGAATTTGCGGCTTTTATCGTTTGCCATAGAAAATACCCTTTGAAACATAAAACGTTGCAGGTAAACTACCCCTTTCCCTCAACCGATCTTCACCAAAAACAATAGGTCGCGAGTACTCTACAAATCAGGGCTGCATGCAAAAAATTATTTGATTCTGTTTGAATTTGCGGCTGTTATCGTTTGCCATAGAAAAAAATCTACAGACACACACACAGACACACAGACACACACATAGACACACAGACACTTTTCGAAAAATGACTTTTTTTCATGTTTTAAGTGTAGTACAATCATATTCTGCAATAATCTCGAACCCGATTTTTTTTGCAATCACCATACTTCCATTTCCTTAAGGAACATGGAAGTAAAAGGTTTACCTTGAATTCAACTCTGTGGTGTTAAAAGTGTGTGCCAGTGTTATTCGTCTAATACATAGGTTATAATTCAGTTAGTTGGCATTCATAAATATATTTTATTAATTAATCTTTGAAAGAAATAATATCGTCAGTTTATAGTGAGAGTTCAAAGTGTTATGAGAAAATTTAAAGAGAATTTATTTCATGAATTCGGTTAACTCAGCAATACTTATCAATCAGTTGATTTGAGGTGTAGTGTCGTACAGTTGAAATAGGTTGGGTTCATCGATTGGGTTTTCAATCTTCAATCATCTTTGGATTCAGGTACGCCTTGCGTCTTTTTCGTGTTAGTTGATCGAATTTTATTAAATTGGAGTTAATTAAGCTGGTCTGTTGCCTGGGTTGAATGTATTAGTCCCTCATCAGGTAGTTTGGTTCTTCACTTCAAGAAATCTGGTTACTTTGACTGTTTTTAAATAAAAAATTAAAGCCTTTACGGCTTGGCGTCTCTTCCTCGTGAGCGTCACTATAGGATTAACCGTTTCTAACGGAATATTCATACCTAACGTTCAGTTGTCAAGGTAACTGATTGATTCTGATTGGCTATGCATGACTTAAGACCATTGTTAGAATATTTGAATTTTTATTCAAAATGCTTAAATATCTTCTGATTGCTATTCTTCGGTCTTCTTATTTAAGTATGCGATAGTATCACCACTGTTCGTATTATCTTTCAAAGATCATTTTGACATCCCACAAAGGTGGGTTTTCTGATTTATTAGTGTTTGAACAATCATGTTGATATTATTTAATTATATTTCTTTCTTATTTTATGTCCTTAATTCAACATTTATCTCTTAATATGATCCCCTAATTATCATTGATTAGTTGCTAATAATCATTGCCTTTGATTTGCTAATATCGTAGTTAATTTCTTACAATTTGTTGTTATTGGTTTTATACAGTTAGGCATTTCATAGGCCTAGGTAGTAATTGGCTGTATTTCTTAATTTATACAGATTAGATATGATTTTACCCTTGTACATGTTTTGTTTTGTGTTACACATGATTTGTTTACTTGTTGAATGGTTTTGTGTCTGTTTTATAATAATTGTATGTTTTTTATTAGTTTACATATTATGGTTTGTCTATTGTTTTCTAACTGCCTTTTCAGTATTATTAGATTTGTATTAATTTATCTTTTTTCTTATTTATATTACCATTGTTTATAATTTGGCTATTATTTACTATTCTCTATAAATATAATATAACATTTAGGTTTATGGCCTGTATAACTCTTCATCCATATTCCTATACTTAAACTTAATCAAACAATTCTTTAACAGTTATACTACTCCTGTTTACATTTGTTACTTCTTATTTACTTCTTGGTGATAAACATCATCACACCATTTAACTTTACTTAACTAACTCTCCCTTAAAACATAGGATGTTTATTGAATTTGCCTTTACATTCTTTATTATACTTTTTCTAAAATAAATTTTACCTTCTATCCATGGTAACACAAAAATTTTGACTCTCCATGAGATTCCTTCCCTGAATGACACTCCTCACCAATAAATCTTTAGTGTTTGTATTAGGTCTTCATACCTATCAATAGGGTTTCTATTTAATTTTGGGGGTTTTACACTATCACTTTGCACTTTTTTATGTTTTATTTAAGTGTTACTAGTGGGTATTACCTAACATCAAATTCTCTTTCTCACATACTAATGTTCACTATCTCTCTATCTCTCACTTTATAATGGTTAATTATACTGTTAACAAGTTCATGTCATACTAGAGTGATTTATAACAGTTACTCTCTATTTATTTGGTTCGTGTACTTTGTTTGTCTCTAAGTTATTGAATTTTAACAATTATCATTTACATTGCTTATTTGGTTGATACTAATAATTATCATTTACATTTATCATTTATTGGTTTCTTTTTCACTACTTTATTTGATTGTAACTTTTCTCCTTTTTCTGTTCTATATTATTTGTTGGTGTCCTTTCATTTCTTTTCATTTCATTTCATTTATATTTTGGTTTTCACCTTCTCATCTGGTTTCATTTTATTTGTTCAATCACTGATGTTGGGACTGGTTCTAGCTATTCACTTATTTTATTTGTCTAATATATCCTTTCACTGCTATTGGGGCTGGTTCTACTTTCTCACTTACCATATCTATTGGGTTATTTTGGTTAAATCGCATTGTACTATTGTTTTCAACGTTTGCTTCGTTTGCTTCGTTGCTTGCTACATTTCTCTTCTCAGAGGTTACTTTTACTATTACTTTTATTTGTTTGATCGCATAATTATGTTAATTACCCATTCCTTTATCTCTGACTCACCCCTTTTTATTCATAGTGTTAATCATTTAGTGCATTATTCTCATCATGTTGCTTCATTAATGCATGTTGAAGATATGTACCCTTACAATATATATATATTGGGAAATTTTGGATATTTTTGTTATTATGGGGTGTCTTTATATATATATATAACGGATCTTTACAGCTGTCGCCGTTTCTCCGTCCCCAACTTCCATTGTAACCTATCGTAGCATGTAAGTTCTTCTAAATTGCTTGCAACCATTGCTTCCGCTACGTCATCTCGCCAACTCCTCCGTGGACGTCCTCTTTTCCTCCTCACCGGTGGTATCCATCCCAGTATTTTGCGGAGTCATCTGTCATCTTCCAATCTCTTCACATGCCCAAACCAAGTCAATTGTCTTCTTTCTATTTCATCTATTACTGTCCTGTCAATATTCATCTCGGCTCTAATAGTCTCGTTTCTAACCCTGTCTAATTTTGATCTTCTACAACTCCTCTTGAAGAAGTCCATTTCCGCTGCCATCAGGTTTTTTTTATTTACGTTTGAAACGTTCCAAACTTCTGCTCCATAAAGGATTACACTTTGCACCATGCTATTATGTATATGTTTCTTTGTATTTCTGGTTATACTTCTTTCCCATAGAAGCGAATTCAGCGTTCTTATATCGGTTTGCCCCTTGTTAACACGTTCTTGAATTTCATCTTTGCTGCTTCCGTTTGTTGAAAATAACGGCTAAGTATTTACTTTTTTCAACACCTCTTATCCTGTCCACATCCAATTTTAAGTCCTTAACCTCTTCGTTGCCCACTATCAGGTACTCACATTTTTCCATGTTCATCGGCAAACCAGCTGCGTCATATGCTTCTTTTAACTTTCTGACCATATACTCGAGGTCTTCATCATCCTCCGCTACCACAATCTGGTCATCGGCAAAATATAGAGTGAACAGATTGTCATCACCTACTCTCAGCCCCATGCTTTTACACTTCTTTGTCCAACTTACTAGAGATCTGTCTAAGTATATTTTAAAGAGGGTAAGGGACAAGCAGCATCCTTGTCTTACGCCTTTTGTAGTTTCGAATGGGAGAGAGTTTGTTTCCCAGTTTGACCCTGGTGATATTTTGTTGATAGTATCTTCTGGTGGCTGCAATCAAATTTGCATTTATGTTCAAATGTTACATCTCCTTCCATAACTGTGAGATTTGGACGCTATTGTATGCCTTTTCTAAATCTATTAAAGCTATATGCGTTTCTCTATTATGCTGTACTCTCTTTTCAACTGCTATTTTGATTGTAAAGATGCTGTCTACCGTGGATCGCCCCGCTCTAAAACCTGATTGTTCTTCGGGCTGCTTGGTCTTGATGTCTTCTTCAATTAAGTTTTTCAAAATCCTTGAATATATTCTCCCGATGGTCGGGATCACAGCAATTCCTCTGTAATTTCTAGTGTCCAACTTTGAACCCTTCTTATGGACTGGTGAGATATACGATGTTCGCCACTCCACTGGCACTTCTTCTCCATTTAGGCATCTTTCGAATAGTTTTCTGAGCATTTCCAACAGCTTGGGGGGGGGGCCTATATCTAACTAATTCTGGGTTTATTCCTCCCGGACCTGGGGATTTCCTCAATTTTGTACCTTTTATTTCCTCTTGAACTTCTTCAATACTTAGTGCAATTTCTCCAGATACTTTTATTTCATGGTCATTAGGAATGAATTTATTCCTTGTTTCAACCAATAGCTCCATAAAGTGTTGTATCCATTTTATTTCAGGTATGTTCAAAAATATCTGTGTCCGGTTTGTAGGTTTAATGGCTTTAATTGTCTTCCAAGCTTCTGAGCTGTTCCTCCCAGCCGATTATCTATGCATTCACATATATCTATAATTATAGATTTATTTCTTGTAAATTTTCAAGAAACTGAAATCTATCATTGGTTTTCGCAGATGCAACCATTGTTTATTACTCATTCATAAAACGACGTTTTGTTATTGTCTATATATGATTATTAGTAGCTGTAAAAGTTGGAATAAAACATCGCGATAAATTAAGACCAACCTTTCTGGCATTTGGCGGTTGATTGCCTCAGAAGGGGTGCGCGCGAGCGCCTGCGTGTTTACTATACGTACGATTGCTGATTAATATTTCTGCCCATACGCGTCGCTCGCCTTCCATACTAAGGAGAACACATTGGATTGCAACGTAAATCACCATCCCCATCTCCATGGGTGATTTATTGGCTCTACGTGATTGAGACAGCTCTCTCGCGCGCGCGCCGCACTAGCGCCATCGGCTGTGGTGATTCACTGCGCTTCATTCGCTTTTATATATTAACTCCATTCAACGGGCACCATACGCGCGCGCGCACACACACAAATGTTTTCTATGGTTTCATTTTATTTTCGTGGAAATTTAGATATTCTTTTAGCAATAAATGACAAACATTTCAGTATACATATGTGCCACAATATGTCTAACACTGAAGAATAGGACTAGAAGGGATATAACGTTAAAATTATACAAGGCAATGGCAGTACAGTTATTATTGTCATCATCATCTTTAGGAAAGACATGGTGTCCAGCTGTCGGGAAAATCGGGAAAGTCGGGAAATGTGCTTGAATTTTTTGCACCTCGGGAAAGTCGGGAATTATGCTTGAAATGTTGGAATTTCCGGTCTGCGTCGGGAAATTTTCGCTCCTCTTTATTATTGAAAAAGTCCCTTTATGAATGTTTCTTAAAAAAAAAAAAAAATTTCACTCAACTCATTACTCAACTTTGCACCACGTGGCGAGCGGCAGCAGCAGCAGCATCACCATCACATCCGGTATTCCATTACATTTGCACGTGTTCTTTAACTGGCGCCGGTCACATGTGTGTGTTGTCTTGTCTCTTCGTATTGTTTATGCGTATCCCGGATTGGAAGATTGGAATTTCAGAACAGAAAGTAAGTACCCATTTATTTACTCAATCTTTATTTTTATAGACTGTATGCACTCATATGTTTCCGTTAACAATGTTAATTTTCTTATTTGAGATAGCAATTCTACACCCACTTAACCCTTTCGCTGCGTAATTCGACTGTAGTCGAACTGATTTAAAAACCCTTCGCTGCGTAATTCGACTATAGTCCACATTGCTCAATAATTTTCTCCGTTCGCTGCGGTATTCGACATTAGTCGCACAGTGATATGGCAGTATTAGAATTGCTCTCTGTGGAAGCTTTGAAAACTACGTATAAACAGCTGATGTTTTGGTCATTGACAGTGTGTCAACCCAGTAGCGTGTGTTGTTTACTGATGTTGTTTTGAACGTAATTTTATCTTTCGTGTTTGTAAACATTTATACTTATAACTTTTAAATGTTCATTTTTCTCGTATTTTCTTAAGTGTAATGTAGTTTGTGAGTGTATTAATGTGCGTATTTACATTGTGTTTTTGTAAATAATGAGTGTTGGTGTAACAGTGTTTTCTGAATTTCGCGTATTGTTTGTTAGTTATAGTTTTCAACATTTTGGTTATAAAAGCATTTGTTTCCCTTATTTTCTGACGTTTAATGTTATTTTACAGTTTTTGAGTGTATTTAGTGTGCGTCTTTATGTTTTATGTTCGTAAATACCTCATTTTGGTGTCATAGAATTTTCTGATCTTCTCGTATTGGTTATTATTAGGTTACAGTTTTCAATATTTTACTTTGACTAAAGCAACATTAATTTTCATTTTACAGTTTTTGAGTGTATTTAGTGTGCGTCTTTATGTTTTATGTTTGTAAATACCTCATTTTGGTGTAATATAATTTTCTGATCTTCTCGTATTGGTTATTAGGTTATAGTTTTCAATATTTTACTTCAACTAAAGGAACATTAATTTTCATTGGAATTTAACGTTTTTTATGTGTGACTAATAAGTATTTCAATTTAGAGTTATTTCAAAAATGTGGGAAATACACTGCTGTACCAATATAAAAGTTAGATGTTTTGAAGAAAAATGGTTCATCTTCTTGGACTTAGGCGGGGGGAGGGGGAGTATAAATCCCTTCCCCAAGTTTCTCCATTTTTGAGGCAGTGAAAACTACCAAATTGATTTGGACGTTTGACTTCATACCTCAAACTCAGAAAAAATATCCCCTCTCCTCCCCACTAAAAAAAAAATCTTAATTTTCTTGTAAAAATCTCTTCATTTTTGTTTCTAATAAGTTGGCAAGTCTGGTGGCCTCGATATGCTACATTTATAAATAGAGTGATGTTACAGAAGATTAAATACAAAATCATAAAAGTAATATTCTAATAAAAATACTTTTTTGGTTTTATTTTAATTTGGTAAAATTGTTTCTACAAAATTTAAAATTTTGGAATTTGGTCAAAAAATGAAAGACAAACTTTTTTTCTTTGTGCTCTATTTTCCTGATTTAACCTACCCCTGACCCTTGTACACTGTATATATTTAATAGTAAGAAGAAAGGGGTACAAAATTTCAAACTGCTCAAGTTTTTGGAAACTGGCGTTTCCCGAGTGTGCTAGTTAGTCAAGCTTTTACTGTATGTAGAATAATGTTGTATTTGAAAATTATTTTAAAGATTATTATATGTTTTAAATAGGTGTTTACATATATAAAAACAGTCTCCTATTTTGTATACCTATGCATAATACAAATAAATTTGATTGCTTTGGATTTGCGTAATAAAAACATGAACCCACCAACCAACCTATCTTCATGTTTAATATGAATTGGTATGCTACTATTTCTCATTTTCAAATGTTGGCAGGTATGATAATGTTGTGCATACAACTTGTGTGTGTAGAAAACCCTCCCTCATATAACCGAAATTAAGAAACCATTTGAATCGGTAGCTTTTATAGTGCTTAAGATGGCACGAGGTCTCAAAAATTCTGTAAATGGGCTAAAGTCCTTAAGAAATAGCATTGTTTTTTGTTTTTTTTTTCATTTATTCATTATTTTTCTTTCATGACATTTTTTCATTTATAAAATTTTTCAAGAAAAAAAAATATAACACTTTTACATCTGCTGCCACGGTTACGAACCATGCTAGTGAGGTAGTGTAATATATTTCATTTTATTTATTTATTTTTTTAAGTTGTATACTTTTGGCTTATAATTAAGTTTCGTAGTAAAACTTAATATATAGTAGGTATCTTTTAAATAAATTTATAAACCGAATGCAAAATATATTATTATGTCGTATAATCTTTTTCAATTGGCTCATAAAACAGTTTAAGGCTTCCCAAAAATTTCTGATTAGATTCAAAGGGAAAATAAAACTTATAATGGTGTGGGTTTATATGTGTGGGGGTTAAATATTTTTTTACATGTGACTAGAAATTTTTGCAGTTTCTTTCTGTAGATTCTCTTCAGTTCTTGTTTTTGTTTTTACATTTTTTGAAGTCAAAAAGGCTTGTCTTTTTAGTATCATTTTCAACAATGCACGTATTTGTATAAAAAAATGTAATTGTGTAGCCAGTTATATTCATATTGTTAAATAATCAAATTATTTTTAATCAAAAAACCTCATATAACATGAAAAATAGCATTACATAATTTTACGATTCGAAATTTATAATGTTGCTAAATATTCTAAAAAAATAAAAATGTGAATAAGGAACTTGTGTTTACTCAGATGAATACAGGATTGATGTGCACGTGTAAACAATATTTATAATAATTAATGTATAGTATAAACATATTGAATTTGAGTATATATTATTAGAATTAACTAAAGATATGGAATTGTTATTCATAATAATTTCACTTACTTTGTTATCTAAATGCTCCAACCAGGGGCGGCCTGCCGTTGGGGCGATTCGGGCATCGCCTGAAGGGCCGGTCCGATTTGACCTACAAAGGGGCCTGTATGGCATTAATTAATATTAATGTATTGGGCCGTCAAAAAGGCAAACATGTAGATCGTGATTTTGATTCCTGAAGCATCTAATCAGAAGTTGCCAAGTTGCCATCTCTTTTTTTTTTTTGTTATATGGTATTTTATAGTTTTCACTGAAAGCAATTCTTGTTACTTTCTTCCTACAGGTAGTTTCTGTCATAATGGGGAAACATGGAAAAACTCACTTTCAAGATCGTTGGCTTGAAGATCCAGAGCTTTCTTCGTGGATACTGCGAGCACCCTGTAACATGTTCTCAGCAAAATGTAAGCTGTGTCCTGGAGCGAACATAGATGTGAAAACGATGGGACGTTCTGCTCTGATTAGCCACGCAAAAGGTTCAGGACATAAAAAAAAGTCTGTTTCAGGATCAAATCTTTTAAATTATGTCAATTCTGTGCAGCTTTTATCATCGAATCGAGACCCTGTGGCCACTACTTCCTCTTCAACTTCCTTTAAAGTTGGTTCTTCTTCAGCTGTTAGTGAAACTCGTGCTAGGCCTTCAATGCTCAGTACAGGAACTACATACGCAGATATGCATCCTACGCCCTCTACAGTTTCAGTGAAACAGAATGTTTTACTAAATTTGTCTACTTTGCAAGAGAAGAAGTTACAAGCGGAAGTGTTGTGGTGCCTGGAGAGTGTCTACACGCATACTTCATTGAGGAAGGCAGCTCGTGATGTGAAGATGATGAAATTGATGTTTCCAGACTCCGAAATTGCAGCAAGCATGCAACTAGAAAGAACCAAGATAAGCTATATGGTTGTGTTCGGCTTGGCTCATCATTTTAGGGAGGAGTTACAAAGGTCGCTCCAGTCATGCGATTACTTTGTTGCGGCTTTCGACGAATCTCTTAATAAAATCAGTCAGAGCCAGCAAATGGATTTAGTCGTCCGCTTCTGGGACAAAAGGAAAAATGAAGTGGCTACAAGATACCTCACTTCTGTTTTTCTGCATCGATCAACTGCTGCTCACCTTTTGGAAGCTTTCCTCGCTGGGTTGCCCTCCACAGACACAAAAAAGCTTCTCCAAGTGTCACTAGATGGTCCAAATGTTAACAAAAAGTTTTTGAAGGACTTAAATAGTTTTCTTACAAAGGATTGTGGCAATAGTGAACAACTGCTCGACATAGGGACTTGTGGACTACATACAATTCATTGTGCCTTCAAGACTGCCATGGATGAGACTGGATGGAATTTAGTGGCTTTTCTGAGGGCTATCTATAATTTGTTTAAAAACTCGCCAGCCCGCAGAGGTATTTTCATTGACGTTACTAATGCATCTGTGTTTCCTAAAAAATTTTGTGCAGTGCGGTGGCTGGAAAATATTGACGTTGCACATAGGGCCATTGAAATTCTTCCAAACCTGAGAAAGTTTGTGGAAGCGCCAGAGATTGAAAAGAAGATGCCAACGTGTGCCAGCTTCCACACAGTCAAGACGTTTCTGAAGGATCATCTCCTGGGAGCAAAATTAGGATTTTTTATAACGATTTCATCAGACTTGAAGCCATTCTTGACGGAATTTCAGTCAAACTCTCCTCTTGTCCCTTTCTTACATGCTGCAATTAACAATATAGTTGTCTCGTGTGCTCAGCGCTTTGTGGAGCCCAACAAAGTAAAAGAGGATGTGGATGTTAATAAGACGGAGAACCTACTGCCAGCCAAGAAGGTCAATGTAGGAATGGTGACATTGGTTCAGTTGAAAAATTGCAAGGCCAGCCAACTTGAAATTGGGTGCTTCAAAAATGAATGCAGAGCAGCACTGAAGGTCATCGTCGACAGGTTGCAAGATCGTTCCCCTTTAGGAATAAAACTGACAAGGTATGTGTCATGTTTTGATCCTGCAGTTGCTGTTACACCAGTGGGAAAAGAAAGACTCCAGCGACTGCTAATCCATCTGGCTGAGAAGAATAGAATTAGTAGCGTTTTTGCCGACAAAGTTCAGCGCCAGTTCAATGAAATGCTGTCAAAAAAAAACATTTGCGATGATTTAAAGGCATATTCACGAAAGACTGAACGCCTAGATCACTTTTGGATGAAAGTGATGGAAAGGCTGGGAAATGAATACAAGGAAACTCTTTCTCTTTTAAAAATGATCCTTATTATTTCACATGGAAATGCAGAGGTAGAGAGAGGCTTCTCAATAAATAAGGAAGTGCTAATTGAAAATATGAGGGAAGAATCTTTGATTGGGTATCGCATTGTGTATGATGCAATTAATGCATATGGGGGGATTGAAAAGGTACCGTTAACTAAAAGTTTGCTCTTTGATGTAAAAAAGGCATATAATAGATATAGTGTGGAACTTAAAGCAAGGAAAGAAGTACAGAATAAAGCAGGTGAAGAACGAGAGAAAAGGAAGCTGAATGAACGGATTGTACGAGAGCTGGAAACAAAAAGAGCCAGAATTCTAGAAGAGGCTCAGACCATCAAAGACCAGATAGAAAAGCTTGCTTAGGGCATCTCCTAAAATCCACTTATTGGTAGATGTACCTGGTATTTTTTGTATTACTCTAAATCTTATTTTTACTTAAATAAATTTTTCTTACAACTACAGCTTTATTACTTACTTGTTAGCAATTTATTAAAGCAAACTTATATTTTGTTCAAAATTGGTTGTTAAATTTTTTATTTGAAATCACTTTTATATGCCTGTTTGACATTGAAAAGAAATGTACCTATAATTACATGCATGATGGTTAGAATCAGAAGCCATAGTCTTTATTTTTGACCTTTTGAGTATTTTACAAAAAACATTTCCCAAGCTAATGCTTTTAAATTGACTTTACCGACTTTCAAACCATGAATTGCAAGTATTTTTAGCTTTTGGTTCATATGGTATTTGAAAGCTGGGTTTAATATGTAACAGATGCCATGTTGTGCTTTTTCATCAAAAATGGAGATTGTAACTTTGGATATCAACCAACTTAAATATGTATGCTAAAGTTTGTCAAAAAAATATATGTTTTTTTAGTATTTATAACACACATATTTTCTTTTTGTGCGTGGAAGGATGGTTATTTTTCTTAGCTAGGGGTTAAGGATCTTTTGAAAAATATGGTGGTAATTGGTTATGCGAGGGTCCTTGAAAAATTTAGAGATGAGCCTTGAAATCCTTGAAATGTGCTTGAATTTTTACCAACAATTCTGCTGGACACCCTGAAAGATTAAACCGAAAATGATCTATTTGTTCCAGACCCATGCGCATAGACTAGAGCTGGTCAGTCCAATGCTTCTTCGGATACCCTACACCTGTCTGACCTTTCGCCTTATAATTTCATAGTTGTTTGGGGATGCGACAGTCAATCCATTCGGTTAAGACGTTCCAACCAATTTAGCCGATACTGGTCAATCCTATCAAGTATACTCATATCAGTTCCTGCCGTAGCTTATATCTGCATTTCTTCTACGATCTTCGAGATTATATCCTGCCACGTGCCTGCAAAATCTCTTTTCGACCGCTTGAATACGATTGGCCTACGATTTCGTTAAAGTCCAATTCCCAGACCCATAGAGTAGTGTGGGAGACATTCAGGCGTGTTTCTTTACTTGTTGATTTTAGAGTTCTCTTGATGGTCCCACACGTCTGGTGAACTTGTGCAGTTTCTTCGCCACATTATTGTTTGTAATGTAAGAGCAGTTATTATTGTACGGTTGTAGAAGTTGGGTCCCCTCTCATAAAGGTAATTCGAGGATGCAGATAATTGAAATGTAGTTTCTACTGAAAGTTAAAGGTTGCACTCGAATATACAAAGTAAGGAATGGGAGTATACGACAAGATTTGTATATACATGCACTGAACGACAAAATCCAACAATAGACACCAGTGAAGAACTCACTTAGTAAGCATGGGTGATGAACGGCCAACTAAGCAAATGACACAGTATGCCCGGCGAGGTAGAAGGAGAATAGGACGACCACGCCCAAGATGGAATGAAATGAAGAAATCACCAGTGACGAAATCACTTAGTCAACATGGCTGATGAACGATCAACTAAGCAAATGACATAGTAAGCCCCGCGAGGCAGAGGGAGAATAGACGACCACAGAAGATGGAATGAAGTGTGAAGTCGGAACGCAGAGCCGCCCAATTCTTGAAGTGCAGATGTCGACAACGATTATCCTAACCCAAAGCCATTAGACGCCTAGCGAACCAGTGGCCTACGTGCACCTTAAATTACGTAATACATAATCCAGTAAATCGTCGTAAGGACGCTGCTATGACTCTTATGTAATATATGACTGACTAATCGATTTAGAGTTTATTACTCTCCGTTCACGCATTAGGCGTGCGGTCGCGACTCCCGCGCGATACATACGCCAGCCATCTACAAGGGTAATACCGGAAAGTAATACCCGTTTTATAACTAGGAGTGTCACTGACACAAATGGGCGGAGCACTTGATATTCGTAATAATTTATTTATCAATATTTTTACAATCAACTGTCTTTGATCCATTAGATAAATAGATTCGTAATAATTTATTTATTAATATTCTTACAATCAACAAAATATATAGACTTTTATGATACACACTTTTTATTGAATACAGTAGCCTACATTATAGCACAATATACATTGATTGTCATTAGACATATTCCACAACCTTTGCAACTCATCTCTACGATCAACCATTGATGGACTTCTATTAATTTTTAGCAGTCTATCAAAATTAAACGCCGGTTTTAATAATAATCCTTCTAATGTTTTCACTCTTGAAAGAGCAACATATGTGAATCCAACCTGAAATTCATTGTCTCCCAAATTAACAATTGCCTTATCTAATGTTCTCCGGGATCATACTTTCGTAAATTTCTTTAGAAACGTTCTCTTCACCTGTATTCACCTCAGGTAAATCAACAGTGGGTATCATTCCATAAATACTATCATTTAATGGAAGTTGAGATATTTGTTCCATATTAATGATGATATCACTATAGAATGGATTATTCATTTTCAAAAAATTTAGTGCTTCTAAAATTTTGTCACGTCTCATATGAAAATCCCGATGTCCATTAACACTTTCCTTTCTTACAACTATAGTGCGCAGTGAAGCAGGTGTAGGGGGCAAGGAACTAACAATCTCCGTTATATTTCGACCAATATTTATAATATTTCCCTTATAAGCATATTGACCGGGAAAGCCTCTCGATTTCGCCCTATACACACGCATCACTGGTTGTACTCTTGCTATCAAGAGTTGTTCTACATAAGTGAGACCCATCAGGTCTATAGGTACATCTTTAGGATGTACTGTAGGATTAACTGCAGTAAACTTATTTGGGTTTCGCTTACACTCCGGACACATATCAAAAAATGCTTGCTGCATCAACACTCAATAACAATTTACACATTCATAGAATTCTAGAGATCGTAAATTATTTTCAAATTCATTCTGAAGATTCCTATGTCCTGTGTTGTTTTGATCATGTAATACATGATTCATGTTATGTTCTACAGGCACTTCAACAGTTGCTGCAGCAACATTTTGTCACTGTCTCATCCGTCTTTGATTTGTAGTTAAACGACCAATATTTGGACCTTTTCTCCGTCGAGGCATACTATAAATATTACGTATATATAAATTGATGAATAAGAATGTATAGAATATGCGTATAACAGAAAAAAGTACTTAAATAAAAAGTACAGAATTGAATAAGAAGTATAACAATAATAATTTTAATAGAATTTGGAAAATTGAATATAGAAGTATAAGAATAATCATTTTAATAGAATTTGGATAAAAATTTACCTGAACTGTGATTCGTTGCAATATGTAATGGAAAGTTGCAGTTGCATCAGCGACTACATAGATTCTCGTCTAAAAATTTTCACTTGTTCAACGCTTAAATCCAATCCGTACACCTGGCTACACCATAGAACAATTCTCTACTACTGTTTTAATTAAACATGTGTGAGACACGAATACAAAGTGTATACAACAAAATCTTATCTTATTGAGCGAAAGCGAGCGCGGGCGGCGGGAGCCGCAAACGCACACGCACCAGCATTTGTGATACAGCAAAATCTTATCGGGCGACAGCCAGCGCTGAAATCGGCTGGTGACCGGTGAGTCGCCTAGCGCCCCGTAAGTGCAAGTGAGACAGAGACCGTAGCTGGGCCACGATATCTCTATCTCTCTTCTTTGCACACGTTTAATTTACGTTTTTTAAAATCGTAATATCTTTTGAATCACATAATTTAGAGAAATAAAGATTACATGTGTGCACCCTACAATGAAGTCCGGATATGTATGCAAAGTTTTATTAAATTCGGTTGAGTAGTTTCAGAGGGGTTCGCGGTCTAATTTGTGCACCAAGTCATGGATAGAGGGCTATTCCTGATTTCGCTACGCTCATCAGGCTCCGCCCAATAAAAGAAATAACCGACTAAGATTTTTGAAATAAACTTTTTATTTAACGTAAATAACCTTAATCTACTTGTCTACATATAGTCGCTTTTTTTTAGGCCTAAGCATTTATTATACCGACCGATGCGTTTGTTTATTCCCGCGTCATATTCCTCTACCGCCAGTAAAAAAGTTGTCACCGTTTTCTGTAATTTTCATCATCGCAAAACGCTTTCCTACCCAAAATACTTTAAGTTTGGAAAACAGATGTTAGTCATTGGGGGCAAGGTCGAGGCTGTAGGCTGGATGTTTGAAAACTTCCCACTTAAATTTTGCCAGTAACTCTTTTGTAACGGCTACGACATGAGGCCGTGCATTGTTATGAAGAAACAAAATGCCGCTAGACAATACGCCCCTCTTGCAATTTTGAGTGGTCTGCAGCAATTTTTTTAAAGTTTTGCAATATGTGTCAGCATTTATTGTGGCTCCATGGGCAGAGAGTCAACAAGAAGTGGGCCTTTTCGGTCCCATAAAACAGTACCCATAACCTTTCGAGTTCAGAATGCCTCCCTGAATTGTTCTGTGTCAGATGGTGAAGAGGCAGATGTCGTTCCATAGACTGACGTTTACTCTATGGCGTAGCATACGAAACCCAGGTTTCGTCTCCTGTTACGATGTGTGTCAGGAATTCATATCCCTCCTTCGAGTAAACGATCCAAAGAAGTCAATGCAGCGACCATAATTTTATTGTGTTCTAAGACTACGCGGAACCCACCTCGCACAAATTTGTCTGTACTTCAGGTGAATGGTGGCAATTTCATGGATAACAGAGGGAGAAACAAATGAAAAGTTTTCACTAATTTCGTTGAATGTGAAACGCCGATCCTGCTTGACGAATTCGTCATCTTGACGCAGCAAGTCATGTGTAATGACGGAAGGACGACGTGTTCGTTTTTGGTCAGCGCATTAGCTTATAAATCTGGGCTTCCTGGGTTCGAGTTCCTCTTAGCGAGGACGGTTCCTCACGTCGTTCTACCGGATTCTGGACCCACCCAGTCGTAATCGGTACTGGTCTCTCTAGCTGGGAAATTTAAAGTCGTCCTAGACGCAGTGTCTGTCAAATTAACTGTGTACCATGTGGCTGAGTAATACAGTGTAACCTAACTTATACTGATCCTTGTAGAGGGTATGCAAGTGACAACTGTAATATAGTGTTACGACGGTCTCACTGATCGTCGTATGGTACAGTGGAAAACAAAATACAGCCACCAATGAAGTCATTAATTACCAGCTTTAATTAATCACAATTAACAGTTTGAAATCATCAACATAGTCTCCTACAACAATTCAAGTTAAATTTGTACACACGCAGTAATAATGTCAAGTAATAGAGTTTTGCACTAAATATAACACAGTAATCACTTCTCACAATACTTCGACAGCTACTCGATCCGCTCTTAAAAAATCGCTCAACACAACTGATCGAAAAAGCCAGCCTCTGCCCCCTTTATAGGTAGCACAGGTGATCGAGAAATAATTTTCCATCCTTACTGAACGCTAGCTTAATGCATATCTCAAGTGTTCTTGAACACTCTGGAACGTACTTGTGTGCGGCCTTGACTGAGGCTACACCTGCTCGACTAGTGGAGGGACGGGGGAGGACGCTCTCGGCTGTTCGATATGGTTCTCGTTACATTAGTAACAGGACATTTAATATTTTGTCTACACACTAATCACAAACGGATCTGAAATCCTCGCTTCCAGGAAAATTTAACTGGTGCAGACTCTAGAACTATTCCCACAATCCAGTAAGCGTCAGACTCTTGTACGCCCCTCACTCTTCTGGAACATGTGAAATCGTCTCATGCCGTACTTAGTAGTCATGTCTCGTAGACAGACACGAGTTACTTTTCATTCTATTCCTTAGTTTGACTGCGGAGATTTTTACGAGTTTTACGTCTTTTTTGTATGTTTTCGAGATCGTCTCTCTTACAACAACGGCCACTTAAATGTACACCTGTATAGACGTAAATGGCGAAAGTCAATATTGGTGCGTAGCGATTAGGTGTAGACGTTTTCTTCACCTGTTAACGCAACAGTAAAGTGAAAGTTTTAATTGTGACATAATTACTAGTTTGCGCTTGTGTTTTCCTTTCGCTTATTTAACGCAGTCAACTTGTGCGTATCGCACAACCGCCCGCGTACCGCTTTGCGCGTGTGATATTAACGTCCGTTTTGACTAAGAACACTGGTGTAAAAAAGCTACGGAATACGAATGTCCAAATCATATTGTGCACTCGTTCTTATTTGCGGATGATAGATTTGTAATCTCACAGGACAGGACCGTACGGAATACGTACTGAGAAGATTCAAAGGATAATACGAAAGATGGAGATTGGTTACAAATCCTCGGCAAGCCGAACATATGTGTGTAGTTTACATACGGACGGACAATGAGTACCCATACAAATTCGCGAACCACCTAAATCTCTTCTTAATAGCAATACTTGGTTTCTGAAGCGTGATTAATATAGGCGTGTAGTCTGGTCGACCGTTTTCTCCACACAATATGATCTTGAGATATGCGTGTAGCTACGCGTGCTGGATTCACAGTCAGACTTTTGTTTGACCCAACCATCTTCATGGTGATTGGCCTTTTTAACCTTTGACTTTTTAATACAGGGTGGCGCAGGGAAACGGGAAAATTTGAAATAATTAGAAAAAATGAAGGGACGTTACAAAATTTATTTGAGGCTCAAAATATGTTCTATAAGACTGGAAATTACATTAGGCATCACTTTTTAAAAATTACATCAGTTAAATGCTGCCCATTTTGCCGTACACATTCAGTAAGTCGTTTCTGTAGGTTTTGCATAGCGCGGCGCAATGTCACCTGGGATTTTGGCGATTTCCTCTTCAATCTGTGGCTTGAGCTGAGCAAGGGTTCTTGGTCTAATCTGGTACACGATGCTCTTCAGATGTCCCCATAAAAAGAAGTCACAGACTGAAAGGTCTGGAGATCGAGGCGGCCAAACGATGTTAGCATTCCTTGAAATTAGGCGATCCCCAAACAAACGTTTCACTGCTGCCATAGACTGTCTGGCAGTGTGTGAGGTAGCTCCATCCTGTTGAAACCAGGTATGCTGAATGTCAAGATTTGGAAAAGTATGGAGTCTTGGAGCCAAAAATGTCTCTAGCATGTTGACATAACTTTCAGACGTCACAGTGACAGCAGTGCCTCTTTCATCTTCAAAAAAGTAAGGGCCTATCACCTCATGACACGACACTGCACACCATACGGTAACTTTGGTACTGTGTAATGGACGCTGAGCAGGGTTTCCTTGAGCCCAGTAACGGAAGTTCTGCTTATTCACGTATCCACTTAAGTGAAAATGGGCTTCATCGGACATCCAAAGATTTTGAATGAAGTTAGCATCCTCATTGATTTTAGCCAACAATTGTTCACAAATTTGCAGGCGCAATACACAATCATTAGGATTCAGTTGTTGCACAATCTGAGTTTGTACGGATGAAATTGAAGTTCATGGTGTATTCTTTGAACGCTCCGACGTCCGAGCTGCAATGACGAGGCAATTTTTCGCACGGAACGATGAGGACTCCTTAAGAAGGCAGCTCGCACGCCATCAATGTTTTCTGGGGTACGTACAGACCGTACACCCCCACTAGGCTTTTTCTTCAAAGCTGAACCAGTCTGTTCAAAATTACGAACCCACGTTTCGATTGCGTGTAACGAAGGAACTTGACCGCGGGACGGGATCTGATAGTGGCGCCGAAACACTCGTTGTGCAGCTGTCAAACTGTCACCATGTCGGTAAAACACCCGTACGGCGACCGCACACTCTGCACCGCTCCACTGCTCCATGTTAACTAAATGTCTGTTACTGCTAGACAGACAATTTCACTTCTGCTACATCTACAGGGCTGCCAATATCAACTTCAAATTTTCCCGTTTCCCTGCGCCACCATGTATTATCTTTTCTAGTTCACCTTCCATTTTCATGATGTGGCCAGAGTAACTTAATATTTTAGCATTCACAGTCGAATATAACAACTAGTTGAAAATTAACTCCTCTAAGACATTTGTTCGACAGGCTACCCTAAGAATATGAAGCAGTCATTGCCAGCACCTCATTTCAAAACTTGGATTTTCTTGCTATTACTTGCTAGCAATTGTCACTGCTAATAGGTTTACTGCTGGTCTGCTGCGAATAGGATTACTCATATACGGGCTAAGTGTAACATATTTGTTGGCCCTTCATATTCTCACCAAGCGGTTTCTTGGAGCGGATTTGCCATACCAGCACGTCTCCTTACCTTTTCTGAAATCCTTCTCTCTTTCCATCATGACCTGTTCCCTTTCCGTCATTATGGCAACGTCATCTGCATACCGTTTCATGTTTATTGTCTCCCAATTGTATTTTTATCCCATTATCTGGTCAAAGTCACGCTCAACGACGGGGGGGGGGGACGATAGAAATGGACAACTGGAGAAGTCCAATCTACAACTTACATCCAAAGACCGTATGAGTAATAAATAAAATTTTGGGAGACAATTAGAAATAATATGCTCCATTACAAACATCTTGGAAAATGGTGGTCTGCAATGATGTGGATATCTTCTCAATGCCAGTTCCATGTCTGGAAACACGTAATTCAAGTAAAGAGAATGGATAAGGAGTGGTGTAATAGGCTCTTTAGAAGGCCACGACTAATCTGGCTCAGACTATACGATCATGAGAACTCAGTATTTCCCTAGGAACCTTAAGTTCTAGTTTCACACACACACACACACACACACACACACACACACACACACACACACACACACACACACACACACACACACACACACACACACACACACACACACACACACACACACATCGTAACTTTAAAAATTCTAAATTTGTTTGCAGTTATATCATAATTTTCACAAATTACAGTTACTCGTTAATCGTGTTTCACAGGGCCTCTTCACCGTTAGAGAAACAATAGTTTCTAGTTCAAAAAAGAAAATAGTCGAATTTTTTTCCATGATTTGTGTGTGTAGTCTGTTGAACGGATATTACTTACTTGCAGAAGAAATTTATTATTTTCGTGGTGTGTGTGTGTGGTATATACGAGTGTGGAATAAGTACAGACAAAGATCGACGTGGTGAGAGAATATGAGGTTTCATAAAAACAACGTCCAGAAGGCAGAAGGACCGTAATACGAGGAGGTAGACTTTTACAGCTCCAATGAAAGGAATCTACCTTAAGAAAAATCTTTAAAACAAAATCGGTGGTTTGCCACTCTGCCATAATTTGAGAGCCCCACAAAGTGGCTTAGCGACCTACAGGCTCCTGTTCTGTACCAGTGAAATCTTCCAAATACAGTACTACCAATCTTCAGATAAATATATAGGACTAATATGTGTGCAGTAATCAACAATTGGATATTAGATTGGTAATTTAGTTACTGTTTGTTTGGTAGATTAGATACTGTTTGTTTAATTAATTAAAATATCATTACATTTAGTAATTTAAATTGTAATACTGTATAAATTAAGTTCTCTCATACTATAATTTGCTCGTTTTCTTAAAGATAATTTGAAGATGTAAACAAACTATCATAAGTCTTCACATACAAAATTATACATACATACGCACACACACACTCACATACACCAACACGTTCACCCAAATATTTAATTGTTTCGTTATGTTTGATATTTCTATTGTATTTCATACACAGGTCCTGACGATGACAATAAATATTGTCGAAACGTCGACGCAGAATAGCTAAAATTTGTATTATTGACCGATCCTCACTAACCATCCACTAAAACATTCATAGAATTATAAGTTTGGCGACCTAGTACCTTGTTTTTTTGATAACTTTGCGTAAATGAAAGTTATGTGAGTCTATTGCAGAAACGTTTACAGTCTGTTGAAACATAGATTAGGCTTTATCTTTCTAATACTCATACAGTAATAGTGACGGAGATCGGCTAAAGTTCATATTATAAGACAATGGTATTACTGTCAGTTTGTATTACGCGGAACATTCATAAGCGATATAATGGTGAACACATATGACAGTTAATGTTGTCTTTTGCTCTGTCTTGATTATTTATTGGAAGACGCCCATTAACTCTCTCTCTCTCTCTCTCTCTCTCTCTCTCTCTCTCTCTCTCTCTCTCTCTCTCTCTCTCTCTCTCTCTCTCACACACACACACACTTTGTCCATTTCTTATTTTAGCTACACTGTTAATGAAACCAATTTGTCGTACGCAAAATCTACGTACTTAAGTATTTAAGTTTTCAATTCATTATAATATTGGATTTTAACATGATAATGTTTTTAGGCGGGGGGTCATTAACAAAAATGTAACGTCATCGATAAATGTAACATTTCCACACTTTCGATTCCCGACAGTCTAAAAATCTTCGGTCTCTGTCGTTTTAACATGATAATGTTTGTTATATAGTAGATATTTGTATTATGTAGTAAGTATTAAAAACATTATCATCCTTCGATGTTTCGCTTTCGTCGAAATTCTTTCTTTTAACATATCCTTCTACAAGACATTTTTTATATAAAATAAAACAACTTGTGACATTGGTATTTAATATAGTAATAGTCTGCGGGTGTTGCGTGTAGTTCTGTTGGTGAAGGTGGCTATGGATTGGAGGGATGCCCGTTGTTTTGCACTTTGGGAGTATTTCCAGTTGTTCTTGTATAGAATGTTGTCTAGGTTTGGAAAGAGTTTGTTGAGGTCATACATAGCACTATTGGAGGTTTTGGTTAGGGGAGATCTGCTTTAGATAAGTCGTAGGGCTCGTCGTTCGGTGATTCTGTAGGTTTTGAGTAGAAGAATAGAAAAATGACAACTCTATTTTATAGAGTTACAGGGCAAGTTACATTGCTGGTGCCAATGAAACTAACCTGTATGTTATAACTTTTAATTGGTGGTTGCGAAGTAATTCAGTAGTGACTTGATAATAGTGCAGTAACCTAATTATTCTGTTGAAGGTTAGGACGTGGGATGCAGATAGTAGCGTCTCTACATCCCTTCGCACCGTTAGTCTCCGACATGCGAAGACGCCTTGTGGGACGAGCTCAGTTGCAATTGCTTCCTCTGTGCAGTTCAGCAGGTGTCTGCACACTACCACACACTACCAAAGTCACCTTCCTTCCGATTCATCACCAGACACTTCGGCACCGCCGCCACAGTGGCAGACGATGTCACGAATCTTTCGGCATAAAGCGAGTAAAAATCTCTTCTCTTCACCCTCCGAGGAGGGATTTTTTCTGGACGAGAGATTTTAAGAGGCCCCACAATCCTAGAATTATTTTGAGAACTTTAAATTTTATTCCCACGACCACCGGGGAAGTGGCAGCCCTCGAGTATCACGGGTAGGCCTAACGTAGAGCCATCCACCCATTGGCACGATCGATTACACCGTGGGTTGCGGCTTGCTTTCAAGCGGTACACACAGCCTTGTAAACTCATTTACCAGTGCCCTGTTAGCCAGGTAAAAAGAAGAATTTCGACGAAACCGAAACATCGAAGTATGATAATGTTTTTAGGCTTTTGAAACGTATAATGTGCATAAACTGCAGACTCTCCTGTTCAGCGATGTTCGCACGGATTTCTGACCGATTCACGACTACAGACCGGACACGTTGTTGGAGATCCTGTGCTGGTGCCTGAAGCATTACCTTCCAACAAGACATACAGAGACCCGAACGTCCGTAAAGGTAAATTAATGAAATGAACAATTGTTATTTTTAATGTAATTTTTTTTTTTTTAGATTTTATTGTACAGTAGTGGATGAACTAGTAATGCTTAGTAAAGGTTTACGATAGCTGAAATACGAAATTTAATTCCGAGTTTCCAAGAGATGTGACGTGTAAAGACTGCATCGATGGATGTATTACCTCTTGTAGTAGAAATGTCGGGATTGTTGTTAATCCGCAGACCAAAGTTGTCGCACATAAAGTCCAGAAATTCTTTTCCCTCTTCATATTTCCAATTGAGATTGAAATCACGACCAAGAATAATCGGTATAGCGTTGAAGCCGAGTTCATCGATTTCCTCAAACAAACCTGAAATTTTTGGACTGTATGCCATCATGTAGAGTACAAAGAATTGTCGCATTTGACGTACACTGGTACCGGGTGTGATGTATACGGTGACTAGCAGGGCTCGTTTATGTTAATAGTAGTCTCAACTCCACAAATGTCTGCAACGCCATCATGTGCAGTACTCGTTCTTTTGATTTGCATGTTGGGTTGATCGAATTTCAGCAACTCGTGATCAGTCGACATGAGTGTACAATCTTCTTTTTCATAAATTCATACTCCACCAGTTCGGACGGTATCTCGCTTAAACTGCGATACTGGACGATATCCGGGCAAATGAACACACTCATCATTTTCAACCCACGTCTCCGTTAGTGCCATAATCTTAACTGTAGTGAGAGTGGTATCAGTAGCAATGTCTCCCTGGTGCGCTTTCAAACTTTGCACAAAGAACGTAAGCAACGAAAGTGCAGTAGGATTCGCAATGTGGCGATTAATAAAATTACGGCAAGTATTTGCTACCGTTTCGAGTTTATGGTTGTTCAGACGTTGAAACTCGGTATGCAATTCTGTATTTACTTTGCCACGGGCGTGGTAGAAAGTGTGATCAGAACTGCGATTTATCAAGTATAAACCTTGTAGCGATGTAGCTCTCGACAGTGCGACGTACACCGACTGTTGCTCGTATTCGTATATAACGGTATCATAGGTCCCTCCTTGCGATTTGTGAATGGTAATCGCGCAGGCTTCAACGAGGGGAAATTGATTTCGTTTGCAACTTACTACTTTATTGTTCAATGAAACAGTCGCGAGACGTTTATCGATAGACACCCAATCGTGTTTAAGATTTGAATTTGCGCTAACATGTGCATAGCATCTGGCTCGGATTAACTTACCAATCTTGGGATCGCCGAACGATAACCACAATCGTTTTATTCCATCCTTTAGATTGGCGTTGTACTCCACATAGCGTAATGTACCGATTGCACCATTAACGAGCCCATCCAGTACATCGATATTGGCTCGAATCATATATGGTTTTCCCACAACCAGTTTGAGCATGTAGGGTAAACCTCCAGTTTCATCTTGTGCACTTTAGTCCTTGCACTGACTAGTTGCTCGTTATTTTTGTATCCAGAGTAAATGTCAGTCGCCACGTACTCAATCACTTCTTCACCTCTAATAGTATCGGATTTATACACGTTTACATCCATCGTGCGAAAGAAGAGACGTATTGCTTCAGGAAAGTGTTCATCGACATATGCTTTCGAAACAAATCTACTCTCGATTGTTGATTTCTCTTCAGATGTAAGACTAACTCCATCTCCAATGTTGGTCAGAATTCCCGAGAATGTAACTTCGGCTTGGCGCATCACTTGTATGAGCGGATAATAATTGAGCGATTGCCACAGAATCTCATTACAGAAGTGGGCTTTGCTGCGTTTATAAATTGGAGTTTGACATACTGGTGGAAGCTGGCGTAAATCACCGCAGAAGACAATGTTCATACCAGCAAATGGTTTATCGTGCTCGTGTGAAATGTGCTGTAAACGCGAATTTATTTGCGAGAGAACACCAGAACCAATCATACTACATTCATCTACAATAATGATCCGCACATTTTTGAATGCAGTTCGAAATGAGTTGGCGTTTCAACAGAAAACCCACTTTCCCGAGCCGAATTTGATATACGGAAAGCCGAATGAACTGTCGTACCATTGATCGCCGCAGCTGCCATACCCGTAGAAGCACAAGCAACGTACGAGTTGAAAGCTGTACTGTGCGTCTGAGTGAATCGGTTGTTCGTTTCCATGAGCAGCTTCATTGTAAACGTTTTACCACATCCTGCCGGACCCGTAAAGAAGATCTGCAGTGGTTTGTACTCGCCATCGTCGTACATACGGTGTATCGCTTCGAGTATCAAATCACGTTGCTCCTTGTTGGTCCTTCTCATAGCCTGACAGTACTCTTCACTGGACATTACATTTCCTCGTTTACGCACAATCGAAGACATTCTTTCCATAGCAGCCATGCGTATACCATCATTATTTCCATCTCGTAATGTTTGAACAAAATCATCGGTCATTGCCTTACTCTTGACAAATTCATCGTTCTTCTTTTCAGCTTCTCCATCTTTATCATCGCCATCAGCGCACAGTTGTCTACAGTACTCCATCGTTTTCTCAATATCGATGTTGGACTCAAATTCGTTACGTGCTTCGAGTATTTTGGCTTCGTTCTCATTATAAATCTGTAGGAATTTGTTGTTGTCAAGTAACTCAACCTCCTCGTTGAAGAACGGTATATGCAGAGTGGTCATTTCTCTTTTGTACTCGTCAATTTCACTCATATCGTAATTGCGGTAACGAATTATTTTAGACACGTCTCGGCATTTGTATTGTCCGTCTTTGGTCTTGTAGTAGCAAGCTACAAACTGGGCTAGAGAAGCACCAGCCATATGCTGTGGGCGACGTTCGTACTCCTCAATAACGCCTTCTTTCCACACATCAAGTGAATCTCCAGCAAGCTCTTCTTGGTCCATTTGCATGCGAGTTTTACGCATTTTCTGCCGTTCGTGAGGCCATGTAATCAACTGTGCGACTCCCATCGGATTCAAGAGATACCAGGCTGCTCATCTCATCTTTAAACTCAATTCTTTCATCAACGCTGTATAATCCTTGTCCGGATAGTCATCGCGGAGCTTGATGAGATCACGCTGTAAACTACTAATACCTCGATTTGTCTTGTTTACATACTGCACAACCTATATAGCGCACGAGTACTCTTCCACAATAAATTGAATGTCCATGTTTGAGTTCAGTATCTTGACTATCCACGGATTGAAATTGTTCATCCATTTCTGCTCCGTTGTTCTCTTGAGCATAACCATTGGACGATTTATTTCAGCGCGGAGTATATTCAAGTAATCATCGTAAGAATGGACTTTGTGTTGAAGAAGAAACGCATCCAAATCGTGAAAATCGTCTTCCTCAAGTGACTGATGCATCAATTTAAATTTACGTCTCAGTAAATCTCGTCACTTATCATCCTTGCCCACTGGAATGAGAACACGAGTGTCCTTCATTGGCCAGAATGGAGCTCCAAATCTACATTTCTTGTTCTCATCTTTAGCTTTCTTGTAACATGTAGGCCTAAACGTGTGCTGTGCGTCTGATTTCTCTCATTTCAAGTTGCTCGGGATCCACGCAGATGTATAATCCTTGTCCGGATAGTCATCGCGGAGCTTGATGAGATCACGTTGTAAACTACTAATACCTCGATTTGTCTATCAAACTTGCTGTGTTCGGCATTTCCTCACTCACTCTTTCTTGTGGATCATTTTCCAACCATAAAAGAATGTGTGCATGAGGACTACCCCTTTGTTCGAACTCTATACGCTTGAAATAGTCTTTTACGTGGTACTGACCGAATGGACTGTAGTATCGTGAGCTTAGAATGTGCATTATTTTGTCCACGAGCTTGTTAAAGTATACGCAACACGTTACAGCATCTTCATTGACAAGTAGAGAACGCTGTAAATTATACTACAATTTTTACAGGAGAGTGATTGACGTTTGTCTGCAAGTGAGGGGGAAATGGTGTTTAGAGCAGTCTGATTGGCCGAAACTATACAGCACAGCGTTGTCAACTCGTACTTGTTGTTCCGCTGTTTGTGCGTTACCACGTGCGCGTAATAAATTGAACAGCAGGCCTAGTGCGTTTACTACGGTTTGATGTGAGTGAAATTTAACAGTTTTAAATTTACATTATTATTATATTTTAGTGCATTTGCATGATTGAGTGATATTTTTTAAATTTAGTGATTATTAGTCTAATATTCAGAAGTGATTTTGTGGTAAAATTTAAGTATTTAGTGGACTAAGTGATAGTGATTGTAAATATTATCCATTCAGCTATGTCCGACGCCAGTACGAGTGCTTCAGCTATACGCAAGACAAGAAAAAGGAAAGTATTTAATGGACAGGCAAGACAACTTATCTATTCAGTACGTGAATAATATTTTGAAAAAGAAAAAGCAAACGGGGGGCCGTTAATTTCCTTTAATAATGTTTTAGAGCGTACAGCTGCCGCATGCGAAGTAGGGAAGAATCTTATAGTACGTATAGGAAAAGAGAAAGACGATCTTCTTACTGATTTTAGTGATACAGAGCCCAAGTTTCATACACCTAATAAAAAAAGAAATATAGACAAAAAAGTTACGAAGTTAGATTCTTTCCAAGAAAATGCAATTCGACAGCATATTTATAGCTACTATTGTAGAAAAGAGCACCCAACAATAAATAAACTTCATAAGTCGTTAGCAGCAGCTGATCTTTTTGCCGGTAGTAAATCATCTGTTAGGAAAGTATTGCAAAATATCGGTTTTAAGTTTACAAACATTTCGGGGAGAAAAGTTCTTATGGAAAGTGAAAGTGTAGTTGCTTTACGTTGTAGATTTCTACGAGAAATTCAAACTAAATCTATTGAAGACATAGTCTGGTTAGACGAAACATGGGTAAACATAGGTCACAGTTTACGAAAAGGCTGGACAGATGATACTGTGGAAGGAACAATGAAAATACCTTTAGGACGAGGGGGTAGATATATTATTGTACACGCTGGGACATCAAAAGGTTTCATACCTAACTGTTTTTATGCCTTTAAGTCAAAGAAAACGAGTGACTTCCACGAAGAAATGAACTCTGAAAACTTTACCAAGTGGTTCACAGACTCGTTATTAAAAAACCTCACAGTGCCGTCAACTGTTGTAATGGATAACGCCCCTTATCACTCGGTTATATACGACAAAGCGCCAACATTAGCTACACGTAAAGAAGAAATTGTTCACTGGCTTCATGAACATAACATTTCTACGACTGTTAGCATGAAAAAAGCAGAGCTATTGGAGCTGGTGTCAGGTTGTAAACCCCGCTTTCCGGAATACGTAATTGACAAAGTAGCGCAAGAACATGGCCATAAAGTAGTAAGATTACCACCGTATCATTGTCATTTTAACCCCATTGAGTTAATTTTGGCACAAGTAAAGGGATATGTAGCAAGAAATAATAAGACTTTTACAGGAACTGAAGTAGAAAAATTGATACGCGAGGGCATTACGAATGTTACTGCAGACGATTGGACAAAAACAGTGATGCATACAACGAAAGTAATTGACGAAGCATGGAGCAACGAAGGCATATTAGAAGACGCCGTGGAACAACTGGTAATAAATTTGGGGACAGAATCCAGTGACTCGAGTGACTCTAGTAGCGACATAAGTGGTGTAACACCTTTAGATTAACGGCACAGGCAGAAAACTACAGACAGGTAATAATAATTTCATTTTCAGTTTTGTTTTTATGGTAAAAGTAATAAAAACAAAACATTGACTCTTATTTTGCTGTCTTATATTTTTTATTATTGTTAATTTTTACTTTATTTATACACTAAGTTGATTATTGCACATTTGCACATTGTCACATTTATCGTTAAATCAAAAAATTAAAGATTCTGAACATTTGAAGTTAATTTTTAAAAAAACACTGAAGTTAATTAAATTCTCGTTTATTATTCTCGTAAGAATTCACATTTTTAGTTTATGAATTATCTGTAGTTACAACTGAATAAATATTAGTTTTTAACTAAATATAATTATTACACTATGACTCGGAACACAAAACTTTAAAAGGCGAGGAAAGCCGGTTCAGGTTGTAAGGTAAAACTTTTTCGTTTTTACTTATAAAAAGTTTTGTGTTCCGAGTCGTAGTGTAATAATTATATTTAGTTAATTAACGGACACGTCATGGACAACGAAATCGAATATTTGTTTTTAAGTAGGGAAATACATATTTAGTCTGCGTGTACTGGATTTGTTTTGTCTGCGAGAAGTATGTTTTGAGTGAATGCAGTAACGAAAGTTACCTACGCTTGCGGGACATTCAACAGAAACACGTGGTTACGAAGTGGCAACATGGCGATGACATCATTGCAAACGTCAATCCCTCTCCTGTAAAAATTTTAGTTTTTTTTATAGAGAGTTCGGACACCGGATCTTCTCCTTCGAAATCAACTCCACCAGATTTCAATTTGACAAGAACATGTAGCAAATTGGGCCAGTTGTACTCGGAGGCACTTAATGTGAGAAACGCAGTCGGCTTGCCAAGCTGGCGCATCATAGCAAAAACATCTTTCTTACGTCCCAGCCAGTATTGTATCGAGTTGGGAATCGATTTGAGAAATGCTAAATTACGCTCAGCGTAGCTTTCTACAAATTGCTTGTCCTCGAGGTCTTCACGTGTGAGATTGGCGGCATTACCTGTACTTTTAAGCGTGAGACGCAAACCTTCGGTGATTCGTAAGCGCATAATTTTCATTGCCATGTACAGAATGTGCTCTGGTTTCACACCACGTCTATCCCGTCTTCGAATTTCACTCGTGGCCATCATAAACGGAGTAACCTTATTTATTTTGAATACGCGAGGTTTACCCAAGTAGATACTTGGAAACGACAATTCCTCAGCGTACTCATCAAAGATAATGTTCATTGGTTTCTGATTTATACCTGGTGCCAGCTCTAGATACTTTTCTTCAGACCACATTAGTGTTTGTTGCTGAGCAAGCAGAAGTTCGCGCGCACTGTTGGCATCCTCAGAAATGGCTTCGATCATTGGCTCATTATTATCTTCAGTGTTGACGGAAGCAACATTCGGTCCAAAGAAAGATTCGTCTACTTTTATACCATACAACTTGTAGAATGGTTTCTGTAATAAATAGTTAAGCCATTTCTTGACATTCGATTTCTTTACATATCCCTGCAAGTATAAAGATTTGTGAATGATATGACGTTTGATATGCACGTTGAATGAATGATCATCATCCAAGACTCGAGGTAACCCGCACACCATATTGTTCACATCGACCGGAACATTAGTCACTTGACCAACTATACTCTGACTACCATATACAAACCGAAGAGGTCTGATCTGCATAAATGGTAGACGTGGAGACACAAGACGTTCGGTAATGCAATCCAAAGGAGGCAAATTATCGGATACGGTGGATATGTAAATCCGTTTGAGCGCGATAAAAGTGGTATTTTGTTTTCACATAGCGACTTGTAGCATGTTGCACACGCTTTGAAATTAGATAGATCCTCGTTTTTAAACTCGTTGTATAAAATGTCCCTGGCCACGTTTGGTGGACTACGTAAATCATTTCCAAATCACAGACGATCACAAACAGAGCATGTAAAACCAAATTTATTCTCACTAAAACGTTTGCTAAACTCAATGTCAGCAGCGATTATTTCTGTCTTGATCCGTTTACATATCGGTTCTTCATTGGATTCAAGTTCCTCCGTAACGAGAGTTCGTTTTTGTTCCATTTCAATTTTTTTACGAAGACGATATTGTTTATTTCGTTCAGCATTTAATTTCTTCTTTTCAAGCTCGTCGATTTCATTTTTCTTGAGTCCCATCTCATTATTTTTACGAAGACGATATTGTTTAATTCGCTCGACGTTTAATTTCTTCTGTTCCATATCGCCTGTTTGTTCAGTTTCCAATCTGTTGTTCTGGCGATATTGCTTGGCTATCGCAGCATTCTTTCGTTTCTTTTCTTCTTGTTTCTTGTTTTGAAACGCGCGAATATTCTCATCTTCAGTTATAACTTATTTGATGAGAACCAAGAATTCATCTAATTCCATCAAGAATTCATTTAATTCTTCACGATCCCTGTCTTCGCGTTGTCGTTGACGCAGGCGTCGCACACGTTCAGTGGAAGACATCACGACTAACACTCAACAATATACACTGATATGCATCTTATTTCACTGTGACCAAATTTATTTACTAGACTACTAACATCACCTGGAGCGTTACATTTTTCGATGACGTTACACATTTTGCATCATGCATTTTGTGGAAAAGATTATCATGTTTTCTATATAACTATATAACAAATATTTACTATATAACAAATATATTTACTATATAACAAACATTATCTAGATTTCTAGACTGTGGGGAATCGAAAGTGTGGAAGCGTTACATTTTTCGATGACGTTACACATTTTGCATCACGCATTTTGTGGAATGACTCCCAGCCTAAAAATATTATCATGTTAAAAGTAACAGATGTTGCCAACCCCCCAACGAGGCCAAGTTGTTGTAGGCCGGGCGTAGGATTTTGGTTCTGGGGGCCATTATTATTATTATATCTTTTATTTTAATATTTTTATTATTGTAATTGTTATATTATTATACTTATCATTATTATAATACTTATCATTTATTTTAATATTGTTGTTTAAATATCTTTTTAGTTGTATAGGTCTAATGTAATAATACAATATTTTTTCTTCTCCTTTCAAGCATTACGCCTGCAGCCCGTTTCCCTCCATGACCGTGTAAATCTCACAGTTCATCGGTCCCAGGGAAAACAAGCCAGGTCTTAACCACGTGCGATGGCAAGCCGCGCGATGGAGATACAGATTTGTGAAGGGAGGGGTGTAGTGTAGTTTAATTGTCCCTTTGTTACTTATCTAGCCGAGACAAGCCAGATAAGATCGCTGTATTATTCTTCGACGATAGGGATGGAAACGCAGACCGAGTCTCGATCTCACGACTACAGCACAGCCGCTGCGATTACGAGTCGGCATGGTATTAAATCTTCTTCTTCTTCTTCTTCATTTCAAGGATTATGTTATACAGACCTATTCCGGTACCCATCTCATCCTCGGACGCCCCACGTCTCTTCTACCAATGGGTTTATAGTTCAGTGCCGCTTTCGGCAATCTCGATACTCTTTTATCCTTTGCAAATGATCCCACCATTGTCTTCTGTGAGCTGAAATAATTTCATTTAGGCCTCTGTCCTCTACTTCGAATTCTGCTGTGATATCCTCTCATACCTTACGCTATCTTGGAACGTATAGTTTAAAGTACTTGTGTACTATAAGTACTTGTATATTATGAGATTATACCAGGAGGACCAGAGACTCTCCTGTCAGGGTTAGCATGCCTCAGCCGAAGGCCCTTGTTTTGGGGCGCAGAAGTTTCGCCCTCACCCTTCTCTTTCTGAAATAGGATTTGGTGTCTTTGTATCAGTTATTCTGGTACTTAACGTTTCTTAATATTTTCAGTGCTCATCCGTCGGCATCAGTGAGCCCTCTAAGATCCTAAGCCACCCAAAATTAAGAAATTGGAATGAAAAAAGGAAGACGCCCTAGCCCTCGAGTACTCTAATAACGACGGGGTCAGAAAAGAACAAGAGTCAGTCATGAGAGACTAGACAGGAAAGATTAAAGGAAAGGATCTCACCAAGAGAAGTTGAAGCAAAGTGAGAATCCAGATATGGCACATCGGGATTGCCAAACCAGTATCCACAAGATCTGGACCCCTGATGTTAAGGTATTAAATAATTATTATATTTAAACAGGTAAGTAAATAATTCCTAAGAAACAGAATCATACAATCAATAAGCGCACAGTAACACGAATTTGGGATGCAAACCACTAGGATAATCTGCCTTACTCGGGGACACATGAGCGCAACGGGAAATGCTCAAGTTCCCCTGTCACGTAAAACACGAGCATTTTGCCGCTGCATCACGGTGTAGGACTTAGCATACTGTCAATTATTGTGTCGAATTGATAATTATATATGGTAAAGTAAAGGTAATGAAAGTTATCAGCAGACACTTAGCGGATGAACTACGTACTGAGCAAGACAATAGAACACGTCGAGATTGAAGGGGACACAAAGAGAGAGTGACAGATAAGGTTAAGACGTAGGCGACGCGACAATGAACAGATGAAACGGAGGAAGGACTGTGCCGACTCATAGCATTGTTTCCCTTTTGTCTGCGCAGATGTAAATACAAAGACGACAACAAAAAACAGATAAATAGAAAACAAACAATCAGAATAGGAAAACGTATTTCGCTGCCAACTCAGTATTATTTTCCCACGAACAAACAAAGGAAGAAGAAACACATTATCGGTTAAGCTACGTAGGGCATACTGATAACGGCCGACTGGAATTCGAAGCTTCCCTTTACGGCTGACACAAACCCGCTTAGTGTGCAAATAAAATTCTAATCTAGAAAATTCCTAAATTAACGAATTCAAACTAAATATTTTATAGTCATATCAATAACGATTTGCTGATATTATTTAATTAAATGATGATGATGATGATGATGATGACAGTAATATATTACTGACTTCAACATGTACATGAATTTCAACGTACCTACTACAACATGAAGAAACAACGACTAATACGTAGGTCTCCATGTGGGATCAATAAAAGATGGAGAACAGTACAGAAGAAGCCACAATAATGAGCTGTACACACGTGTTGAGAAAATCACAGACGTAATTAAAAAAAGAAGAATTACTTTCTACGGACATGTTCAAAGAATGAATCCTGACAGGGAAGCTTTTAAACTATTTCAGAAAGCTCAAAATGTTTAATACGTAGTTCAGAGAAACAGAAAAAGACATAGAATAACTCCAGATTAGTCAAGAAGACATTGAAGAATGCTTGCCACTCAATAAGGAATTAAAAATCCCCAAGGTTTTCTCCAAGAAGTGGACAGGTGCCAACTGGACTGACGAAAGGAGGGAGAGACATCGATCAAGAATGCAGTAGATGTAGGAGGGGAGGAAGAGAGAGGAGAAGGGAGAAAGGGTGGAACCAGTAGAACTAAACGTAGCCCACAGTGGGTCATACGCAAGAAAATAATAATAATTGATGTGTCAACGCAGAAGAAGCAATTTAAAGAGACGTTTTTCGGGCAAAAGTGTTAAAAATGGAAGGAGCCCACGGTAGGAGAGAGAAAAACGCAGGACTGAAGGAAGTGGACTGTTCAAAGTGGACTGAAGGCAGGAAGAAGAAACATAGTGAAAAGATGAAAGAATATTGGAGAAAAAGAAAAGAACAAGGAATAAATAATTGAAATTGGAATGTGGTCCTCAGATGGCCGTTACAAAAAAAAAATGATGTGTCAAAACGTAAAACGTGGATATATGTTCCCATGGCGGTTCGGTGGCAGGGAATGTCTACTCTCACAAAAGGGTATGCAGCGAGTAAAAATTTAATTTTAAAAATGAAAAAAAAACATGGTAAACACGCACAAACAAGTCGGTTATAACCTTTTCTGAGACTGACAATGTCTCTGACTATTAATTATATGTTAATCACATCACATCACAACGGTATACGGAATAATATACAAAAATAACAGTGGCGATATTATTTTGTGAAAAACGAAAATCGACGTAACTTCAGATCGTTTACATTCCAGTTGATACTCGTATGTGTCTCAAACTTCGTTGCGCACGTCAGCAGTCTAGAGCAGCGGTTTTCAGCCGGGAGTCAGATCGCCTCCTGGAAACCCCACCACATTCCAACGGGCCGCAGATGAAAATCGCAAAACGGGTAGTCGCCCACCCATTTGCGGCAAGTGAATTGCAGAGGGAAGCGTGAGTAGTTCATCCCTCAGTAGTTGAATTACTGTTAATGCTGCTAACGTTGGCGTTTCATTGCCAAAAAGATCTCACAGTAGCAGACAAAAATCTCATCCAAGGAAGTCTCCACTTTTGAATAAAAGTATAAGCATTAAGAAAAATGTCACAGCACTGACCGCCGTCGTCGACGTCCTTTACGGCTTAGGCTAGTAGCCCGTTCCAGTCTCAATGGAAGTCATCCAACCGTCGTTTATGGGTCTTCCCACACTTCTCTTCCCGCTTGGCTGATAGTCAAGGGCTCTTCTGGAAAATCTAGTTGGATCCATTCTCTCTACGTGTAACCGCCACTCCGTTTCGTACCGGGAGATTTTCTCATTTGAGCTTTCAGCTATGCCTAGCTCCAGTATAATATGATATTCCTGATAAGATCTCTTCTGGTACAACCCTTTACAGCCTTCAAGAACCTCATTTCCGCTCCTTGTATTCTAGATATATCTTTGGCCTTTCTAATCCAAGTCTCACTACCATACAGTAGCTGAGGTACGGCCATTACATTATAATATTTCAATAGCGTCTCTTTCTCTTTTTTCCTCTTTAAGTGTTTAACGATACAGCCACAAAGCGACTGGAAGAGACTAATTTTGCTTTCAACCTCCTTATCATCTTGGTATGTGATGCTGCACCCTAGATAGGCCTACTTGAAATCTGGCACCTGTTCTATTGGCGAGTATGGTATGGCAATCTTTGTTCTAATATGATTTGCCCCAGAAAAACCCATAACTTTTGTTTTGGATAAGGAAATGGTTTGATTGTAGTCTGTAAAATGTTAGTAAGATAAAACAATGACATTTGGAGGGCATTTTCATTCTCTTGCCCTCTTGTGATCATCTGCATACATTAAAATACTTAAATATACACAGATAAGAAGCTAAATTATTTTTCATGCCACTTCGCACTTCTCATTTGGTAAGAAACTTTTTTAATATTTTCGACTAAATGATACGACTAAACGATATATGAAAATATTTTGTTTTGATATTTAACTTTCGTATAATTAGAGTTACGTATTCACTAGCCTTAAAACGAAATTGTCTTAATATAGACCTAGTGGGCAGTGGTGATCCTTCGGTTATCGCTTAGAGCATTACAACTGGATAGAAGAAACTCGTTTCTGGTCATAAAGGTCACATTGATCGAGAAACAGGCCTACTTAAAGTATAAATTTTATGTATTTGTTGTATTTTTTATAAACTATAAAAATTATAAACAAAAAGTATTGTACTTACAAACAAGATTTACAAGTTTTAACCTTTCCCTCAGCAAGATGTTTTCTTTTATCTTTCTCTCTATACGGCACGTGGCCAAAGACAAAAAGACTGAGAAACCGTGGTATAGAGTATATTTGATTGAGGCGGATAAAAGACGAACTTCACGAAAGCCGGCATATTCATTAGAAATACGGGTAGAGTCATTCAATAATGAAAGAGACAAATAGCTGTAGAGGAAAGACGATTGATAGGCGGAGTATGTGATAGTTTTAGAACTGTCGGTTGGCATCCCTGTGAAGAGTTCCGATCAACTGTTTGATTACAATTGTTTTGTTTATAACTTCAAATTCTCGTTTAACGGTGGCGAGTCCTCTTGAAGTTTCGGAATTAGTTAACAACGAGCAGTTTGCTTTCTGCAGATGAAAAGCCTGCTACAGTTTCCCCTCGTATGAATACACATAATAGACAAAGCTGTACGAACAAATATTTATAAGTGGACAGAACCGTTTAAAAATGGTCGAACTTTAGTGACTGACGAGCATCGTTCTGGACGTCCCGTTCAGGTTTCAGCGTTTCGTGAATTTTTTAAAAGATCAGCGGACAACAAACAGTAGGTACATACTACTCTGACATGCTTATCAATAAACTAAAGCCGGCAGAAATGTTGAAACGTTCGGGATTTCTGCGTAAATTCATCATTCTCCCTCATTATAACGCACCGTCCACCACATAGCTCAGTTAACACGTGAAACCTTCAATAAATTGGCTTGGGGGACTCGATCTCACCCTCCCTAGATCTCAGACTTGGCTCCATCTGATTTCCACTTACAGTATTTGTCCCACTTAAGGAGGCGTTAAGTGATGCGAAGGTTTATGACAACGACGACGTCAAACAAAATGTCCTGAAATGGCTTGGACATCAACATAAAGCAGGCGTACAAATATTATTCAGAGACAACTGTATTAATGATGCTGTATGAAATTATGAATGATGCGAGTGTTATGTTGAAAAGCCAAAAAAAAAATCATACCGATCAAATAAACAGTTTTTCCTCTACAGCTGTTTTGCTCTTTAATTATGGAATAACCCTCGTATTTAAACTCACATACAGACGCACAGAAGGAAGGTGCTGGTATAAAGAGCCGCTGAAAAGAGCGAGAAGCCTACCGAGAGCAGTAGTGGGGGCGGGTAGCGAGACACGCCGCTGACTCTGCGCCATGCAGCGACACCGTACAGAAAACAATGGCCGTGGATGTTGATACGATATTATCATGTTAACACTTTCATATGGCTCCTACATACAATGTACGGCCGTTTGTGTACAATGTACTTACGGTCAATAAATTAAACTCTATCCTTAGAGTAAATGAGATGCTGGCCGCGTCGCCTCATTAACATGTACCGGATATAACTGGACGGACACGGTTGAAATAAAAATTATTCTAAATTAGTAAATGCTGTATATTATAACAATAAAGGTGTCGTAGTACAAATGTAACATAACGATAAGCCGATTGGATTTTGATCACGGATCGCTCTTGCAGGTACAGCCTACACGTTAAATTGGAAGTTTTCCACGGCTGTGATACTGTGACCTGAATTGAGAAGACTACAGTGGTTCATGTCGATACCGACCATTGTAAGACTTACTTTTATTCACTAAAGTCAAATGAACGTAGGATTCTGAACTACGTTTTTACTTCCTTGTTCCGTAAGGAAAAGAAGTATGGTGATAGCGGAAGAAAGGTAGATGAAATATCTATAAATGAAAAGGGTAGTTGAAGAGGCAGGGGGTAATTTTTTATAAACAATAACGGTACGTAACGGTGGTGGGGGTACTTTTTTGAAAATTACATTTCTGATGTCGAATAAACTACTTCATTTTGAAGGGTAAGATATCACAGTAATTACATATAATGAAACTATTACTCAATAAAAGTGTAAACATAAAAAATGGGGTTGTTCGGTTAAGGGGGAGGGGTAGTTTACCTGCATTGACTTGTGTTTTAATAAGAGTAAAGTACTTAATTTTGATAAATAAGTGTCCCGAAAATAAAGTCATATTATTCCACTGTGAAATGGTAAATGAGTTATCTATAAATGGAGAGGGTAGTTGAAGGGGGAGGGGTGATTTTCTTTTAAATTACTTTGCTGATATCAAGTAAAGTACGAGTATTTAATTTTGAAGGATAAGATACTTTAGCAATTACATATGATAAAACTATTACTCAATGAAAATATCATTAATGGAGGGGATCTGTTGAGGAGGAGGGATGATTATCTGCGTAGTTCAGTTTATTTATAAAAATGAAGTACCTAATTTTTATAGACAAAGTGACTCCAGAAGAACATTATATTAAACGACGACTACCCCATAATAACAAAAATAGTGAAAATAATTTGAGTGTGAGGGATATCTTTATAGAAATTATCGAACCGAATTCAAGTAAATGACTTTAAAAATAAATCTTAGAACATGTAAGATATGTATCCATGCCGATTTTTGTAGTCACAGAGCTGTAAGGACTTGTTTAAACTAACCATCGTCATTACACCCGATTTCGATCGCAACTGAATTTCCCATTTCGTTCTGGGCCGACCAAGACTTCCTTCTTCTTTGTGATTGTATTATATTTATGTTACACTTTGTTATTATAATGTATACACTTCTTTAATAATTTAGTTATTTTAACAGCTTTAAAATGTGTTCTTATCGCTTTGTGCCACATTCATCCTGCTCCTCTGTTAAGCTCCTAACTCGCAGTTATTCTCTGACTGCAATACTCCTTTATTGATTTCCCAATATCTACCCATCTAACGGTCTCAGAAATCTCGTTTCTGTTCCCTCGAGCCTTTCATTTTTTTGTTCTTAATGTCCAAATATCTAATCCACACAGTAAACCTGGAATATTCATTACACGATGAAATTATGTAATCTTTTCTTGTTTACAATAGTTTGAAATAAAAGCAATACGTTCGATGAAAGAATAAAATATGTAATGAATAGACTGTCAGAAACTTCACGGTCTATAAACCGTTCTGGAAAGACCTTTACAGAGCTTATAAACACTTGATGAGTAACAGAGTTTCCTCATAATTCATGTACGTTCTGCTATGAGTCATTCTGTGCCTGGTAAAGCTGTTCAAACTATAAAACATACTTACCATTTGGCATACAGTATAGTATTGAAAACACCCGAGAGAATAGGGGAAACGAAGAGATGAAGATGTGAAGATTAAGAAAAAGAAAATGGAATTCTCTTATCGCAGATATCAAGATGAGGAGAAGAATATCAAGAAATGAAATAGTCTAACTGAAAAGTTCTACGCTTGTGTAGTTAGTTAGAAGCTATACAACACACGCACTGTAGTATAGGCTAATATAATAGTAGGCATATTGCATAGTTTAAATCAGTGATCGACAAACTCCCAAAGTCACTTAGCTACTTACCCAATTTGAAAATATGTTGTTACCATCTTACAATAAACTAATGTCTGTTGGACTATAACAGATAAAACTAAATCTCGTTAAACGTTAGGTTTTCAGGCTAAAATTCCAGGTAATAAACTACATACAACTAAAATATATATTTACTCTGAGTATAAATACAGGAATAATTGACTTGAAATTTACTTCTTTATTTGTAAGTCAGTTGGTGCAACCCGTTAGAAAGATGGGTCTCCTCGATAATATTTGTTCCCATTGGTGCCAACAAATTTCGTTTTCCTGCTTGTCTCTCCATTTGACTTTCCCCTTAATTTCTTTTAACATACATAAATTTGTTTCCTTGTAGTCCACATTGTTTTATGTAACATCCCCATTTCCTCTGCTTCTATACGACTTCCTGCCGTTTCCCTAAGTCCATTTTTAATGGTCTGTAAAATAGCAAAATGTTCTTTTATAAAACGCTCTTATTAATTTTTTCAAAAGTTCTTTTCATAGGTAGGCCTGTCTATATATAGCCCTACCTTATTTATGCATTCCTCATGTCGTGACCAATAGATTATTAAATTTCTGTTTTCAGCTGATTCATTTCTTTGCCAGCCGCGCAAAATGATGGTCGTCGCATTACGCTTACCTGCCATAGCTCGTACAGCTGTTATAAACTACTTGAACCTGGAGACAGCGTGGTGCCAATCTTATTCTTCATCGTCAATATGCAGCTTCCCTTGACTTGCTTCATACCTGCTGCGTAGGAGGCTAATGTCGAACGTCTACTGCTTGAAGTCTCTAAGAGAGGTGAGTCGCGTTGGACGATTAACTGCGAAGTTCAGTTTCTTTATAAGAATAAACTACCTAATTTTTATAGATAAAGTGACTTGAAAATATCATTATATTAAACTACTGCCCCATAATAACGAAAATATCTATAAATAGTGACAATAGTTCGAGGGTTGGTGATATTTTTTTAGAAATTGTCTAACCGAATTGAAGTAAATGATTTTAAATATAAATCGTAGAACATGGAAGTCATGTGTGGTTCTCCATCCCGATTTTTTACATCAGTATTCTGCGCTACGCACAACTCCAGACCTAGAGCGGGCCCTGTGCTTTCATTTAGGGGTTTACGTTCGCCAGAAACTCCCTCTATCCAGGTACCACGTTTTGTTCGCCTACTGACTTAAACTGTTTCTGATATCATCACCTCACCCAAAGTTATTCCGCCACCACATTAAACAACACTACATTACGGCCCAGGTCGTCTCTAGGTTGCCCTACCAGGAAGCCCTACTAACATATAAATTATTCATGAAAAGATACCAGGCATGGTACAAAATACGATCAAAACCATTTCCCCCAGTTATCGCAACTTGTGAACTTTTCTTTTGACTTCTTGGATGCAAGGCTACTGTGATTTCTCAAGTTCTAACGGTGCTCACATTGTCCCAAAAACAGTGGACAGCCATATTTGTGAATTATCGAAAATATAATTTCTCTAATCTCTGTATAATCTCTTTCTTTTTGTGAATTATCTCTTAGTGAAGCAGCGATCAAATAAGAAATACAGACATAAGACAAGGAGCTGAATATATACTCGACAAACGTTAAAATTAAATATAATAAAGAAAATTGGATACAACACAAATAGAATGAGTGATTAGAGAATACCAAAAAAGAAAATCCAGTATAAGCCTCATGGAGAACGAGGTAGAGGCAGACGAAGAAAATGGTGGCTGTGAAGACGGGACAGGTTGCAAGCCTACTCCTTGAAGTGAAGAAGAAGAAGATCGAAAATATAATAAGTGTCTTGGTTTATAAAACAGTGGTTTCGAGCGTTTTTTTTTTTTTATGACGTCGAGTCTTCTTGCTTCAAGTAGCTTGCGGTCGAGCTACATATCACATAGGCTAATATTGACTAATAATTAAACGTTACAACAATCCGTTGTTAGATTAAGGCCACACTTAACCGACGCGGCGGACGGTTCGTCGTGAAGTTAAATTTCGTAGCTTCACTTGTAAAGTTGAGCGTCACATGAACGGATAAAAAAATATTGTGGACTGACAATTCCACAGCGGCCCGAATGCCAGTACTGACCTATTCGACGATAAGAGAAGACAAGGTGTAAAGATTCGATTTATGCCTGTTTAATATCACTTTGATAAAGAATGATGGTAATTTATTTAAGTATTAACTTAATGTGAAGCAGACCTTATTCCTATCTCGTCACGTGTCAACTAAGCCGTGGCGTGACTACGGTGAGGATAGATCACCAGTTGTGTGTGATAAAATAAGGCCTGTAAATAATTGTAGACATGAATGTAATTACGATATTTGTGAATTTAAAAATTAAATTACAGTTTTCTTAATCATGACAGTTGCTCAACATTTGGTAAATAGCATACGGATTTTTGCTGCCTTAGAAAAAAAATTGCGCACGCGCGAAAAAACGAAGGCAGAGCCTATTATTCCACCTTTATATTTTTCTTCCAGACATACTTCCCTTTACAGGGGTGTGTCTGTCTGATGATTCTTATGGTCTAACATCTCTATGTTTAAGACGTCGTCTTTGCCCAGGTAAATTAGCAATTTCTTTACTATAATTCTGAAACATGAAAATATTTTTATTGTTAGATTTTACATAAAAACTTTTTAACACGAAATAAAATATTTTTTGGACAACATCCTTAAATTAATGTGACATCACTCAAAATAGTTTTCATAAATACTCGTTTTTACAAGTTTTATTATGAATACAACTTTAGAATTAAAGGTATTCCTAATGAGATGTATTTTTTTTTAATCTGAATAACAATTAATCAAGATAAGAACCCTTTGAAATCGGCACATTTCCCAAATTTTTAAGTCCTATAATTGACGCTGGTTTACTAAAAAATGTTGAGACGCAAATAATTATTTATATTATTTACATAGAATATATTTATAAAATCATAAAGGAAGAACCATAAAGTTATCTGTTGTCCCGAGGAAAATGGAGACTCCAAGCTAGACTCATTCTTCCTCCAGGAGCAGAGTCTAGTTACAGCGCTGTATCTAAGTAACTACAACTTTTACTTTAGTGATTAAACATTCCAAAAGGTGATTTAGTAATATTCAGCGGTATAAAGGTCGTAACTCAGTAGTGTTAGATGTGACTTCAATGGATTGCCGGACATATTTTTAATAGGCCTATACTTCCGAACTATCTGCTGAAAGCAAATCGTCAGACGAACGTAATTCTTGTCCAAGCAAATATTATTTACAACATGACAGTGAACAAAAAACTTTAGTTTAACCGATGCCATCGTTTAAAAACTAACTTGCGGGTAAATACCTCGAACGCAGACGCTAACAGCTTAGCATGCAGCGGGTAAAATAAAACAGGATCAGAGTTTCACACGAATACCGGCGAAATGTTTAGAATCGTTCGTTCTAAACTCACGTGTTATTAGCCACATGTAAAGTATAACGAACGTCGATGCTATGCAATATGTGGATCAGATATGCTCGCGAGTCGTGACTCGGTATTCGGATTAGCAAACAGGGATGGTAATGAGTATGGCCGTGCGCTGTGCTGAGCAAGCGTAATATCTGAACTTACAATAATTACCGCACCTATGTAATCGGATACGCTATATTAAAGTCTGAAAACTCTTAAGCGACTCTTCATCCTCTGATTAGCCGCAAGCGCGTCATCCAAATTGTTTTCAACTTGCGCTTCGCTTAAATTACTCCCAGACCTCTGTTTCTATTTTTTTATTTTATTGGAAATAAAATATTCAAGTAATTGTGTTAAAGAAGCGCTAATTTGTATGAATGAACTTAGTTAATGTAGTTCCAAGATTCCACACGGGACATATTCCTCGCCCTCAACTTGATTTTCTTATTCATATCGCCTTTATTCCGATAATTTCCTTACGACAAGCAGCTTGGATGAATTTAAAGTAGCAATTAATTTTTCAAAGTCATTTTACTTTACCAGCGACTGTTTTTGCTGATGTGAAAAGAATACTTTCTGAAATATTTTAACGCTCGTTCGACCAGTTTCAACAAAAATGTAAAGCTTTCTGTTGTATCGGACCCATGTTATTCGTGCCACGAGATAGTTACCGCCAAAAACTCTCCTTGTTGAATCCTTTAGTACGCAAGACTGGTAAAATACGAGAAAAATGTCTAACGTTTTTCGTTGGTTTCGAGTTAAGCCCACCTGATGAATGGAAAAATACGTACTAAATGGTACGTTACTGGTCCTCGTCTACTGGCTGACTGGAAACTTCAATTGTACCTCTGATTAAATCGTACCAAACTGAGTAGTCTGTAGCCTAGGGTGCAAGATTTTTGGGGGTCAAAAAACTTGAGAGAACAAAACAATAAAAAACCTCATGCTGCCTTTGTAAAAAAAAAAATAAATGGAAAATTCTTATATACAAGAAAAAGCTAGCTACTTGTTGGAAATTTTTATTTCAGACTTGGATCAATCGTTTCCTGCAGAATGTGTTAATTTAAAAGCAGTTTTTGAAAGGAAGCAGATTTTACGAAATAGAAGAAACCGAAACTAAGAAACCAAAGAAAAAGAAGCATTCTGATCCATTTAGACTCTTTAAGATCTTAGAATCATGTTGAGTGGAGTGAACATTCTCGATTGTTCAAGTCGACTTGCCAATTTTTTCCCGCATGGCTGCTACAAATTGTAGCAGAGATAGATAGTTTTCAGCCCTAACCCGAGCGAAAAATTATTTAACGTCTATCTTGGGCCAAGAAAAAAATGAAATCCCTGGCACTCTTATTTCATTGGAAACGATTTTCTGCAAAGCATTTCTTTCAATGAAATAGTTCACAGATTTGCAACTGCAAAAGCAAGAAAAATAAGCTTTAACTAAACAAAAATCTTTAGCAATTAGGCCTAATAATGGACATAAAAATTATTTGAAACCGTTTGTTCTTAGCGTTTTGATTTACTTTATGTAAAGGTTAAGTAAAGTATGAGACTTGTAATATTCTATTTCCTTATAATTTGTGAATGTGCTCGTGCTATTATAATAAATAAATTATACGATAACAGTGGGCTAATTAATTACTAGTGACAGTTAATGTCTTTTGGTATCCCAAAAACTCTCAATGAGGAAATTATCATACTTCAGTTCATTAATTTCTATCTGTCGTAATGATGTTTATTAAGTATAATAAAAACGTACTTACCTGAAAAATTCATTACCAAACTTCAATAAAACATCCGATACCTATGTGTTGATTTCATTACATAAGGTATGTTTAATGTTACACAGAATATTACATACGATAACAGTGGGCTAATTAATTACTAGTGACAGTTAATGTCTTTTGGTATTTTCTTACTTTCTTTGGTGTTTTGGTAAAATTCTTAATGAGGAAATTATCGCATTTAAGTTCATTAATTTCTATCTGTCGTAATGATGTTTATTACTATCACTGCCGAAATAAGATTTCTCAGGCACGTATCAGGTACATACAATACTCATACATCTAGGTACTGCATTCAGAAGTAACACGACACAGTGGAGAGATAGGGAAATAAAGTGCGTGTGTGGGTTTTTCCCTTGTAAATATACTGAGCGACTTGAAAATTTACTCATCCAAAATTTAAAGTTAGAGCATTATAACATTTAAACTTTTGTAGTGTTAGACGATTTTTTGTATTATTTTGATATAAACAAAATGTTTTGCCCACATACATAGAGTTTTCGTCGACTTTGAAACTTGGAAAGGCATTTGATAGAGTGAACAGGGGCAATGATGGCAAAGAAAGGGATCCCGCAACACCTTATTAGAGCCATATGATGTCTTACTATGGAAAAAGAAAATTTTATTTGAGACAGGAAGACTGAGCACGACCCTCAGTATAGGCCTGATCGATTTTGAAGTAGGAGAAGGGTTACTTTCTCTTTTTAATTTACATATAGACGACGTCATACACAATTGGCAGATGAACCTTCTTGCAGATGACACGTAGTTATTTGCAGATTACGAAGCTGTCCTGTCAAACTCAGAAGCGGCTTGCAGACGGCTGTACACTGAAGAGTCGAATCTGCAAGGATTTCGGATTACACATATACACAGTGATGACTTCACGGGACTGACCCCATACGAACAAGAAGTGTTGTAGATGGTACTGTTTTGGAGCAGGTCTGTAAATTTGAATATCTGGGCTGCGATGTGTCTTACATTACTAACAGTGATGTTGTGAAGGCGCTACACAAGTTCAAACATAAGTGCAGGAGCATCAGGGGAACTCTTTAAGTTCTAACGAGTAAAGTTACACGCCTGAAGTTCTACAGGGTGATCCCTCCCCCACACTTCTCTATGGGTTTGAGAACTGAACTTTAACGAAATCCGGGGTCAGTCGTATTGAAGCGGCCGAAATGAGATTTCACAGGCACGTGGCAGGATATAGGCCTATTTTTCAATATCGCAAAAAAATGTCGATGTACAGCAGGAACTGAATATTATGAGTTTACGCGATAGGATTTCCCAATATCGGCTAAAATGATTGGAAAATCTTAACGGAATGGAAGACTGCCATAAGCCGAAAGACGGAGAAGTGTGCAATGTCTGAAGAAGCGTTGAAGTGACGGGCTCTAGGCTGTCTGCTTGCACCGGAACAAACCATTCTTGCTGATGATGATGAACCCTTTATGTCAGATGTTTTTAATGTGTCACAAAACAACAAATTTCATGTCATGAATTAGTTTGTATGTGATTCTATATTATAATGTATAGTAGTATATTTATAATGTTTATAGTGTTCGAATAGAAACAAAGAGTCGCTACTGGTCACCTTTCCTTTTTTCAGCCATCATCTGACCGACATGACCCTACTGAGAACGACTCTACTGAAAATGAAAGAAATAAATGACTTTGTAAATCAATCACGATCACAGATTGGATGACCCAGTCACAGATGATCCTGTTCTCATTCAGAAATCAGATATATTATATTATGGATTATTTCTCCATCGTCTGATGAATCATCATAATCTCTGTTTGTATTACCACTGATAAATATTTTTGGAAGTAAGTAACCCTAAGTCTTTTATATGTAAATTAATAAACAAGCATAGCCTACATTACATGGCAAATGTCGTCTGGCTCGAAAGTATAAAGAATTATTGTGAAAAACGTCACTTTATGGTATGAAAATATGTCTTCACATGACTGTTGGACATTGTTACATAGAACTTAGAACTGAACATAATAGGTATGAACCTAACCGGATATAGTATGAATTATGAAACCATAGCTGATAGGTTAGTATAAACTACTGGAGAACTTTTAAAAACAGACTGTCTTTTCCCAACAGTTAGTTATATTAATTGCAAAAGTTACACAAGTTACATTGTTAATTTTTGAAATAAGACGCTAATGAAAACATTGTTGAAACATTGATATGGTAGTAGGCTATACTATTCTGAATATAAAGAACTCTTCCTGGGATGGCATCATGTAATGTAAGTAAAGTAATGTTTAATCAAAATGTACCAGACATGGTGATATATACTGTAGTTGTAGAAATTAAGGCTATAATTCAGTCTATTCCACTTTTCTAATCAGTCTGTTACTGTAACAGAAGTGAGTAATTGATGAGGACAACAGAAGTTAGAATACCCTAATTCAGGTGGAGTACATTACCTGATCAACACTGAGTAAATGGCCACAAAATATTGTAACGAGAACACCATATCTTGAAAAGCTGAGAGCGTCCTCCACCCTTCCCTCTGTCACTCTGCTGAGAACCCTATCTTGAAAAGCTGAGAGCGTCCTCCACCCTTCTCTCTGTCACTCTGCTGAGAACCCTATCTTGAAAAGCTGAGAGCGTCCTCCACCCTTCCCTCTGTCACTCTGCTAGTCGAGCAGGTGTAGCCTCAGTCAAGGCGGTACTAAAGTACATTCGAGAGTGCTCTGGAGATCATTTGAAATATACATTATGCTGAAATCCGCAGTAAGGACAAAAAACTATTCTGGAACACTGTGCGAAATACAAAAGCAACAGCGTCTGGTTTAGTCAGTTCAGTCATGTTGAGCGATTTCCTTAGCGTGGATCGAGTGGTTGTCGAAGTATTGTGAGAAATGATTACTGTGCTATATTTAGTGTGGGACTCTGTTACTTGACATTATTATTGCCTGACAAATTTAACTTGAATTAGTGTACAAGTTGATTGCAAATAATTAATTGTGATAAATTAGGGCTGGTAATTAACGACTTCAATGGTGTCTGTATTTTCTTTTCCACTGTACCATTCGACTTGAAGTGAGACCATCAGAACGATATAAACCAAGATTTGAAGGTCATTAACAGAATGTGCATTTTTAATCCGTTAATATATCATGTTAGGTTTATAGCTAAATTATTCCATGTTATTTCTGTCTGTTATTTCCATGTTAGTTCTGTTCCATGACAGAAATTTCTGTCATGTTAATTACATAATTTAATTGGTATAGATTGTACATTAAATAGGATGTCTCAGATGGCTTTCTTAAAAAGACCTAATTAAATCGGTCTGAAAACGAAGCCTCAAAGTTTTCTTTTTTCTTTTTAAGTCCATAAAGTGTATTTATTGTTTATCTTATGAATGCAAAATTCCCATTGAAATATAAATAGATTTACAAGGCCATTTGATTTATACTAAGCCTTATCTAATTCAGAGATATTTAATGATCTTGGTACATTTTTTTGAGGCTTTGATGTTGCTAAGAATGAAAGAGGTGAAGCATGTAACCTGAACCTATTTCTAAGCAGGGGCGAGGAAGTCCTTACCCCTAAAATTTTGAAAACATTTTTCTGCAACCCTATTGTTGGAAAATTATTTAATTTCTTCTGGAAAGTGTAGTCTCGTTCCAAAGTTAAAAGAGTGTTTTTAAAGAAAAATGCATTTTTTGTTATCCTTAAAAGAATAAATTTTAGAATGAAATATTTCTCTGTTTACAGTACAGCATATGACCAACTTATAATTACTTACAGACACCTTTCAATTTTAACATCATAATAAAGTTGTTGGAATGATTTTCACAAAGTTGTTAAAAAATATGTAATTCACAAAAAAACTTTACCGGTCAATTAGCATAAAAGATGTGAAAAAAGGTTGATAAAACAGGCTGTATTGGAACATTTAGTACAAAAGAAATCGACTGTGTAACAAGTAGTCAGCAGATGAATACAAACAATAGTCAGCAGTGTTGTCTGAACCGACTATTCCTTTTAATGATGTTTAATGAACCTCAAATCCTGCCTTTTGTTATATGATCCACAAAAAATTCCATTATATAGGATTATTATCTGATTTCTTTTAACAAGGAAGAAAATTCTTTAATTTAGACTGTAAGCTCAACATAGTTAATCATACCAAAATACACCCTTATTAATGACAGCTTACAAAATTTAACTCCAAATATCAAATGTTAGTTATTCATTGGAGATTCATTGCCAAATATAATTCAATATAAAAATAAAGTTTTACATAACTCCGTAAATCATCACAACACATACAAATATATTCATTGTCTACATATGATCTAAAAATGTTATAGTACTGTATGTGATGGTGTTATTCCAGTTAACCTCTCATTGTCAGGCTGCATTGAAATGGATAGCCACTGTATTTGTTTGGTAATTAAAAGGATAGCCTTGAAATATGCCTATATTCATATAATATTTGATAACAGGAATTATTTATTTACGTTTCTTTTTATGGAAATAATTATATTATTTTTATTTCAAATATGTTATTCATGTAAATGAATACACATGACACTTAAAGTATTATTAAATATAAGTATGATGTGTATTTACGTTTTTACATTATTATGGCCCGTATAATAAATTCCTCCCTTAATCTTATATTCAATAAAGTTCTACAAAATAAATAAAAAAATATTTTTCTGCTTATTGTCAATCTTAATATTAGATAGAAATTATATTTGTACAGTAATTCTTTAAGAATATAAATCTACCATTCACTGTGTGTGGTCTCCAAGTTGCATTAATTAATTGAGAACAGGTAGATACCTGATTATATTTTCTTTCATGCAACTTCAGTCGTTAGGTACGATGTGTTTTGGGCTCAGAGTCCCCATCTTCAGGAGAAAATCACTCGAGGCGAGCTCGTCAGTACACAATTATTACACACAAAAAAACACTCAATTCATTATACTCATATCGCCTGATGGTCCCGCACATAAGGTTGAATTTATGCAACTTATTTATATTGCCGTTGGTTGTATTATAAGACACACTGTAGCCCAGGTATTCAAAATTGATAAAATTATAATCTGCTGAATTCAGTAAATTATTTTATTCAATTATAAAGAGACTGGAATGATTTAGTGAGTACAGTAAACCTACGATTTATGCTGTTTCTTTGGAAGCAAATTTCTACAGCACTCTGTCAGCTGTTGGTTAAGTATTTCAAAACTGAATTGCAAAAAATACAAGAAGTAACTGAATTTTTTAAACACAAATCCCTCCAAATATTAAGGGTCAGGAATACCTGCAAGTAAAAACCCGATAAGCAAACAAATTGCGATTCCAAGTGTTATGGCTGTGAAGGAACAATGGAAGAGTCAGCTGTACATCCACAGAGTTGATTTACTTGTAAATTTTCTATTGTATGTTTACGTAAGATTTTTTTCTGGACATTATTTCTGTTGAGCGCATAAACGCAACAGGATGAAAATTCTTATCCCGTGTCAGTAAGTTCACTACAGGGCTAAGACATAATGTCGCTTTTTTGGAACTGATGTTATGACTCACTCACTCAGAAGGATGATAGTCGGCATCAAAGCAACTGTTATCAGCAATAATCAAGTTTATCTGCATCACTGTAATCACATTGCTGACATGTGAATCTGGTTGGTCATGAGCACGTCTGTTGGTCAACTCCATTGAAGGTGACAAGCTGCGGTGGATAACCTAATTATGGGAACCTGGTGGAAACATGGGGCACATAATTATAACTTTCTTTTTTTTTTAATTCAGGGTCAAAATGTCCTAGGACGGTGTCTGATGCCCCAACCTACATTGTTGTCTGTCATTGCAGTTTTCATCCTTTAGTCCTCTATCGCTCATTGGTCTTTTTATGCCCTCTATCCATGTTTTCTTGGGTCTTCCTTCCTTTCTGTGCTCACTAGGTATCCATATCATATTTTTCTTTGGTAGTCAGTCTCGTCCCATTCTTTGTACGTGTCCGTACCAGATTAGTTGTTTTTCTTCAATCCAGTCGATGATTGTCTTTTGTACGCCCTTTTCTCTTTTGATCGTTTCATTTTGTATCTAGCATTTCTATTTTGAAGTTCTAGCAGCTCGTCTCAAAGCATTCATTTCTGTAGCTTCTAATTTTCTTTTTACTTGTTTTATTATTCTCCGTGTTTTGGATTCATACATCAACGTGCTTCTAATCATACTATCGTATGATTTTTCTCCAGTTTCTGTGCTCCATAGAACCCCATTCAATGATTTAATTGTTTGTTTTGCTTTGTTTATTCTTGATTTTATTCACCATCATCTGTTCCTTCTTCATTACAGTTTATTCATTTTGAGAAGTGTGGGGGAGATGCAACAGCCCTGTTGTAATCCCTTTTTACTCTGAATCGTCATCTTACTAATGGTGCAATTTATTTGGTGCACATAGACAATGTTGGAAAGTACTGAGCAATTAAGAACACATTATTATGTCATAGGCTTTCGAATGTTTATCTCCTGGCCGAGGCAGTATTAACATCACACTGGGTGTGTGCTAAATCCAGTAACTGTACTTCAGACTCGTTTACACAGGTTTTGTAAAAAAAATATATGAAATATCAAAACACAAGACTGTCTTTCTAATTAATACATATTTACTTAACGTATTTACACAGCGAAATAGTGTTGGCTACATATTTTTCTCTAAAAAAAATTGAAAATTATATATATTTATATAATCAGTTGTTACACATAGAACAATATACTAAACAATGGAATATCCATTGTTTACGTTGGACTGTTTCTTGTATTAAGTAACCATATTTATTACAGTAAACTTTAATATTTATTTATGTATAATATTAGGATACAAAATGTACTTAGGATGGAAAGAGATATCCAACAAATATCTCTTATTTAGTATTATTTATAAAATAATAATATTTAAAATAATAATAATAAAAAACAAAACATTTTACAGAAACAAAACAATTTTATCGCAATGCAATTATATAATATTTATTACTTAATTTTAACATAAAGCACTCTTCCCATATAAACAGTAAGTAATAACAAAAAAGAACACTACACACACACACACACACACACACACACACACACACACACACACACACACACACACACACACACACACATGCTTACATTTGTACATAAGCATAACACAAGAATGTTCGAAAACAGATTTTTTTACAAATTTCAAGAAATTATGAAAAACGTGTACATAAATAAAATTTATTAATGAACAAAATTAAACAAAGATGTGGTAATGAAATTCAATTTCATATATTTTTTTTTACAAAAGCTGCCATTTAGCAATTATCATTAAAGCTAGAGCATTCTTAAAGACTAATTGAACTTTTACATTTTTATAATTTTATTTATTTATTTTTTTTATTGTTACACTAGAGACTAAACAGTTGAGTTTTTATTATTACTCACTTATTTTAACTGATCTAACTATCATTAGACATAACACTGACATATAGTTACACATACATACACACATAGTAGCTAATATGTATTAAAAGTCTTGTTTTGTAATGTAAAAATACATCAAAAGGTCTGGAAAAAATAATGTATAAAAAACAGACTTTCAGTTAGACAAAGCAATATTTGTGTCTTAAAATCAACACCATTTATTGTTATAAAATGCAGTTGCCTCTGTTAATTTTGCTTTGATCTTGATCATATTTTTGTTCAAAGCATAGATATAATATATATATACACACAATGCTTGAACCATCATAAAAGATGGCAACATGTTTAGACTACATTTAAATAAATAATCTATATTGGCTGCCTTATGTCCACTCTACGATCAAGATGTATTAATTTAGAAGTTGATCGAGATGTATTAATTTAGAAGTTGTGCTCATGGCGACTTTTGGTCATCTATCAGACCAGTATCTTACGTTGCTTACTAATTTCACAACAAATAGTACTCAAAAAGGTTATTTTGGTTATCCTTTCTTCTTTGTAATTAACACTATAACCCGGGATTAGTTGTGGGTATCTTGATGAATGAATATAAAAAACAAGTCTGCATCAGTAATATTATTATAGTTCATAAAAATATAATTGAAACTAAAAGTAAGAAGATATTAGCGTCTACTTGAACACTGTGTGGTCCTGATTGGGCTATACCAGGTCCAAAGATTTCAAAGTACTGTATGTAAATGTTACCAAATGTGTAGACAGTAGGTAGATATATTACCAGAGAGTAAACTTAATGCTTGAAACAAAATTTCAATGAATCTGACTGATTTCCTTCTGTTGTTTAAACTGTAAGATTAATGGAGAGGTTAGCAATTATTTGTAATTATTTTAATATTACTCTAACACTTCAACTAAAATGGATTGGAGAATTGAATTTTCATCAACTTTGATAGTCTTCATATGATTATGTTCAGGAATATACTGCACATACTCCTGATATATCTCATGTTTGAAAACTAACTGATTAAAAATCACATTTCATAATGTGTCATCATATAACAAAGAAAAGTTTGATATATCTGGTAAATAAAATTTTGACTGCCTAGAATTATTCAGGTAAATAGGCAAGGCAGGCATTTATAGTAAAACAATCCAGCACAAGACAGTGTGAAAATAAGGAAGCTTGTTTTGAAATTGTAAACAAAAAGTAATGGTAACACATCTGTACAGTTACTTTTAAATTTGGCTTTTGATAAGATGTTGAAGTGTGAAAATTGGTGTCAAATTAGAGAGAAAATATACCACCAGCAAACACTATCGCTAAGAGATATAGACTAACATTTTAGATTATAAGCGAATCACTAAAGTACCTTTGATAATCTATAAACACTAATACTGTAATTTTGACAGATTATACTAAACATTTATTGTTTTTTTTTAAACAAATGATGAATATTTATCAGTAACGAACTGAATTGCAATGGAAGTTATTAAGGCGTATTTTCTTAAAAACCATACTGTACTGTACTCAATTTGCAAGGCAGTTTAGTTCTGCATGGAAAGGTCAATGAGGGGGTTATTGTTTTTGCTGTTCAGACTACAAACACCAAAAGTAAAATTAAAGAAACCTTTCTTAAAATAGTTGCAAGAGTCCTTTTCGTTTACCAAGTTTTTAAATATATATTATTTAACTTTTATACAAAAATTTGTTATAAAAATTAATTTCCTGCAAACTATACACAACAGATTTTCCTTTAATCTTAACCAGTTACTTTCTCCAGTTTAATCATAATACATTATTTCCTTCCATTAATATAAATGGCAGAAGAACGAGATTTTTACTTATCATTGTCATATGTATAATTACATTTTATAATGATAGTTGTAATAGTCACCTATCGTTACAGCAGAGGCAACTTTTACTGTGAGAACTTTAAAAATTTCAATGTAATTATTGTAAACGAAAAGATAATACTTGGAAGCGATATTCTAGAAAATTAAAAAAAAAATGGTGCGATCTGGTGAAATATGTACATTTATTAAAATATATAGGAAAATTATATTTATGTTATAATATATGTATATATGTATAATCATATGCACATATATTCATATACACTCTTAAGATTGCTTCTTGTATTTACAGAAGTCTAAAGTTCTCATAATTATTCTATGAGAGTAATTCGGAGTTGAGAAGTTTTCAGAAAAAGTTATAACAAAAGACTTTTTAAATATTACATGCATATATAGCTTCGCTAAAAGAAATCAAAAAGTCATAATTTTTAACACTAGCTTTCAAAGTGTTTACTCATATAAGTATCAGCTGCTACTTTATGGAAATTATTATGTACATGTTTACAAAAATACTTTTTTATTATTTTACATGTTTTCTTGTTTTTTGGACTCCTATTGAATACGTGTAAAACAACTGCTTAAAAACCTGAAAATTATGCAAATGATGTTATTTATCTTCAATGAGGACGGTGGAAATACTGTTGTTGGTGCCACAAAAATTTGTGAGCTGGACAAGGTTTCTCTAGAGAGAAATCAGCATTGAGAAGTACAGCACTAGGCAGTGGGCTGACTAGTGATTATGTGATGGTGATGAATATAAATATTTGTGTGTGTGTGTGTGTGTGTGTGTGTGTGTGTGTGTGTGTGAGAGAGAGAGAGAGAGAGAGAGAGAGAGAGAGAGAGAGAGAGAGAGAGAGAGAGAGAGAGAGAGAGAGAGAGAGTGTATTTTTATTGTTGTAGGAGTTGACTGATAGACTGACAGAACAATTCAAACAGTTGAAGCTGGGTGTGAGACAATGTCTAATGATGATGCCCAGTCAATGAAGACAAACCCTACTACTAAGCCGAAAACATGCACAGAGGCATGGTGTAACAAATTTATATAAAATTGTAACTATATTTGTAACATATGTTCTATACTAAAATAATGAATTGTTTTCTGTGTTTAATATTATATTTTATTTACGGATTATTATTATTTTAGTTTTTTGGATTATTATATACCAGCCTTTAATTAGGGTTTAGAAATGGAGTTACAAATTATACTGAACTGAAATGATTTTTTTTCACTTTAGTATGTGCTTCTATATTTTCACCCTTGTTTTAATGGTTCACAGGATCATAGGCTAGAGCAACAGAAGAACAATGTTTTCAGTAAAATGTTGCATATTGAACGCCAATCATTTGTTAAAACCACAAACAGGAATTTCACTGATATGGAAATCCTAAACCAACTGGAGAAAATTAAAAAAGTTCTTAATACTGTCTCAAGTGAGAATCACCACTGGAGTTTACATAAAGATTTCTCCACCTTCCCTATAAACAGCATGATTGGAGAAGATTAGGTTTATCTAGGCATCAAATGTTTATGAATAATGTTAATGATGTGGTCATTAGCTGGGCTACATGAGCTACCAAATAATGGGACTATAAAAACCATCACATTTACTGCTGGAATATGATAAGATGACTGAGAACAATTCATGTCTTCTGCTTTTCTATATATAATTTTGCAAATTTCTACCACAAAAATAAAGTAAGGGCAGTGAATAAGCAACTAATCAGGTGTTGAGGCCACCATAGTTAATTTTACAAAATACCCCTGTGTAAATTTGTAATAATCACCCAAAATCACAAATACATATAAGAACATTCCACATATACATAATACTGGTGAAGATGGATTTACCTAAACTGGCATATAAGAAAGTGTGAATCAATAAAAAATCATACAAAAACCTTAAGTGCCATTGGGCACCCCCAACTCCAATTCTGGTAAGAACCTTCCACTAATCTAATAGTCAGCTGATTTGAATGTTGTTCAAAATTCGGTTACTGTCGCTCAAATTAGAACGAGTTTATTATTAAATTGTTAACAGTCTTTTAGCTCTTCCCCATTTTGGCAAGTTTTTGATATAAGCAAAAGTTGTAAGACATGACCTAACACAGGGGCATTAAATTGTAAAGACACGAAAAGATGTACAGAACTATTCTGAAAAAACTGTATTTATACAGACAGTGTGATCCTACCTCAGTTAAGAATCAAGATTATAATTTAATTTTTGTGTTAAGTTAAAGGCCACAGGAAAGTGAGGAAGGCAGTGTCGAGTTAATTTCTTTTAAAATGTGTTTTAATCTTGAGATATCCGAGATCTGAAAGTGAAAAGTTAATCTTATTTGTTTGTTTTTTACTGGAGTGTTCAATTTCAGAAATATATTATATATTAATCTGTGGAAAAGTAACATTCGTAAAACAGTAAAAAAAGTCACTAACAACAATATGTTCTATTGAACATAAAATTATATTATGCTCAAGACTATAAAAACGTAAAATTAATCACTGGGATTACAAGTGAAACTCCCTTAATAAATTAACAGTATCTTTTAATGATAAATGCTAAATAAACTACAAGAAACAAAATTTCGAAACTTGTACATTACAGTTTTCGGTTCTAAATAAAATCATTTATTTTAATATAATACTGTTATTAATATAATATTTAAAAATATGTACTACTCAATGAAAATCATTTTGTTACAGTTTGTATCTCCATGCATGCTGTTATTTTAAAACAGTGTGTTTAATTGCATTTACTTTCCGTTTTCAATCCAAATTTAATTGGTTCCAATTAAATTATCAAATTCAGTGCTAGAAAGGCTCTTGTTGTATGTGAATATAAATTTAATTACTTTTTGCAACATAAAAGTTTAATTACATAAAAATCTTTGAAATTCCAAACGCTGTTAAATACAAATAAAGTAAATGGATTTCTAAGACAAAAGCTATATTGGATTATTTGTGCTCTAGTTTGAACATGAAAATATTTTGAGATGTTTTGTTTGGAATTACATTTTCTTCAGTTAGATTGACAATTATAGACCAAACTGAATGCAAATCACATGTCCGAAACATGATATTTTTAATTACTATACATAGAATGAAAATGTGAAGCTCGGAAAAAATGTATACATATGAATAATCCATCTCTGTAACACAAATGATCTTTTCTTCATTGGTGAAACTATATATTTTATTGTATTTGCTTACAACAATTATAAGGAACATGTAAAATAATACCTTTATGGTTTTGAATGATACAACATTTTTCCTAAATTACATAGTTTCACTACATTATAAGAACGCAATACATAAAAATGCTGTATTCTGTTCAAGTATCTGAGTTATTACTTACATCAGATTATTAATACTTGTCTTCTGTTTATAGAAATACTAAATATGATTATTGTTAATCTAAAAACTATACAGTTATCACACAATCACACGATAATAATAGATTTAGTAAAAAAACAACAAAATCCTGAACAATTTTTCTTTTCAACATTTGGAACTATATACGAGATCTCATGCGCACTGTTCACATTTACACTGAGTAGTCTAACCACGCAGCAGTCATACCTAGATACTTCTATTATTAATAATTACATACATTTATTTAATTTTTATTCTTATTTTAACACTCACACGCGAGCATTCAACAATCCTTTCAGGTATCACGCACGCAGACCCACATGCACACGCACTCAACCTCCGACCCTGCCACCAGAATTACGTATAGGGTTACATTGTTTGTGTTAAGAGATAATTTTCTGTAATTTACTTCAATAAATGCAGAACTTATCAACAGTGTTTTTTAAATGTAATTCACGTAATAGTGTAAGACAGAAATACCGATGACAGTACAAAATGTGTCTGGAAAATTGGAAAATTCCCCATAGATTTTCTATACTTTTTTTTTATATTTATGACACAGGTTTACAAAATTATCTCTTAACACTTTTTTTAAAGTCAAAATTACTTCTTCTTAAGTAAACCGATAAACCAACTAAAAAAAGAAACAATATAATTTACAAAACAAAGTCTTACAATAAGAAATTTTAAAAACAATAAACAATAAAAAATTACATCGATTTTCTTATTGGCACCAATACTTAATTATGTAAAGTAACACATAAATTCAGATCTAACACGAGTATTGTTGTATTATATTAAATTTAACAAAGCATAATCGATTCTGTGGAAGCAGTATATGTCGAGCAATCAGTGTTACATATAGAACTTTAGGCCCATTTAAAGTACAGGATACAGAGTTTAGTTAAGAGGACTGTGGTTGAGCAGGAATAACGAAACTGACAGATACGGCACATAATGAAACAGTGGGTAAGCCTACTGTTATGTTAGGGCACTGCTTTGTCGCTGAATGGCAATGTATGTATGATACACTACATAGCATTCAGTATGGTAGCTTGGAATACGTCTAGATCTACTGACCGCATTTAATTATTGAAATACCTGCTTCATGCTAATAATTGTACGAAACTTTCTTTAATTATTTATTTTTTTGTTATTGATCCACTGGGCTACCGATTTCATAAACAATGTTTGAATTTCGAGAAGAATGGGCCAGAAAACAGAATTATTTTGGTAAAATACTCTTAACTTGTTAAATGAACCAAGCAGTAAAATATATTTTATCTTCAATTAAATTTCTGTGAAACTAATTCACGAACACGTTTTTGAAAGCGCAGGTAAATTGTTTTGAATTGAAACAATTTCAATTTGAAGGAGTCCAGGTACTTGGGCCTAAAATATTTCGCAAACAAAAGGCCATCAAGAAAATGGTGACCGGTTAATTAAAATGAAAAATCTATAGGACGTTCCAAGAATTCCAGAAAATTAAAAAATTAACAAGAAAAAGACAATTCAGAATAACACAACAATAACATAACAACAATATCTTTTTAAAAATAGCATTTAATGCTGTATTCAACACTTCAGTTTCTGTTAAAGAAAAATAAAATAAAGTTATCATTTATTCTACAGCTTCTTAATACACTTGATACTCCACGCAGTGGTTTGTTAACCTGTCCAAACGATACAAAATTTAGGAAAATTTGTTCAACAAATGGTAACAATACGAATACTCAAACACTTTTTACAGGGAAAACTGTTCAGAGAATTAAAATGAATAGAGAACATCATATTAACATTTAACACGCATTAACACATCATTAACTGTACTTTCGTAAGTAGATCAGTCCCTTTTTTTTGTTTTATGGTGTCATCAAGTTTACAGATGGAAAATAATGTCAGTCGTTCTGGACAATTGTATAGGCCTACTACCACTTGAATATCAATTTCGGTTGAGCTATCAACTATTGCCTAGGTTGGGAAAAAACTATGGTGGTAACAATTCTTAATTAAAAGTCTTAAAAATTCATGAACACAGAGGCATATTAAGAAACCGTAAAATACTAACAACTTCAACGAAAGCATTATCTAAATCTAAAAACTAAAAACATATACACTGTAGACAAAACAGCCAACACAACAGTAATAATAAAACGCATTACTCACTTAACATATGGCAAAAACATATACAGAACAGCTGTACAGATATAAAAATATTAATTATTCTTATACAACGTAAAAAACACAAAAAAATAAATATTTTCTTTAATTAATTAAATTTTTTACTAAAATAATTTTTACAGAAAAACAATATTATTAAATTCAATAATGAAAATAATAATTATATATTTATATATTTATAAAAATTTTAATAATATTATTACAAATCTAATAATAGTAAAATCTAATTTAAAAAAAACCATCAACAACACAGGAAACGGAAAACACTGTCAAAATGAAGTCCAAACGCCACCGCTTGTTTTAGAATGTTCGTGTGAAGTTCAGTCTGCGCTTCACAAAAAAACCGAGCACTTCTCTAGTAGTTCGTCTTTAACAATTTAGTCTCTTTCCCAAATCTTCACTTAGTACACATTGTTAAATTATTCTTTATTATTATATATATATGTATATTATATAGCAACACTTAACAACGTTCAAAGTACATGGTAAAAAATAAATTAACATTTCATTAATATTTATTTATATATAAATTAAAAAAATTAAAAGCATAAAATTTACGTATATGTTTCCTTATTGTAATTTTTTTTTTATCAAAACGTAACTTTCTATCGGATACATTATAAATTTCTTTTTACAAGTGCATATTTTCACAGTAACTGCAACATGCATTTCTAAATACTCGTTTATTGATAATGGAGAAGTTCGTTTTTGTATTAGAACTGAATATGGTTTCAAATAAATAGGTATATATCGAGAAACAGAAAGAAAAAAACAATTTCCTCTACTGTGTAAAAAAAAAGTTTTAATCACAGATGTGGTGACGGATGTCAGAACATTTGGGCTTATTCGAAATACGTACTGTAATTTTTTCAAGACCAAACAATGCATAAAGTACTTAGCTTCCACTTGGTAAAACTGTTTTAACTCCCTGTTACTACGCATAACATTAACAGACTTCAAAATTTTAAAAATGTGCAAAACAATGAAATGTTGCAAAGTTTAATAGAAATGGTACAGTCAGTTTAATATAAAAAAGAAACCCCTGGGAAAATAGGCCTATAACACTTTCATGAAGCTTTAAGATAATATAACAATTGAAGGCTGAAAGGATAGGCGATTTTTTAGAAGTTTTTGTCTTCTGGCATGATAAGTAAAATACTTTGAAGATTTATAATTTCGCGGTAATACACTTTAAAAAGAAACTGTCGTCAGATCTTTAAATATCGGTACCTATTTCGGTATATTTGCAAACTAATTTGAATATAATCTGTGCTAGTAACACAGCTAATACATTCACTTCTTCAGCATATTTAAAGTGAATATGGGAAAATAGGTTGAATGCAAACATATTTTTTAGAACGCTGACAACACAGAAAAATGACTACGAGGCCAACGTTCATAATTAACATTTTAAAATCTGATTTTCCACCTAGATTTTAATTACCGATTGTGAGAAATGTACCTTTCGAAGAACAAACTGGAATAAATTTAAAAAAAATTCATGTCGAAAGTATTTTATTTTTATGAAAACTGAAGAAGTATTATTTTTTCGTCCAAGTTTTGTGATTCGCTTCTGGAACCCCAACACTACAAATCGGTGATACAGGACACACTAGCAGCTAAAAAAGTCTCAGCTACTGTTAAACGATCCCCTTCCTCTTTATCAAATGGAGAAAGGGAGTGCCGGATCAAGAACTGTGGTGGTTTTTTAACCTTGAGGTATTACAACAAGCCTGTATTAACGTAGGGAGCAGGTCACAGCTGTTAACGTTCAACTATAATGTTCATAATTATTCTGCTCAATTAAAAGTATTTAAAAAGGGCTTTTTATTACAATATAAAAATTATGGAATCTTACAGTCAAGGTGAATACAATTTCATTAAAATCTCTTTTTTCACCATAAGCTGTTTATTAACTAAAATGCAAATAGACGGTTTACCTCCTTTGTTAAAACAAATTCATTGAAAAAATTATAAAACAACAATTGAATAACAATAATTACACATAACTCAATCCAAAATTCTGTAAAAATATCCGAGTATACTCGTTTGCTAACATATTAATTAACATGGAAGACAAAAAATCTTACTACAATTTGGAAACAAATTATTGATTTTGTCATAATTGAAAGCAGCTTTAGTGAGATTCTTCTTAATAGAAATAGAACTTAAGCCGAAACAAGAAAACCAAACTTAATTGAAAACAATCAACAGAGACAGACAACAAACACAATAAAAAACAAATAACGGTAACAAAACAAAAATATTAATAATAAATTTCAACCTTTAATTTAAAATTATGTTAACGTGGAAAAAAGAACGTCTGAATTTCAATAGTAAAAAGTAGCTGAAAATCCTCGATTTGAGCATGTGTGCCACATTAATTTTCATCCTTAAATTTTGACATTTTTTTTAAGCTAAGATCTTTAATAGAGTATTCAACCGTGTTCAAATAAGTAAACTAATTTATGAATATGTAAAAGACGTTCTAATTATTATTTTCATGTAACAAGATTTTAGTAAGTCATTACTTTCTGTCAGTTGTTAGGCGACAATAGTGTTATGAGTTGCATTATATTGATTGACAAAAAATAAATTGGGACTGCCTGAACAAGTCGTAAATATCAAATAAAGTATAAAATAAAACATTTATTATAACTATTATTATTTTATGACTTTAGTCAAAAATAAAATGATAGTAGTTTCATAATAGAAGCACAGTGAATTTCTTAGGTGAATTTTGATTAAACACGAGTAGTTGTAACAAGCACTAAGATTAAGTTCCAATACGCTGAGTACCTTTAATTATAATTTTTGAATTATTGCGTCGTATACGTATCTGAACGAATGATGGAAAACAGAAATGACGTTTCTACATTAGAAATGCTTTTTAATAACAACAAAATAATAAAATACATTAAAAAAACTGTCAGTTCCATTAAGTAACGCATACGGTACGTGTTTGTTAACACGGGAAAATGTTACTAAAACGAGGGAAGAAAACTGTCTTTCTCTACTTTAAACACACACTTACGTCTCAAATACGTATATTTTTGTTTAAACACTATGTAACTTGCAATTGTCCGGCTGGTACTGTTATTGGCTAGTCTGTAAGGGGGGGCTAGTCTGTAGATCGGCTAGTCAGAGGTCACAATCTACGTCTGCACCTTGGTGACCACGGCTTTGAGGAGATCTGCGCCACTCGTCTTGTCCAGACCGGAAATCATCTTGTGCGGATCGTGGATCTGCTGGTGATGGTGATGTTGTTGCTGCTGCTGCTGTTCGACTAGTTTCGCTTGTTTGTCTTGCTTCATCCTTTCTTGCTCTTCCCGTTCCCTTCTCGCCTGTTCGTTTATTTCTTTCACAGCCCGAAGTTCTTTTTTCAGTTTCATTCGACGGTTCTGGAACCAGATTTTTATCTGTCTCTCTGTCAAACAGAGTGCGTGCGCTATTTCGATCCTTCGTCTCCTTGTCAGGTAATGGTTGAAGTGGAATTCTTTCTCCAGTTCGAGCGTTTGGAAACGTGTGTACGTCTGGCGTCCTCTACGCCGCGGGCAACCGTTCGGACCTGCAACACAAAAACCAACCGATCAAGGTTAATATCGTCACAAAAACCTGTTTCCTTATTTTCTGTGAAAATGTCAACGTCATTATGTAGTAACGATTGTGTTTGTAACTGTGTGTTGTACAATAGGGTTTTAAATATACCTTATTAAGAGTAGAAACCACAAAATTCGTCACATAATGAGTAAGTTAATTAGCAAGCATGAAGAAAAGGTTTTGCTTACGTTTCTGCTTTGTGCGATCACTATAGTTATTAATTCCGTAGACAGGTTATACTCTTGGTAAAAAAAAATTGCTTCCATCAGCTACTTTCAAAGGTGCTTAAAAGCGTTAATATTACTGTCTCGAACACGTTAACGGTCTCATAAACTCTCTGTTTTCACGCAACGTAAGCCTGTTTGATGAAGAAGAGTCTGCTCGACATTTAACTCTAATCGGTAAAAAGTCTGGAGCAGTTTGATGTTACCTATTGGCATGTTGCGATGATTATTGTCAACCGTTACCGATGAAGTAATTTTCAAAGTATCAAATTCTTGTTAAAAATAGCACCTTGTTAAAAAATACTTAATTTTAGTATGAACACTTGTTTGTATTAACAGTTCAGAGCATTAGTTGGAGAAGTAAATTTAAATTAATATCTGTTGAAAACAGATTTTTCTCGTGCGAATTTCTCATGTCGCTTATTTAAATAAAAAGAAATAAAACTTGTAACTAAGAATAATTACGGTTTGTCGTATAATTTCATACTTCATCTTAAAATAATTTTTGTACGGGTAAACACACGCACGCGCGAGCGCATTTAATCTCATACTTACAGTTCGTACTGTTCGATCTGGAACGACACGAGAGGAAAACAGCGAAGAAGTATATGACTAAAAAATAGGGTCGAAAATTATTAACACATTTGGTGCGCATGCGCATGTGGTCATTATTAACCGATGTCGTGAGGTTACCTAGGGGTAAAGCTGGATGTATGACAACACGAAGGTTCAATAGCCGTATTCTACAATAGTAAGGGGTGGAAGATTCATAGCTAGAGATCCATTTCTAGAAGATTCGTATGTCAGCGGCTTTAGAGTTCCAGTAAGCGTAAGCATATAACAGGTGATACGTACGCCAAAATAAACCAATATGAAAGTCGTAAAAATGGTTCATCATATCGTCTACTTATAAAATACATTAAATTACTTTGTGTATACTCTTCTCGTTCACAAGAACTATGTTGAATAATAATAATATAAATAAACGTCCATGTGTGACTGTTTATTAGAATAATAAAAATTATGACTGTTATGTTAAATTCCAGGGAAATAGCAGCCAAATATTTTGTATTGTAGGCCTACTACAAAAAACGAAATTTGTTACCGTGGTGCGCCATTCATAATATTCTAAACCCCTGGTAGGCTGGTTACCGTATACATTATTACTTATATCTATTAGTCTTTTCGTCAAGATCATTCACACAGAATTTCGATACTGTGAAGAGTTTTGAACTTTTCCTATCCTGGATTACGAGATTTAGATTCGTTACTCGAATTTTCTGTGCACCGTACATATTACGGCTGCTGACACCAGAGCTGCAATAAGTTAGTCAGATATTGAAAATTAAACTTAGTTACGTTGAGTTTTACAGAACCTACTGTTCCTTTAAATTAAAATAATTATAAACGGACTTAAAATGAAAAAAAAAATTAATTAATTGCTATAAGGAGTAAATCTTTTTCCAGTAATAATAATAATAATAGTAACAACAAACGATGACGATGATGGTGATGATAACAGTTGTTTGAAGAGAAACGTAAGCAAATAGTGATAAACAGTACAGGTGTCAAAAATCAAACTGATCGTCCAGACACCGATGCAAACATGGTCACGGCAGTGACTTTTAACCGTTTGGGATGTTTTGCTTCTTAAAAAAAAGTTTCCCTTTATTTTACTTTGTTTCAAATGCATAGCCAATAGTTTCCTATTAGTGATGCGAAACATCCACTGTAAGACCCGGGATCGAAGTCTTAATAATTATTGTGTCACAACAGACTAGGGATGCGACTACCAAAATGATAAAAAACTACTTTCTTTCACTACTGTTGTGTTCCAGAACAATTCCAACGTTGACAGATTACACAAACTTTTACAGATTTTAGTAAATCTGTGCCGTGAACAGAAGCTCAAGACGGCGAGGGGCCGGGAACAATGGCAAGCCCACAATCCGAGGAATAATAGGGGGTTAAACATCATTATCCCCATCAATCACGGTTAGACAATTCGCAGTAAATATAAATGATGTTCGCAATAAATAAATGACTGTAATCGACAGATGTCAGCAGTTACTTGCGGGGTGTCTGCACCTGTTGGTGACGTCAACAGACTGTGGACCTCTAATACAGACCTGCGATCGCCCAAACATCTCCCGTACTCTTCGGATCAATTACGGGTCGACAGAAAATTACGGTCCACAAACTACCATCGTTAGTCAACTGCTATTCCAATGTACGAAAACGATCACATTACAGGTAATGCAAACTATAACGTTTCAAATTTTAACTTAATTAACGTCGCCGCATCTAATACCTTTAACAGTCACGGTTAAACCAAGTTCGATACGGACTTCAGCCTTCTGCACATACTGGAAAAAGAATACCGAGTTGTTAGTTGGAGTTCACACGTAATGTTTGTACGTTACGGAGACAAACATGAAAAGATCCAGGTCTTGAACAGTGATTAATCATTTATCAGTTGTTCTCTGCTGCAGGGTTACGGTAAACGGCCAAGGATACGGCAACTAATCACAGAGTTTAAGTTATAAGCTTAACATGGTCTTGTTACTGCATGTCCAAAAACAGTTGTCTGTGACAATGATACCAGCCGTGAAAATAAAAACAATTTTAGTGCCTCCCTGCATAATGTAATGGAAGTGTGGTGAGAATTTTTTTATTGCTCACTCTTTGGAAGATTATGCTCAGTTGCCGTGATTACTTCAGAGTTTACACACAACAATCTAGCATGATTTTTTTTTTTTTTTTTGTAGGGGGATCTGTTACAAAATTTTCCGAAATATTACGTTGCCAGTTTTCGTTTGATTTTTCAAAGTGGACTCTTAATTTAGTTGAAGTAGGCAGGACTAGTGTGAAGAAAAAGTGATTCACTGATCTGACTGTAACAGTATCGTAATAGACAACCTGTTAATTTACTAATAATCAGTGTCTGATGGAAATGTAACAACAAGCCTAAATGTTTTCAAGGTTTCATTGTTCTGTTGCCCAAAGGTTTCATGAAAAACAATCGAGATTCTTTTAATTACTTCCATGTTCCTTAAGGAAATGGAAGTATGGTGATGGCAAAAAAAATCGTGTTCGAGATTATTGCAGATTCTGATTGTACTACACTCAAAACATGAAAAAAGTCAAATTTCTAAAAGTGTCTGTCTGTCTATCTGTCTGTCTGTAGATTTTTTTTCTATGGCAAACGATAACAGCCGCAAATTCAAACAGAATCAAATAATTTTTTGCATACAGCTCTGATTTGTAGAGTACTCAAGACCTATTGTTTTTTGGTGAAGATCGGTTAAGGGAAAGGGGTAGTTACCTGCAACGGTTTTTTTTTAATCAAGGGTAATTTTTACTTCCATATTCCTTAAGGATATGGTGATGGCAAAAAAAATCGTGTTCGAGATTATTGCAGATTCTGATTCTACTACACTCAAAACATGAAAAAAGTCGTTTTCCGAAAAGTGTCTGTGTGTGTGTCTGTCTGTCTGTCTGTCTGTCTGTAGATTTTTTTTCTATGGCAAACGATAACTGCCGCAAATTCAAACAGAATCAAATAATTTTTTGCATACAGCTCTGATTTGCAGAGTACTCGCGACCTATTGTTTTTGGTGAAGATCGGTTGAGGGAAAGGGGTAGTTTACCTGCAACGGTTTTTTTTTAGCAAGGGTAATTTTGTTTGTTTGGCAAACGATAACAGCCGCAAATTCAAACAGAATCAAATAATGTTTCGCATACAGCCCTGAATTGTAGAGTTCTCAAGATCTGTTGATTTTGGTGAAGATCGGTTAAGGGAAAGGGGTAGTTTACCTGTAACGTTTTATGTTTTAACAAGGGTATTTCCTATGGCAAACGATAACAGCCGCAAATTCAAACAGAATCAAAAGATTATTTGCATACAGCCCTAAATTTTAGAGTTCTCAAGATCTATTGTTTTTGGTGAAGTTCGGTTGAGGGAAAGGGGTAGTTTACCTGCAACGTTTTTTTAACAAGGGTATTTTCTATGGCAAACGACAACAGCCGCAAATTCAAACAGAATCAAATAATGTTTTGCATACAGCCCTGATTTGTAGAGTACTCAAGACCTATTGTTTTTGGTGAAGATCGGTTAAGTGAAAGGGGTAGTTTACCTGTAACGTTTTATGTTTTAACAAGGGTATTTCCTATGGCAAACGATAACAGCCGCAAATTCAAACAGAATCAAAAGATTATTTGCATACAGCCCTAAATTGTAGAGTTCTCAAGACCTATTGTTTTTGGTGAAGATCGGTGGAGGGAAAGGGGTAGTTTACCTGCAACGTTTTTTTAACAAGGGTATTTTCTATGGCAAACGATAACAGACGCAAATTCAAACAGAATCAAATAATGTTTTGCATACATCCCTGATTTGTAGAGTACTCAAGACCTATTGTTTTTGGTGAAGATCGGTTAAGGGGAAGGGGTAGTTTACCTGCAACGTTTTTTTATCAAGCGTATGTTTTATGGCAAACGATAACAGCCGCAAATTCAAACAGAATCAAATAATTTTTTGCATACGTCCCTGAATTGTAGAGGTCTCAATGACTTTCGATTTTGGTGAAGATCGGTTAAGGGGAAGGGGTAGTTTACCTGCAACCTTTTACGTTTTAACAAGAGTAAAGTACTTGAAAATTTATTTAAACTTTTTGAAACAATGGTAATTGTTAAAAATAAAATAATTTTGTTGCCAGGCAATAAAATTATAATTTTTTTATTTTAATGTAATATAATATTTTTCATTTAATACAGAAATAAAAAAGCAGGTAAGACACAGCCTGGCTGTTTGGCTGAAAATGATTTTAAATATAAATCTTAGAATATGGAAGTCATGTATGGTTCTCCATACCGATATTTACTTCCATATTCCTTAAGGAATGGAAGTATGGTGATGGCAAAAAAAATCGTGTTCGAGATTATTGCAGATTCTGATTCTACTACACTCAAAACATGAAAAAAAGTCGTTTTCCGAAAAGTGTCTGTGTGTGTGTCTGTCTGTCTGTCTGTCTATGTGTCTGTAGATTTTTTTTCTATGGCAAACGATAACAGCCGCAAATTCAAACAGAATCAAAAGATTATTTGCATACAGCCCTAAATTTTAGAGTTCTCAAGATCTATTGTTTTTGGTGAAGTTCGGTTGAGGGAAAGGGGTAGTTTACCTGCAACGTTTTTTTAACAAGGGTATTTTCTATGGCAAACGACAACAGCCGCAAATTCAAACAGAATCAAATAATGTTTTGCATACAGCCCTGATTTGTAGAGTACTCAAGACCTATTGTTTTTGGTGAAGATCGGTTAAGTGAAAGGGGTAGTTTACCTGTAACGTTTTATGTTTTAACAAGGGTATTTCCTATGGCAAACGATAACAGCCGCAAATTCAAACAGAATCAAAAGATTAGTTGCATACAGCCCTAAATTGTAGAGTTCTCAAGACCTATTGTTTTTGGTGAAGATCGGTGGAGGGAAAGGGGTAGTTTACCTGCAACGTTTTTTTAACAAGGGTATTTTCTATGGCAAACGATAACAGACGCAAATTCAAACAGAATCAAATAATGTTTTGCATACATCCCTGATTTGTAGAGTACTCAAGACCTATTGTTTTTGGTGAAGATCGGTTAAGGGGAAGGGGTAGTTTACCTGCAACGTTTTTTTATCAAGCGTATGTTTTATGGCAAACGATAACAGCCGCAAATTCAAACAGAATCAAATAATTTTTTGCATACGTCCCTGAATTGTAGAGGTCTCAATGACTTTCGATTTTGGTGAAGATCGGTTAAGGGGAAGGGGTAGTTTACCTGCAACCTTTTACGTTTTAACAAGAGTAAAGTACTTGAAAATTTATTTAAACTTTTTGAAACAATGGTAATTGTTAAAAATAAAATAATTTTGTTGCCAGGCAATAAAATTATAATTTTTTTATTTTAATGTAATATAATATTTTTCATTTAATACAGAAATAAAAAAGCAGGTAAGACACAGCCTGGCTGTTTGGCTGAAAATGATTTTAAATATAAATCTTAGAATATGGAAGTCATGTATGGTTCTCCATACCGATATTTACTTCCATATTCCTTAAGGAATGGAAGTATGGTGATGGCAAAAAAAATCGTGTTCGAGATTATTGCAGATTCTGATTCTACTACACTCAAAACATGAAAAAAAGTCGTTTTCCGAAAAGTGTCTGTGTGTGTGTCTGTCTGTCTGTCTGTCTATGTGTCTGTAGATTTTTTTTCTATGGCAAACGATAACTGCCGCAAATTCAAACAGAATCAAACAATTTTTTGCATACAGCCCTGATTTGCAGAGTACTCGCGACCTATTGTTTTTGGTGAAGATCGGTTGAGGGAAAGGGGTAGTTTACCTGCAACGGTTTTTTTTTAGCAAGGGTAATTTTGTTTGTTTGGCAAACGATAACAGCCGCAAATTCAAACAGAATCAAATAATGTTTCGCATACAGCCCTGAATTGTAGAGTTCTCAAGATCTGTTGGGTTGTGGTGAAGATCGGTTAAGGGAAAGGGGTAGTTTACCTGTAACGTTTTATGTTTTAACAAGGGTATTTCCTATGGGAAACGATAACAGCCGCAAATTCAAACAGAATCAAAAGATTATTTGCATGCAGCCCTAAATTATAGAGTTCTCAAGACCTATTGTTTTTGGTGAAGATCGGTTTAGGGAAAGGGGTAGTTTACCTGCAACGTTTTTTTAACAAGGGTATTTTCTATGGCAAACGATAACAGCCGCAAATTCAAACAGAATCAAATAATGTTTTGCATACAGCCCTGATTTGTAGAGTATTCAAGACCTATTGTTTTTGGTGAAGATCGGTTAAGGGGAAGGGGTAGTTTACCAGCAACGTTTTTTTAACAAGGGTATTTTCTATGGCAAACGATAACAGCCGCAAATTCAAACAGAATCAAATAATGTTTTGCATACAGCCCTGATTTGTAGAGTATTCAAGACCTATTGTTTTTGGTGAAGATCGGTTAAGGGGAAGGGGTAGTTTACCAGCAACGATTTTTTTATCAAGCGTATTTTTTTTGGCAAACGATAACAGCCGCAAATTCAAACAGAATCAAATAATTTTTTGCATACGTCCCTGAATTGTAGAGGTCTCAACGACTTTCGATTTTGGTAAAGATCGGTTAAGGGGAAGGGGTAGTTTACCTGCAACCTTTTACGTTTTAACAAGAGTAAAGTACTTGAAAATGTATTTAAACTTTTTGAAACAAACGATAACAGCCGCAAATTAAACAGAATCCAAAGATTATTTGCATACAGCCCTAAATTGTAGAGTTCTCAAGACCTATTGTTTTTGGTGAAGATCGGTGGAGGGAAAGGGGTAGTTTACCTGCAACGTTTTTTTAACAAGGGTATTTTCTATGGCAAACGATAACAGCCGCAAATTCAAACAGAATCAAATAATGTTTTGCATACAGTCCTGATTTGTAGTGTACTCAAGACCTATTGTTTTTGGTGAAGATCGGTTAAGGGGAAGGGGTAGTTTACCAGCAACGATTTTTTTATCAAGCGTATTTTCTATGGCAAACGATAACAGCCGCAAATTCAAACAGAATCAAATAATTTTTTGCATACGTCCCTGAATTGTTGAGGTCTCAATGACTTCCGATTTCCGTGAAGATCGGTTAAGAGGAAGGGGTAGTTTACCTGCAACCTTTTACGTTTTAACAAGAGTAAAGTACTTGAAAATTTATTTAAACTTTTTGAAACAATGGTAATTGTTAAAAATAAAATAATTTTGTTGCCAGGCAATAAAATTATAATTTTTTCATTTTAATGTAATATAATATTATTCATTTAATACAGCAATAAAAAGGCAGGTAAGACACAGCCTGTCTGTTTGGCTGAAAATGATTTTATATATAAATCTTAGAATATGGAAGTCATGTATGGTTCTCCATACCGATATTTTACTTCCATATTCCTTAAGGAATGGAAGTATGGTGATGGCAAAAAAATCGTGTTCGAGATTATTGCAGATTCTGATTCTACTACACTCAAAACATGAAAAAAGTCGTTTTCCGAAAAGTGTCTGTGTGTGTGTGTGTCTGTCTGTCTTTCTGTCTGTAGGTTTTTTTCTATGGCAAACGATAACTGCCGCAAATTCAAACAGAATCAAATAATTTTTTGCATACAGCCCTGATTTGTAGAGTACTCAAGACCTATTGTTTTTGGTGAAGATCGGTTGAGGGAAAGGGGTAGTTTACCTGCAACGGTTTTTTTTATCAATGGAAATTTTTTTTTTTTGGCAAACGATAACAGCCGCAAATTCAAACAGAATCAAATAATGTTTCGCATACAGCCCTGAATTGTAGAGTTCTCAAGACCTCTTGCTTTTGGTGAAGATCGGTTAAGGGAAAGGGGTAGTTTACCTGTAACGTTTTATGTTTTAACAAGGGTATTTCCTATGGCAAACGATAACAGCCGCAAATTCAAACAGAATCAAACGATTATTTGCATACAGCCCTAAATTGTAGAGTTCTCAAGACCTATTGTTTTTGGTGAAGATCGGTTGAGGGAAAGGGGTAGTTTACCAGCAACGTTTTTTTAACAAGGGTATTTTCTATGGCAAACGATAACAGCCGTAAATTCAAACAGAATCAAATAATGTTTTGCATACAGCCCTGATTTGTAGAGTACTCAAGACTTGTTGTTTTTGGTGAAGATCGGTTGAGGGGAAGGGGTAGTTTACCTGCAACGTTTTTTTATCAAGCGTATTTTCTATGGCAAACGATAACAGCCGCAAATTGAAACAGAATCAAATAATTTTTTGCATACGTCCCTGAATTGTAGAGGTCTCAAGGAGTATCGATTTTGGTGAAGATCGGTTAAGGGGAAGGGGTAGTTTACCTGCAACCTTTTACGTTTTAACAAGAGTAAAGTACTTGAAAATTCATTTAAACTTTTTGAAACAATGGTAATTGTTAAATATCGGTATGGAGAACCATACATGACTTCCATATTCTAAGATTTATATTTAAAATTATTTTCAGCCAAACAGCCAGGCTGTGTCTTACCTGCCTTTTTATTGCTGTATTAAATGAAAAATATTATATTACATTAAAATGAAAAAATTATAATTTTATTGCCTGGCAACAAAATTATTTTATTTTTAACAATTACCATTGTTTCAAAAAGTTTAAATAAATTTTCAAGTACTTTACTCTTGTTAAAACGTAAAAGGTTGCAGGTAAACTACCCCTTCCCCTTAACCGATCTTCACCAAAATCGAAAGTCATTGAGACCTCTACAATTCAGGGACCTATGCAACTATGCCAAACGATAACAGCCGCAAATTCAAACAGAATCAAATATGTTTTTGCATACAGCCCTGATTTGTTGAGTACTAAAGACGTATTGTTTTTGGTGAAGATCGGTTGAGAGAAAGGGGTAGTTTACCTGCCACGTTTTTTTGTTTTATCAAGGGTATTTTCTATGGCAAACGATAAGAGCCGCATATTCAAACAGAATCAAATAATTGTTTGCATACAGGCCTGAATTGTAGAGTTCTGAAAACCTGTTGGTTTTGGTGAAGATCGGTTAAGGGAATAGGGTAATTTACCTGCAACATTTTATGTTTTAACAAGGGTAATTTTTTTAAGACGAACGATGACTGCCGTACATTAAAACAGAATCAGCTACTCTTCTGCACACCTTTTTGAATTATACAGAACTCAAGGTCTGTTGATTTTGTTGAAGATCGGTTAAAGGAAAGGGGTAGTTTACCTGCAACGTTTTATGTTTTAACAAGGGTAATTTTTTCTATGACGAACGATAACTGCCGTAAATTTAAAGAGAATCAAATAATGTTTTGCATACAGCCCTGAGTTGTAGAGTTCTCAAGACCTATCGTTTTTGGTGAAGATCGGTTAAGGGAAAGGGGTAGTTTACCTGCAACGGTTTTTTATCAAGGGTAATTTTTTTCTATGGTAAACGATAACAGCCGCAAATTCAAACAGAATCAAATGATGTTTTGTATACAGCCCTCTATTGTAGAGTTCTCAAGACCTATTGGTGTCGGTGAAGATCGGTTAAGGGAAAGGGGTAGTTTTCCTGCAACATTTTATGTTTTAACAAGGGTAATTTTTAATATGACGAACAATAACTGCTGCAAATTCAAACAGAATCAACTACGTTTTTGCATACCTTGTTGAACTAAAGAGAACTCAAGGTCTGTTGATTTTGTTGAAGATCGGGTAAGGGAAAGGGGTAGTTTATCAGCAACGTTTTATGTTTTAAAAAAAGTAATTTTTTTATGAGGAACCATAACTGCCGCACATTCAAACAGAATCAAATATTTTTTTTGCATGCATCCCTGAATTGTAGAGGACTGAAGGTCTATTGATTTTGGAGAAGATCGGTTAAAAGAAATGAGTAGTTTACCTGAAACATTTTATGATTTAACAAGAGTAAAGTACTTAATTTTTATAATTAAAGTATCCTGATAAGAAGCTCATAATAATCCACTGTAGAAACGTAGATGAAATATCTATAAATGAAGAGGTTAAGTGAACGGGGTGGGGGTAATTTTCTATTATTAAAATTTATAGTTGAAGGTGGAGGGGAGAATTTTTTAAATGTGTACTACGTTATCGGCAACAAAGAAGTAGTTTTTTGTTAAAATTGCTTCCCGGGCTGTTTAGCCGTAGTCCAATGTTTTCTGCAAAACCAGACTTCTCTGCAGTGGCATCGACTGCCATCATCAGTGAAATCGAGTGCTAAAATGTGAGGTGGTATACGTTAGTGACCACAGTATTGTGGTTAATGATGAAGCAATAAGTAGAAAGACGTAGTTTCTATGGAAATATTTCATTTCGAATATGACTTTAAATATAAATCTTAGAACATGGAAGTCATGTATGGTTCTCCATACCGATATTTTTACCATGGTTTGAATGAAACAAGACTGATACAGTTGCTAATATTTCAAAACACTTCGTAGCATGTTTCATGTACCACTACGAAAATAAATCTGGCTACCAAGAACGGAACGTTGTATTTAAACTTATGAATATGACGAAAGGACGACTTCACCGTTCCAAAGTCAAAATCCCTTGCGACTCATTAAGTAGGTAATGAGCTTTTAATCAAGTTTCAACAAAGTTACACGAGTAACGAGCGCTACAAAGTCACATTTTAATCACCAACATGAAAGAAATTTTTATCTGACGTTTACTAGACATTTGTCTGTCTACACGACAAGCAAAGCACGGGTGGAGTCATTCACGTGCACGCTGACCGGTGTCGATAAGGCACTGACAAGAGGTAAGGAAAATGAAAAGGTTTCGTGTACAGATTGGCTTTAAATTGTAAATATATGTAAATGAATAATTGTACTGAAACGCGTCAGTACTGTACGAATCGCTTCATGGCCTACGCCGAAGTGTCAGTATGCTTTATGTTCGGTCGCGACTTATCTGCAACACAAGATACTATTACCTTTGACTTTAGAACTGACAATAATTTTGTTTGGCAATGAATTTTAAAGAGCATGATGGAAAGAAAATGCTATGCGCATGTCGCCAGAAAGAATTCCAAGAAAAATCCTGAATTATAAGCCAACCGGAAGAAGAAATGTTGGCAGACCGAGACGGAGATGGTGAAGCCGGAACAGGCAACTGCCTAATCCTGGACAGATAGACGATTATGATGATGAATGAATTTTAAACTAACACGTTGTCACCAAGGATGTGAAACGTAAATAGGCCTTATTTATTTAGACTAAAAACCGTCAAGTATCCTCAAGTGATACTTGAAACATCCTTAAAAGACTCGTTATTGTCAACAGCAGCGACCTGTGTTTGGTAAGAAATGGGCACTTGTCATTTTTGATAGGTAAAATTCTTGTTAGTACTTGCAGATTGGCAAGTACTAACAGGAATGTCAAAGGTGACATGTAGGCCTATTTGAAATATGGATCTGTCGGTGTGTACTTGGGCAAACATACCCACTGTTGAAATGCTGAGACGAATGGGAGCAAATAGTTAAATTTTAAAGACTATGGACGTACAAAATTTACTTAATTTAGCCGCATAACGAAACAAGATAAACATAACTTTTCAACTTATATTACTGGAAAATGGATCTCCAGTTAGCAGTTTTCCATTTGAGCCAAATATCCAAAGAATATAGCCTAATATTAGAATATCAACCCAGAAAACAAACGTTAAGGCCTTTAGAGAAAAAAAGAATCCGATACGTTCCAAGATATTTATAAACAATCATGCTATAGAACAGATAGGCCTATCTCATTTCAATTGTCTATGGTGCGATGTAACTTATGAGTACGATAGCGACATCGATTTAAAAATAAATAGGTTTCAAATGATATGTGGCACTGTACACAGAACACGTGGAAATAAGACAAGGAAAGACAACAAGATAAAATTCTATAAAGTAATGGCAACACCTGATTTAACTGATGGAAGTGAAACGTGGACGATGACGAGAAATGATGAACGAAGAATACAAACAAGTGAAATCAAGTTCTTGAGAAAACCAAAGGTAGAAATGAAAATATAAGAACCGAGTTAAATGTATATTCTAAGGCCAACAGAATAATGGAAGGACAAATAAAATGGAGGCAGCATATCGCGAGGATAGAAGATAGACTACCAAAACAAGTAATAAGATACAGACTTCCAGGAAGACGAGATATAGACAGACCAAGCAAACGATGGCTTCAGTGAAGGCGGAACAGGCTGTAAGACGTAGAGATGAACAAGAATATTACTGGAAAAATCCAAGGAACACGAAGTCTTGAAATGCGACATATACCCTGGTTCAGGAACCGGAGATAAGAGATAATGGTATGGAAAAATATTGTTACAATTGTTTTAAGCTGGCACTTAACAAAGCTATTACCGCCATGATGTAAGCATGGAGCTACGAATGAGAATATTGTCGGAATCAGAAAAACTCAGCAGAATTGATAGAATGCCAGAATATAATTTAAAATTATTTTTTATGACAAGCAACGTAATCCTCAAAAGATTCAAGTGTAAGTGACGACTGGGTAATATGATCCTGAACCGATACCTCGAACGGGAAGAAATAACTTTCTAATTTTAAGTTACTGCTTTCTGAAATTAAATTACTACTGTAAATGAATCATGTGAATGCAGAGTACCGCCATATTTACGATAAAAGATGTTGGACTTTACAGAACTGTGAGAAACCCGACAAAAAGGAAGGGGCGACATGAGGATGCGAGTGTTGAAGAGAAAAACAGATGTTGATAGTGGTTGAGTGGTAAGACGAGATTAGTTCTTCTGTAAACGTCTGCCCCTATGCAGTCAAATTAATATACAAAGAACAGCTGGAAGGCTATGTTTCTGGGTATGACTTTATTTACAGAACTCTGTTGTACAAATTATACATCCCTGACTACTACTAGAGATTAAGCCAATAAACGTAGGATACAGTAGGCCTACGTTAAATCCAATAGCGGAGAATCACAACACATAGATATGAAACGTTAAATCTGAAAATTTTAAATGAATGAAGAAATCGCTGATAGATCAGCCTTACAGTATATGTTCATCTTGTATTCCATTTATGCTTGTAGGTTCCTGCAAATAGGCCTAATTAGAAAACGTGCACATCTTAAATACCAGTCAATCGTGTAATCAATTGTTGTTCAATAATACCTATTCATTATTGAAGAGTGAAACGGATTTTATTCTGATTTAACGCGCGCGCGCGCGCGCGCGTGCGTGTGTGTGTAACACTCTATGTTTACGAAAGATAACGTACGAATGTGTTGTATCGCAGATATGATTTTCGATAGAGTAAGTTATTTCGATATGTGACCATAACTTTAAATGCAATTCTTAACTGGCCTCAGTGCATTCTTAACTGGAATCACCGCTCTATTGTGCAGTGTTAACCGAATAATGTATAGGCCTATTCTCAAAGTCCATCGTTAGGTACTGGTAAAATAACATTAAACATGTAGGCCTATGTGTGAAAATTGTGTCCCTGGCAGAAGGAAGGGATCTGTATTGTTTGCTGATTGCAGACCATACGAGTGTAAACAATAATTATAATCAAATATTGACTACTTTCTCGATTTAGGCGTCTTGGTAACTCGAATTAAGTGACTTTCTCGTATTATCTTGGTAAACCAGATAATATTATTATTGAAAGAATGGGCACAGTTGAATGAAACACTTGTCTACGTGTGAATAGATGGAATGCTCACAAAAGGAAAAAATTATTTACAAGCCTACAATAAATGGACCTAAAAATGACGAAATTTTAACAGTCGAATATCTTCATGAATGCATTTACTGAAAAAAGCGTTTTTTAAGTGGTGTGTCTTCAAATATTTATGTTTTAACAGAAATAGCCTACACTTGTATTAATGCAATTTTTGTATAATTTTTAAAGGAGTACTGTGCATGTTTACTTACAAACCGACTATCACTCACCTCCGAGTAGGTACAGTGTACGCAACACCTGTTTACTTTTCCATTTAGACGTAAAAAAAAAAAAATTGGAAAGTCCAACAATGAAACCCTGGTAGGCCTAATGGGTTTCCGAACTGAGAAAGGGTGAATCGTTTCTTTTAAACGGTGAAAGTTAGAAAGGCAGGGTTATTTATTTTTTTGAAGAATCCTTTCTTTCCTTTTAACAAAGAAATGTCTTTTCTTTGCTGTGCTATGTGAAGGAATTTCGTGCACAAAAAAAGGTGAAATCGTAAAAAAGGTGAAACTACCCCTTTCAATGTTGTAAATTATTATTTTTATAATAGTAAGCGAGCAAAGGGTAACAACACACCCTTAACGAAGTGAAAGCTGGTAGACTGACTGGCGGCGGGCGGGTGCGCAGCCGTTCAGTACGATTCTGTTACTTAACACGCGCGTTAAAACAGTGTACTAGGGTTTTTGTTTAGAACACTACACGCTCGGGCGTAAAATTTTTAAAAATTATGAAACACGGTATTCACGTGACTTTTCGTTTTCAATAGCCGGCTTAACTTTTTAACAGAAAACTATATCTAGCCACAGGTCAGCAGCTCACCCTGCAGCACACGCGCATGAGATAATGATAGAGGTCCAGGTTCCTTGACTTTCGTTATAAGTGAGACTTCTGAATTTACGACGCTTTATATACCATTGTACTTTAAGCAAAATACGTGTTGAATCGGAATTGTGGCACAGTATGGAAAAGTTGAAGCTTAAAACGTGTTTTCTGTATTACTATCAAACTTAAATGAACGAAAAGTAAGTAAAACGAATGTTTTACAATTACCATTAAGTAAAAGTGTTTTCTACATTACCAACTTGAGCTACCTGTTACGAAAGGGAGTAAAATATTTTTCTACATTCCCTAGCGTTGGAGTCACTTTGTACGAAGTAAGTAGCCTACAACTATTTTTCTAGGCTATATTAACATTAGAGTTATTTCCTAGCAAAATGAAAAATAAAAAATTTGTCTGTTAACAATTGAGCTAATTGTTTGACAAGTGTGAGTAAAATATTTGGAACAAAAAAGTAAGTAAAGCATTTTTGTCATATTACCATTCAGAATTATTTTCATTAAAAAGGAATTAAAATATTTATTAATATCATAAGTGTTTTAAATCCGCAATTGAGACGTTACTATTGTTTTTTTTAATATTTTACACAAGATGTTAAAACGATCTCGTCAGTTTCTTGCCAACTGTGTTGTAGTATCGGAACATAAGTGATTTTCCATGCAAGTAGGTTCGAATCCGAGCAGGTTTCATACGAACAGCTTCTAATTCATCCAAAAGTGATTTTCATTGTAAAAATAAATGTAAACTTAAATTTAATGTTAATACAAAGTCACTGTCTGATGTGACAGACATTTTTCTGTGAAACGTACATTAGAGAACACGACGTTCATACTTAAATATGGAAATCATTATTTTTATAAAATTTTATTTTAAATAATGGTGTTCTCCTTATTAAACTTGTGCCGTACATGCTGGACCCCAATTTACCACTTGCCATTGTAAATTACAACTCTAGTAGCTATGTGAAGACAAAAATCATTGTAATTAAAATCATTAAGGCTTGTGAATTTAGCAAGTGTATGCTATAAACCAAAACTGAACGTTAGCTAATTTCTCAGTCAGTACTGTTTCAGTGTTCGGTGTTCTGGCCTTAAGTATGGGCAAAGTCGTTTTTATGTAATCATGCATCAGATTCATCTAATTATTTACCTAATCATTTTAAATAAATTACTTAATTAAATAAATGAGAAAAAATAGAGATTGTTATTTCATTTATCTGTTTTTAGCGGAGACAAAAATTATACAAAATTGTTTTTCTTTTCAGGAATATTCGGGTACAGTACGTCTGCAGAAGACAACTGTATTTGTTATATAACAGTATGCTAATAACGACAGTGCGATATAACAATCTGAGAATGTACAGAAAGTGAAATAACTGGAATTGATTCTAAAGAGTAAACAGGAAAACAGTTCTTCAGGTAAGTTAACCTAATATTGGATTAGTTATTAACATCCATTGTATTCTGTATGCATTTTTATTTTTTCTTAGGACGATTATTATTATTATTTTTTAAGGTATTTATTCATAAACTGTAATTATGACCGTGATTCATAAACTTGTTTGATCGTGGATAATTTCCTATGCTAATACCATATTTTTCATTCGGGATAATTTGTTTCATTGACTATATACCTTGACGGTTCATGAGTACAATTATAAGTTACATAGGTATTTGTGATGTCGCATATTTATAAATAATATGGATATGAATATGTGTTTACGCGCGTGTGTGTATGTCGCCGTCGTCGTCATCATCACAGATCGATTTACAACGTCGTCCGAGGCGTTTTCAGATTTCCAGTCTCAAACTCGTTCATTCCATGAGTCAGCCCATTTATTATACATTTTCTTGTGCACCTTCCGTCTACTCTTTCTAAAATCCATTTCGACTAGTCTTTCGACTTTCTTACACTTCTTCTATTTTACAAATTCATTTTTACTATTATAAGAACGTAAATGTCTGATGTTTAGGCCTAATCATCGAATTATAATAACATATGTGATTTGTTTTCCCAAATGATTTTAAGTTACAATTTTTTTACTTTTGTTATCGTGTTATATTACTCAGATGTTATTTATAATGGGAAATACAACAGAATTAATAAAGTGTAATAGTGCGTAGGTCTACATTTCCCACTTTTATAATAACGTTATGCAATAAGCGCAAACGTTCCCTTTTAAAATCCGTGTAGAATACGCCCATAAAATTATCTCTTCAAATATGCCTATAAGAAATGCATTTTAACTTCTTTTTAAATTACAAAAAATTCAAATCGCATATTCCCGAAATATTTGTTTTAAGGACATTCGACTGTGAGGCCGAACTGAATAACCGATGTGACCGTATTCTGTAACGTAGGCCTATGTGAAATCGTGTAATGAATATAGGCCTACAGACGATGATGTGCGTTGTGTGGGTAATGAATTATGTTCCAGAATATCTAAATATCTAAAGCTACCACCACATAATATTCACTGGGAGGGGTAGTATTTTCTATAATTAAATCTTGGAATATACCGTGCTTTTGACTACCAAAAGATGGGAATAAATTCTATGAAGCCGGAACAGTATCAAGGCCTAATTCTTGTTGGGGAAGAAGACGAAGAATTTACCGTTTCCAGTCTTTGCATGTAGCACTCTTTCTCACTAACATAATAATAGACTTCTACACGGGAATACTAGCCTGGTTAAATCCTATCCTGGTTCCTTTTTTCGTATCCTGTCACCAGTGTTACTTATTACATAGGTAGGCCATCTCAGGAATAAAGGAATAAAGGAATTTCTCTCACGGCCGAAAGTAGTAAAAAAAAAGAATGTTAGTGATGAAACTTTAAAAAAATTATGCCCAATAATTGTTACAGATAGCTTAATTACAATAATTAATACTCATTGATAAGTAGGCCTATTCGGTTAGTGTGGAGTGTCAATGATCCGTATGCAGACGTTAACTAAAAACCACTTAAGCCCTACATTCATATGTAAATTGTGAACAATACTGTTATTATCAAACAAGATGTAGGCCTACGTTATTCAGGCAGAAATTTTCACGTTTTCTTCCGTTTGTTAATTCGTTACAAATAGTTGTACGCCTGAGATTGTGTTTTCGGATAAATAGTTCTGTTTGGCAATTATTTTAATTTGTTACTGTAAAGTAATACGCTAATACCAACCATTTTTAACAAATTAAATGATTCGTAAAAAAGGTAAATCTGCATGATATTCACCATTCTGAATATCTGTAAAGAATCCTTAATTTAGAAGTGACTGTCGATCAGTATTTTTTAACGATTGAAGATTTAACGAGGATCGATCAGAAAGTATAACACAGATTTTAATTTATTTGTGTAGAAGTTTCGACAATATTTATTGTCATTATCAGGACCTGTGTACGGATACAAGAGAAAATATCAAACACATCAAGATCAGTTAATTGAGTGAATGTGTGTGTGTGTGTGTGTGTGTGTGAGAGAGAGAGAGAGAGAGAGAGAGAGAGAGAGAGAGAGAGAGAGAGAGAGAGAGAGAGAGAGAGAGAGAGAGAGATGAGACAGTTTGTTTTACATCATCAAAATAATTACAGTCCTTACATAGGTATTGTTTTAAATAAGTATAGGCCTACATAGACAAAATTATAATACTCCAGAACATAATCAATACAGTATTAAAATTTAAAATATTGATAATGCAATAATACCTTCATTATATTTATAACCAATTATAGAAGCAATAATCATCGACTGTATAAATGTAAAATCATACATTATACACTCAATTTTACATTTTACTTTTTTAGGCCTACTCAATTCCATTTACATTACATATATTTAAGTAAAACAATATGTAACGAATGTATTTATTTTGATGATGTAAAACAAATACACATACACACACACATTTATTCACTTAACTGCTCTTCTTGTGTTTCACATCTGTTAGGTATATCCGTACACAGGCCCTAAGGATGACAATAAATATTGTCGAATCGTCGACACAAATAAACTAAAATTTGTGTTATACTTTCTGAACGATCCTCGCTAAAACTTCAATAGGGTAACAAAAGTAATAGGGTATAAATAAAAACAGACTAAATTTCGGCAACTTATTTTTAATTTATTTCGTAATTTAAGGACTTAAAATAATTGTTTTTAATTTAAGGAAATTTCTAATATATTATATTTCATAATACATTAAAAACTAACACGCACGCTCGCCTCAAGCACGCGTACAGACACACGCGCGCGCGCGAAAGGGCTTTGCTTCGAAAGCTTTTTTGCCCAAAACAACAATCAAAATAAAATTAATTGAAAAGACAGTTGAGAATATGCCATTATTTGAAATTTCCTTTTGTCTACGAACGGAATAGGGTGGGTATAGTTGGCAATATATCATTGGTTGTGAAGCTTCCAAGGGCGGGAAACAGCGGTAAACATTGAAACGTCTCCTGGGGCACAAAGTGGTGGGGAGAACGCTGATTATTTTTGTATTTCTGTTTCAAGGAGTAAAAAAATATCAGTTTGAAATTTAAACTATTTTCTTTTCCTGCGCGTCGCCCATTAAACACACCGAAAAATTAAATAAAGTTTTATTACCGATGAAGTTTATATTCTGTTCACTTTTTATATTAGACTACTTTTATTTATTTGTTGTCAATGCTATATTAGGTACCCACGGGCAATGTGACATGACCTAGATTACACGGCAAATACAATTTCATCCATTTTTTATCAACGAACAAGGAATAATGTAAAAATCTGGTAAGGTATCTCCAAAAACGGTAAAAATTAGCTAGAGTCAAAATGAAATAGGTCTGCAATAATCTTTATATATAGGCCTATATAATGTTGTGCTGTTATTCAATTTGTTTCTTCTCCAAGTGGTGTAAAGTTTCGTATTTTCTTTTAATAATTTTTTTATTATATATATATATATATATAAAATATATTAAATATATATATATATATTTAATAATAATGTACTGTATATTTAAAGTCATTAATTTGCTTTATGGCAACGAACCAATTTAATCTTATAGGATGTCCCGTGGTAAGGTGGCGTTAATTATGTATTCCTTACAAACTAACTAGATTTAATCTAACTGAACTTACGATAATCAGATCAGTGAATGGGTAACTTCTGCCTACTTTTAGTTTTAAGGATGGAAGGTTTAGCGAGGATCGGTCAATAAATATAACACAGTCTGTTGTGTGTCTGGCGTCGTAACAACTCAACAACAATTGTCATGATGATGACAATAAATATTTTCGAAACGTCGACACAAATAATGTAAAATTTGTGTTATACTTATTGACCGATTCTCGTTAAAACTTACTGGTCGTTGGTCTCTACTAAATTTAGGATTATTGCCCACACTACTACTAATCTTAGTATCACGTATTGCCCATATAGAAAGGAAACGTGAACGTGAACTCTTGGAACTGCTGGAGAAAGTAGGCGTACACGAAAATCTTTAGTGAATTACAGAAGGCTTGAAATACTGAGAACGGATACTGTGTAGGCTATTCGAAGCTGATTTCCCACTACTTCGTGCGAAACAGGTTAACTATACTTTGGGAAAGGCAATGGATATTGGAGTATGTCTATACCAAGGCGAAAGAACCTTATGCTGGAAAATGAAGCTGTACACGAGAATTACAAACTGTGAACGTGAGTTGAAGAAATTTATAAACGTGCTATAAAAGATAAGTTGTTAGGCCTATTTCGTGGCCTTTATGATGATCTAACCGTCATCAAGGCCTTTAATAAAAGCAACGCGAATGAAAGCAGTGAATGAAATGGATACACGTTCTTGACAGGCGTAGTAAATTTTATTGATTTACTGTGTTTTTTTTTTTTTTGTTATAGACAGGACAAGTCGATTCTCGTCTCATACTGTAGGACGATTCGCTACCGCGACCATATAACGACCGTCGCACTGTGATAAGAGTCAAATGTAGTACATTGTGTAGTTATTAATGTAATTTATGTAATTTGCCTGAAGACGGTTGCAGATCTGAGCAACCGACACGTTGGTATCATTATACAAACCTCAGTGATGGTTAGAATCAGAAATACTGTTCCATGAAATGATAGCCCATCGTTGCCTGTATTCATACCGATTAAAGTTATATTGTACGAAAGATCAATGCAGTAGTGAGAAGTCATACCGATACTATTTTCTACACAAGGACATTCATTTTTGGGGAAACTTTCGAACATTTTTACTGTCTAATAATATGTATTATTAAATTATATAATCATAAGTAGCCTAAATACTGAACTTAGTACTGAAATCAAACTACATTTAAATATAACAAAATTAGAGTTATTAAGTATCTAATAAAATTCGGTTTTCACTTTTTTCTGTAAGAAAAAAATAAATATCACTAATGTTTGACGACTCGGAACACTAAGTTTTTTATAAGTAAAATCGTAAAGATTAACTTACAGCCTAAACCGGCTTTCACCTTTAGAAGGCTTCATCAGAGACTGCCGTAGGTAGCGCTGTCCGTCTTGTTGTTGGCGACGGGATAGTTTTCCGAAAGATCGATGCTGTGTGTGTGTGGTGAGATGTGTTCGAATAATGTGTGCGATTTGAATTGTGTCTGTCCGTTTAGGATGTCGTTTTTATTTGTTTTTGTGTGTTTGTATATTTATAATTGTTCTAGAGTGTCTAGTTTTCGGCCTTTTGTGTGTACGTGTTGAATGTTCATGTTATTGTCGATGTTTTTATATGTATGGTTTGCTTCAATGAGGTGGTCTGCAAAGGTGGATTCTGTAGTGGTGTGGAGTGCCTTTGTGTGTTCAATGTATCTCTGTTTGAAGCTACGTCCTGTCTGGCCTATGTAGAATTTATTGCAATTTGAGCAATTTAGCTTGTATACACCGGGTAGATCGAATTTGTTTTGTGTTTTGTGCGTGCGTTTTGATAGTGTGTGTTCTGTTTTGTTAGTAGTTTTGTAAGCGATTCTGTATCCTGCTTTTTTGAATTTGTGGGCAATTTTTTCAGTTTGTTTGTTGATGTATGTTAGTGTTATGAATTTGTTTTCTGTCTTTGTCTGTTGTTTGTTTTGTGTTTTGTGTAGGAGTTTACTGACTATTGTTCTGTCATATCCGTTAGATTCTGCTAGATATTTTATCGTGTTTAGTTCGTCTTTGTAGTCTTTTTCATCTAAGGGGATGTTGTTAACTCTATGTATCATGGTTCTAAAATCAGCTAGTTTGTGTTGTGTTGGGTGATTGGAGGTGTTGTGTATTAGTGTGTCAGTTGTAGTTGGTTTTCTGTATATACTGAATTTGTGCTTGTGTTCTAGTTTTGAGATGGAAAGGTCTAAGAAGTTTATGGTATTGTTGTGTTCGTATTCGGCTGTGAAGGTTATGTTTTTATGTATTTTGTTTATGTGCGTAAGTAACTGTTCACATTGTCTTTTGTTCCCCCTGTATAGTATTAGAATGTCATCAACGTATCTGTGCCAATATAGTATTTTATGTGAGTGTCTGTCATTGTGAGTATTTTTGTTTTTTCTTAGTGTTGGAGGAAGACTTCTGCTAGAATGCTGGACATCCTAAACGAACAGACACAATTCAAATCGCACACATTATTCGAACACATCTCACCACACACACACAGCATCGATCTTTCGGAAAACTATCCCGTCGCCAACAACAAGACGGACAGCGCTACCTACGGCAGCCTCTGATGAAGCCTTCTAAAGGTGAAAGCCGGTTTAGGCTGTAAGGTAAATCTTTACGATTTTACTTATAAAAAACTTAGTGTTCCGAGTCGTCAAACATTAGTGATATTTAGTTAAGTAACGGACACGTCATGGACAACGAAATCCAAGAAAAAAATAAACAAAATATTAGAATATCATATAGCTTAAAATCTGTAAAATAGGCTGTCGTCAACTGTCGCCATTCCAATGTTTTTATTTTCACCAACTGTCGCAGTTTGCTCAGCTTATAGTTTTTCGAACGATTGTTCTTTGTTCAGCTAGCCCACATACCGATCCAACCGTTAGGCATCAGCGTTCAAGTCCATGATGTTTTGTAATATATTACAAACACTACACAGACTAGTCTGTACAAATCAGTAGGCCTATTGTAGGACACTGCCATCTGTCTGTTTAATTGTTATATATCACACTGTTTTATTAGTTTTATAGTAATTACATTATTTACCTGTCACTCTGGCCCGTAGGTTTATCCGCAAATCGGTAATTCGCCGGGGTAATCGGGATTTTACTGTAGGCCTAAGTGTAAACAATGCGAGTCTTAAAAAACGGTTTTGCGAAACGGCCGTGTTAGAATTCATGACTGCCAGCCTGCACGCGCTCACACACACACATCAAATAAATCTTTCGTTGCAAACGGCCGGCCGTTATTTCCAACGTGGCAGAAACTTGACAATTCGCACGCAGTTAAAAGTTATAAAAGTTAACGTCAATCACTTGCATCCCGCCTCGCCCTTACAACATTACTCATCACTCGTACAAGAGTACAAGTGACACTGACGGTACGATAGTAATTAGATTATAGTTCATGAATATAGTTTACACGAATTAGCCTACGCCTCTAAAAATTAGCCTGTTTTTCACTGAATTGGTTCTTAGAATTAGTGACCCGGTATCGGTTATTCATACGGGTTTTGTCTATCATTGTTTCGTGTTTATTTTGCCGCTTATTTGAGGAAACAACGTTTCGGTCGTTATCAAATTCGGCGTCGTTAATGACACCTATGACTGTACTTTCATGTGGGAGTATGATGATACCGAACGCCTAATACGCGCTTTCAAATCGTTAAGAAATTGTTTATAGTTTACATTTTCTATATTGACATTCTTCTTCTTCTTCTTATGTCTTCAATCCTAAGATTGGTTTGCAGCAGTCTTCCATTGTGATCGATCTTGTGCTTTCCCCTTCATTTGCTCACAATTTTCACAATTTACATCATCCGTAATTTGCTTTATATACTGCGACCTTGGTCTTGCCTTAATGCCTTTACCATGAAAATCGCTTTCACTTTGTTTAAAAAGAATCCGTTTTAGTCTATATTGCAATAACGTGTTTCTGTCACAGTGATTTAAAGAAACTATTTTTTTGTGAAAAGCCTATTTTTGTAGTTAATAAAATTATAGTCTACTGCTTAGCGGATAAACAATATTAATATACAGTATTTGCATTTTAACGACGAAGGGTTTAAATTATTTGTGTCGACGTTTCGAAAATATTTAGGATATTTTCATCATCAGGACCTGTGTAAGGATAGCCTACAAGATAAAATATCAAACACAACAGATCAATTAGTTGAGTGAATGTGTTTGTGTATGTGAGTGTGTGCGTGTGCGTGTGTGAATGTGTGAAGCAGTTGCAGTTGAAACAGTTTGTTTTATCAAACTACAGTAATTGTATTATTACATATTGTTTTCTTTAAATACATCCAGAAAATTATAATACCCCAGAATATACTTTATACGTACAATATTACAGTTTAAATTACTGATAACGTCAAAGTTCCTTAATGGTATTTATAATTAATTATAAAAGCAGTAGCCTAATCAACAAACATATATATTTAAATAAGTACAGATAACATTTCTACATATACATGTCCACATATAACATAGTGAAACATATTATAGCTGAATACAGATTGTATGGATGTTCAATTATGTATATTATTAAAAGTTATTTTTATCATGTTTCACTCACCACTGGCATTGAAAACACCGTCATTAATTTACAGATTTCTGTACAAACAACCGTAGAGAATTACAAACTTACATCACAGACTTTACAAAATATTACAACACAAATATTTACCAATCTATCGACTAAATAATTTTAATAATTTAAAATTTCTGTTATACGCTACTTTTTTGACCGATCCTCCTAAACCCTTCATCGTTAAAATTCATCGATTGACGGTAACTACGAAATTAAGGGATATTAATATATGTTTAAAGGTAAGGCTGTTCAGTCATTTGCAATAATAAATAAATATATTTTCGGTTATTCTTTTTGTATTAATGTTGGCATTACGTCATCTGTATTCAGTTACGAAGCGTCAGTAGCAGAGCAGTTCTTTTAAACTGAGAATTTATGCTTCAACTGACCTAGTCATGATTTGGACGAAATACTTTATGCAGTTTTCTTTCTCTCTTTTTGATTACACCTTACTGTGTTCCGTCGTCTGTCCATCATCCGTATAAATTTCTCCACTTCTATTATACATTCTGCATCGGTCTCTTGGTTTTATTCCATCTAGGCCTACTTTCAGTTTAAATAGTTTTTGGCGAATCTTTCTGGCTCCGTTCGTGCTACACTTTCATACCATTGTAGCGACTTCTTTTCTATTTATAAATAGTTGATGTCTTTTCTTCTCTTACTGATTGACGTTTTCTAACAATAAAATAAGTAAATAGTAAATAAATATAAAACAATGTTTAACTCGAAAAGTGCGTTTATTGGTTGAGTATGATGTGTGATATGCTTTAAAATTAAAGTAGGCCTACTTTAATTTATATAGTATTTAAAATTTATATTTATATTACCTCAAGATGTTATTTTTCCTTATTTGGAACACGGCACTGCACGGGAGCTCTCGAAACATGTTCCAAATAAGGAAAAATAACATCTTGAGGTAATATAAATATAAATTTTAAATATTTTATATATATCAAGAAACGAACTGTAGCTGAAAGTGATTTAATTTATATGTATGCCTACATTAATGTACCTTACGATTGATATTATGTTAATCCTCCGTTCCCCCTCGGTATATTTCTAGTAAAGGAGATGTTCTGAATTGATTAAGGTGGTAAACTATTTTTCAAAATAATTAAGGATATAATGGATAAGGAAATTTATTCACTTGTACTTCTAGTATTTTGCACATTTAACACTGTTAGATTCTTCACAAAATATCCTGTAAATATAGGCTATACCTAATTTTTTAGGTAAGACTTGTGCTCGGGAATACGGTACTTACTTTCTCAATATGAAAAACTAATACAAAATTTATTTAGGCCTGGATCCGGCGGTTTAAATCAAAACAGGACTTTCTGAATAGGCACTACAAGCTCTAGAACAGCAAACAGTGTGCCTAACGATTGAAGATTCTATTATTCCCGGTATATCCTAATTGACTTCTTTACCACGAAATGACACAAAACATGACCGAATGACAAATTTTGTTAGTATTGTCTAAGAGTAACAACTAGGCCAAGGCCTACAATAAATTTTACTTTATCGGTTACAGGTTGAAACTCCAGTGTTAAATTTAGTTGTTGAAACAAGAATTTATTATCTGTGGAAATAAATATAGATGGTCACGGTACAATGGTAATTACGCATGTGTTCGGTAGCAGTCAAGTGAACGTTTTAATCGATCGCTTCGGTCCAGATTGGTTTCGTAGTTATGCCCTCAATTCGCAACCGATAGCGTCCGTTATCGATTGCTGCTGAAAATCGATAAAGTTTCTCCAGCTAGCTTGGACTTACATTAACATTGGACGTGTATCTCTCTGAAATGGCAGGATTCACTATAACCCAGATTAACACAAACACTTTTTGCTACAGTCCTTTCCTTGATATGTAGGCTTATATTATTTAATATTTACTACGAGTTTTCAGTCAAGATAGAGGGCCTACTATATTGTTTTCCTTACTTGGAAAATGTCTTGGGCATCAGATATTTTGCCCACGCTCAGCCATCTTACTTTTTGCAAATATAGCTAAATACGCTCCAAAAAACTAAGACGACTGAGGATGGGAAAAATATCTGATGCTAGAAGCATGTTCGACTGTAAGGAAAACGATATATTTTGATTGAGAAAACTAGTAGTAAATATTAAACAATATAGATTAAACAGACGGTAGCCAATTATAACTATAATAAAATTAAGAAATATTGTAGGCCTTGCTGTCTATCATTTATGAAACTAGAGTGAACGGGTAGAAGACTATACAAGAATTTGGATTAGAATTAACGATTAGATTTGGAGATTACAACTGAATTAGATTTAATAGTCTGTTAAAAAGTGAAGTGGGAACGGATTTCTCACCGCCCACGTACCCTGTGTGTGTGTGTGTGTGTGTGAACGTTAACACACACGCGCGCATTCGCTGTTGCCGTGGTTTATGCGATGCCACTTCAAAACGTAATACCCGGGTGCAAAAACGAAAACAGACGCACACGGACGAAACAAACGACTTGTAGAAACGTCTGCCAGCCCCGTAATCTAGAAAGGAAGTGCATACATTTTCCTTACAGTATTTATTTCACGCTGAAAACCCTATCCCTTGCGGTTTGATATTATGTTAATGCCCCGTTCTCTCTGAATATATATCTCTGGTAAAGGAGATTTTCTGAATTGATTAAGGTGGTAAAATATCTGTGACCTCGTCGCAATAAATATACCGCGGTTAAACGTCAAAATTGTTTTGTATACGTATGTATGTGTGTGTATGTACGCAACGTTGTTGTTGTCGTTGTTATTGTTATTGTTACTGGCTGTAACATGAGCGGTTAATAAAATACTTACTTTGACAGTCTTATAAATAATGAAAGAAGGAATTAGATACCTGTGTTCCCCGCTGAGACACACACACACACACACAGCGTACGACGTACATTACAAAAACGTTGTACAAGACAGTATTTTTCCCAGCTGCCTGTTGTTGTTTTAGTCTTCGTGTTGGCCGGATCAATTTTATCTGATTTTCGTTTTGATTTTCTTGTTAGTTCAAACCGAAACGTCACTCCCGTGCTCTCTCCGCTTTGTTTCCTTATCTGAGATAACGAATGTCCTTTCGACCCGAGGTCTACTGGCCCTTCGTAATTCTCTTATCCACTTTTTCGCTGCAATGTATCAAGAAAGCAAAAAGATGCGATACTTCCGTGACTTGTAGGCCTACACTTCAGGCGCAAATTTACCAGATGTTTCGATTTAACTGAGACAGTAATTAATTTTATTTTTCACCCCCCAGGTCGTCTCAGCATGTTGAAAATGAGTACCTGGGATAACATCCTGGGGATAATAATGGGCGGCGCGGCTGAAGCGTAGTGGTGGCCACACTGCCTTCCTTGTATGCCGTAGGCCTACGGCTCACATAAGGCAGCCTACCCTGCCTAACTCCTAAGCTACTTCGGTGGTAGTCCTATACACGGGAGCCATTATTATAATTAATTTTGATCTGAGGCTTTCACGGCCGGCGCCAACATTGTCCAAAGTCGGGCTGTCAGGGCTTGGTCTAAATATGTTAAGTACATACGTTTCTGCCTCGTCATAGGCAGAAATGCCATCTTCAGTGTACAATTTTTTGGCAGTTGTTCGCCAAATAACCCAATACTAAGGTAGACTTTGGCGAACAGCAGCTCCCCAAACAATTTTGCATTGAAGATGGGCTGCGAGGGCGAAACGTCTTCGCTTAACATCTTTAGACCAAGCCCTAATAGCTCGACTTTGAACGGTGTTGACGTGAAAGCCTCGGCGCGGCTAATTATATTGCGAACAGTAATTAATTATTTATAAATCCTAAGCTAAGCCTCGTCCATGTATTATTTCATAGGAACGCCATAATTTACGGCTAGAGTTATGTTACTATGCGGGGACAGATTCGCATTTACAAACTGATACCTAAATCCATACGGACACATGATGCATAAAAACGCTAGGCACGGAATAGGCTACAGGAAGAAAAAAGAACGTTACAACCCTATTCTATTGGGTTTGGGAAAGTTAAGTGAATCCTAACTCATTGAAATAAAACATACGAACAACTTTAGGGTCAATTGGGAATCCTATAGGTGGGGATAGACATAATTATTTCCGAAACGTGTATTATTTTAACATTTTTTAAATTATAATAGGCTCTATTATGAGCTTGTTAATACCAAGCATATTTTAGAAAAAACTTAAATGCAGACGTCATGTAAAATAGAACTGGTTAGAAGAGTAGACCACATCCGTATACTCGATCTTCAGAAGAAGAGAACGGGACGAACACATTGATAGATGATAGAGGACAGGCTAGCAGAAGAGATAGCGAGAGATAACAAGACCCAGGAAAAGAAAAGGAAAGGAAATCGCCAGGATAAACAGGTTGTTAACCTAACAGGAAGAAGAAGAAGGTTATACCATAACGATTAAGACGCTATTTATAGTAGGGTTACAGGCCTATAACCTAATTTTAATAGACCTAGGCCTATATACCATAAAAAGCGTTCATAGTCCCTTCTTCCCTTACCTCCTGTGCCTGTTATTACGTTCCTGATACCTTTACCACTGGGTCTTAGCATTAGCATCATTGACGTTTTCAAAATACGTTGTGATAATGTTAATTACATGACGTATTAGTTTATTTATGTATCCTCCCATGATCCATGATCCTACTTCCTCGTAATTATGAAATGAAAAAAATACCTGTCTGTGGAAGTATATTTTGAATTATTCTGATTTAGGCCTACATCACTTTTACTTTCATAGAGCGACACTTAATCCGACGTAACTTCTAAAACCGCAGGAATGTGTTCGCGTTCCTAAGACTAGGTGAGAGGAATCAGTTCCTATCGTAAGGGAAATGTTTGTGAGAGTGAGTGTGTGTGTGTGTGTGTGCGCGCGCGCGCGCTTAATACAACGGAACACACGGCCTAGCAGCCAGAAGGTAGCCCGTGGATTTCTGCCGAATGAAGCAACAAAAATAGCCGTTCCGAGAAACGTGAAAAACAACTTAACAAAACTATCTACTCACATTTGACTGGCTAAAACATCATAGGCCTATAGGACTATATCATATCCGCAGAAAACACACACACACACACACACACATGAATACACATACATATTTTGTATGTGGGTGTTAATTTTATTTAGCGTAAAGTTAAGATCCAAGAATTTGTATCCAAATATACAAACAAATTACTTGTCATGAAACTTCATATTAAAATAAAATAAAAATATAGGCCTACATGCAAGAAATAGTAATATGTAATTAGGTCTGTATATAAAGGCCTATAGGGTAATATTATGTAGGCTATATAAAACATAGGCCTACAATAAAACATAGGTTTATTCTTATTAAACAGGAAGAGTTATGTTTATCACCGAATGCCGAAAATATTTACAGGAATGAAGTAAGTAATGTAGTGAACAAGCGCTCTCTCTCTCTCTCTCTCTCTCTCTCTCTCTCTCTCTCTCTCTCTCTCTCTCTCTCTCTCTCTCACACACACACACACACACACACACACACACACACACACTACGTATAGCCTACATTCTATTTCTTCTTATAAGTTACTTATTCACTCCATGTTTAAAATATTCTGCCTGTTCTAAATTCACGGTGTTTCACTATTCTCGTGACAAAAATAAAAATATGAATTAACCTTCATGCATTTTCCCAAGTTTCAATTGGCTGAGCCAGAAAATTTGCTTTTGAATCTGACTTGCCTAAAATCCCCTTTCTAATGTAATGTAAGCCTATTCCAGCGTTAAGCAAACAGGCCTATCTTCTATTGCACTGACCTTACACGTTGTTCCTGGGTACAGCGTGTTTTTCTGCATATCTGATAGTTTAAACGTGTTCTAGAAGGAACAGTATATGCATATTTAATTAAATATTGGGTTTCGAAAGTTTCGGATAGGTAACTTTATTTATTAGTCTATATCAATTGCCGGATTATTTATTTACTTTGCATTAAGTCTTCTATTTATTTTTCAAAGTCTGCGAAGATTATAATCGGAACTCTTGTTACGCGTAGGCCTATATCAACAAAACCTATCTTGACTTCGGCGGAAGCTGAGCTTATCTCAACCTCGATAGGAGTGTATTTTATCCTGACGACAGAGAAACTGAGTCTAACGTCTGTATGAGCACGCGTTTGTTGTTACATTATAGTGAAGACTGTAGCGTGTCACGGCTGAACAAACGTTAACAGTAACGCTGAAGTAGGCCCACCTAACAACGGCTTACGGTCGGCGTCAATCTTTACGAAAACACTGGATCGCCCAAATTAATTCGTTCTACATTCGCGAACAAGCAACGGGCTTTGTGTATCGGCAGCATTGTTTTCATAATAAAAAGTGTTTTCAAAGCGATAAACGTCAGAAAACACTATTTTTAATGAAATCCAGAGAAAAGTGTTTTGTAATTGCTTTCGAAAGCGACCATAAACGTGTCATCACGGGCGTAGTGCGGTATTCTCCGCAAAGCCATTTGTCAAGGGTTGGAATGCAGTCAGAAGGGTGGGGGTTGTCAGGGTTGCTAGGCAACCGACTGCCTCCGCCCAAAGCCCATCATGGCCGCTCACACACACACACACACACACACACACACACAAACCGAAATATATCTTCTTCACAGATAAACACAGGAATAGTTTCTCTCTTACAACTTGTTCGTAAAGCCAGCCGCGATATTTTGTTGTAATTGTAATTAATTGAATTAGTTAAGCACGATAGGATTTTATTCACAGCAAACAAGTCTGTTTTTGGCATCGTTAACATACTAAAAATAAAAATAAGTCAGTACAAAAACGTTTAAATCTCTAGTTATAGTGGTTAGCAATTTTCGTTAAGAAAAATATGTTTTATTTAATATATAAATAACGCTCGTAATGTAGTCTACTACATAAGGTTTGTAAAAAATAAAACACGAGTCTCACAATAGAATTTAAGTGTAGGCATATTTATATTAAATATTTATACGTGTACCTTTTCTAATTTTATATACGGTAAATTAGACATGTGTTAATTTGATAATTTTAATCTAATTCCTACTTTATTAAATTTAATTAATTACCAGCGGACAATTTAAATAAATTAGGTAACAGGAAGTGTTCGCTTCCTTTGACTGGACTGCGTTACAAGGTCGCGCAATTTAATTTGGCATTTAGACAACTGCTACCATTACGCTTGTCTGTTTTCTTGTTGTACTTATCATTTTTTGTAAGGTTATCAATATTTAGGTTATGATATTTGTAAGACTCGAGAGTGAAAAAGGTCGCAAAGCTGTTGTTGGGATTCTTACTTACAAAGTGTTAGCCTACACAAATGTTCAGTTAGAAAAAACAAATTATGACATTTACATAAATTATGCAGTTACCGTCTTACTTTGCGTCCTTATTATGCTGTACGCAGGCCTATAAAGTTAAAAAACATCTGGAAAATCCTTGCAACAATTTTATGAAACGCGTAATTATGTTTCCACGACGCCTAAGCGAATATTATTAAATTGAAAAATATTCATACATAAAGTATTGGTATTGTACGTGCATAGTGCATTGCTGAAGGTTGTTGCCTCGTAATTTATATACAGCCTATATAATGGGGGAAGTAATAAAAAAAGGAATATATTATTTGCGTGAACGCTGTTAGCTTGTGTTCACCTACGGTAATGTATTCATACGAACAGAAATATCGGAAATCACAAAGTGTTCACTGAGTGGAAGTCATTACGCGATGACGTTCGATTTCGCACAGTGCGTGTTGACATGTGTAACGCACACCACGCGCGCGCGCGCACACACACACACCGGGTATGAAAGTCAGTCGTTTATAAAGTAATAACCTAAACAGCCATGGGGTCATTAACATTTATTAACGATGTTAATTAGGATTTGTTTCCAAATTATCGTTCAATAATTGAATTCAAGTAAGGCCTACCCATTTTGCTGTTTGTTAATTCGTCCGTGCGGTAATTTTGCACGCACTGCAGACAAACAGTTGCCCCACTAAAGGAGAAGTAAACATTTTCGCGAGTGCAAATCAAGTGTCTTAATAATGAACCAATGTACGTAGCGTGGGTGCCATATTGTTTGACCGCAAGGTGCGTGTACAATAATATGTAGGCTACGTTTACATTATTCATTTATTTTACATTTTCGTTTGCGCGTTTCTTTGTCTGCAGTTGTACAGACAAAACCCGTTCTTTGAAAAAATTAATTTATTTATAGTCATATGTAATCATGTAGCCTACTTAATGATATTATATAACATATAGGCCCACAGCGAATAACGTTTAACCTGAAATGACGGGGATCAGCTGTTTTCGCTGGTTAACCGAATTTCGTGATAACTGACAAAAAAACAGAGAGAAAAATAGATATATGAACAAATACTGTACATATTACCTACCGTATAGTAAGCTACTTACTGTTCCTGTAGTTACAATGTTCATTATTATTAATATTTTTTTAATAGCCAGTAATTTTCTTTTGCACGCATTTCTGCACTACTTTATTTTCAACAAATTGTTCTAATTTATCAATGTGTTCAAAAATTTCACCTTCCGAGTTAGATTCTAAATATCGATGAACACGGCTCAGCACAGACAGCATATCGGTAGCGGTAAAGAACTCCTCTGTCGTCTTCATTTTAAGTTCGTCAGCACGATCATAATTGTCACAGTTTTTAGCTGTTTTGGAGCGCACATGTATGCACTTATTTACTATGCAGCTATTGAAAGCCAGCGGAAAAATTATTTTAACAAATCTGTTTCTGTTAACGAGATATTTTGTAGGTAAAACCCTTCGTGTTAACCGTAATTGTAAAAAAATCTGCAATGAGCCATATTTCGTGTTAACCGATATTTTGTGTTAACCGTTATTTTGTGTTAACCGTTTCCCACTGTATTCTTATACGTATTTATTATTTTATTATAATATTCATAATAAACACTGTGTTCCAGGTGAATATAACAGTCATAAGCTCGCCTCCAAACGGTTGGATCTGACGAAAACCATTTCTCTGTAAATTTTCTGTACAATACCATGTGCTGGTCGTCTGCTGATCCTGGTCAAGAGCTTCCTATGCGTGTAGCTGTAATTACGCACTTAAGTGTGCGTACTGCAACACAGATCTATTAAACATCGGCGGATCCGCTTCACTATGACGTTTGAGTTTACAACCACTAATAAGCAGGCCTGCGTTTGTAATTGCTTAAAATGTTTCGTATAAATTTTGCACACTTTTTTAAAAACTGTAGCCTATTCATTCAACGCAGAAGGGACACCGTAACGTTATTACAACGCTCGTTTTAATCATTTTAAGTAAAGCAAACACTATTCACTGTGACTTGGCCTGTAGGCTTATAGCCAACGATTCTCGAATGGAAATATTTCAAAAAAAGAATTAGGGTAATCTGTACATTTCAAATCTGTGTAATAATAGGTCTACTAATTGCTTCAAAACTGCATAGGCCTATAGGCCTACTGTTAAAAACAGACATTCTGAATAAATAGGCTTCTCGGATTAGGCCTACATAGAGTAGATTTCAAAAAATGATTATGGTAACTTGCATTTTAGATTCGTGTAACTGGATCAAATTTGCCTACTTGCTTTAATCGATAGTCCGTGTATTGTGTTCATAACTGTTTGCTAAGCCTTCTCGCACGTGAAGGTTATCGATTTGCGTAGAAAAGGCTAGCGTGAAGGCACTCCTGTTAACGGTCAGAAATAATAAATTACAAAACCGCGTGTCCGCTAGTATGGTTGTTTAGGCCTAGCCTATATAAATTTACAAAAATAGTGTTTGATAAATTTTAAAATTATAGGCATACACATAGAGGCTACTATGTATATTCATAGGCCTATATAGTTAATAAGATTACTCGTTAATTTAATGGCCGCTTAAAATTTCAGTGGTGAGCTACTGAAAATTGCTCACGACGTTTGGATGTCTGTTTTGTAGCTGAATCTCTCTCTCTCTCTCTCTCTCTCCCCCCCTCCCCCCCACTTTTTCCGTCTCAGAGTCCATACGAACGGCCTCCTCCGTATCTTTCACACTCAACGTCTCCTATTCGTCCTCATTGACTGAAAGCACCGTTCTTTTTTAAAATTACAATTCCAGCGCGCCGGTAGCCTTCTCGATAGGACGCTTTTTATTTACTGTATTATAATTCCATTTTTCATCTGTTCTTCTTCCGTAAGTCTTCACCGTTTTCACCCGACACTTACTATCGCGTTCTCATAGGCCTATCGATTAGTCACTTTTTTTTCCGTAAAGGTCTTCCATCGTATTCCGAATATTACACTTTCTATGCCTCTACGAGACTTTTCCCCTTTATTCACTAAGGTTTCTCATGGAGCGTAAAGATTTTATAATGGTATAAATTATGTATACTTGGTTCCACAGTCGGATGAGACAATGGGCGAGACAGGGAAATACATTGCGTTTATGGGTTTGCTACTATTACTAGTACTAGATAGATAAGTCTCTACAAAATGTACACACTAGTTACAGGATTTTAATTCTTATTATTTTGACGTACTTCAAGAAGTAAATTTAGTCCAAAAATTGAGTCGCTAAAAATAAAAAACGCACAAATAAAACACAGCGCACACTCGATTTAGTGCGTATTCAAATAAAACTGTCCTTACGCAAGATGTTATTGCTTTTTAAGAATATATTTTTTTGTACATGTAGTCCGGATCACGTACACGGTGTTCATGTCATTTAAATTTAATAATATCCTTGTAATGACAAAATAAAAAAAATAAAATTTCATATCAAATTTTAATTTTTTTTTCAGTCGTGAGGCAGAAAAAGTAGCCTGCGAGCAACTTTCCCCTGTTTAAGATATACTAATACATTAAACGATTAACTGTACAGAGATTCGAATTTAATTTTGATCTAACTCCAAATGTTCTACTTTACTGAGCGGATGATACAAAAATATACTTCAGCAGTACAAACTAAGTATTATATAATTTCTTATCCATTAGTAGGCCTTATTACTAATTTCTTTAAAGGGACTATCACATTGTTCATTTGCTTATGACTATTACATAATAGTTTCTTTACATCTATTACTATGAAACAATTTAATGATTTATTGAAAGTGTATAGACTGAGAAAATTTTCTCTAAATATAGTTCGTGCTGAGTAAACTGAGACACAAGCATATTCCTATCTGCTGTAACGCTAGTCAAAACTAGTAAAATATCAATATGGAGAACCATACATACTTCCATGATCTAAGATTTACATATAAAATCATTTACTTGAAATCGGTTCGATAATTTCTAAAAAAATATCAAATTTTGACAAATTAAAATGAAATATATTTCCATAGAAACTACTTCTTTGTTGCCAATATCGTAGTAGGCTACACATAAAATATTACCTCCTCCCTCTTCAACTATCATTTTCATTTAGCCTATAGAAAATTACCCTCTGTCCATTCAACTACCCTTTCCACATAGGCTATAGATTATTTTATCTACCTTTCTACAGGTTATTTTTTTACCTTTTCAGGATACTGTATTTATCAAAATTGAGTACTTAACTCTTGTTAAAACGTAAAACGTTGCAGGTAAACTAGCCCTCCCCTTAACCAAGCTGCACCAAAATCAATAGGCCCTTGAGTCCTTTATAACTCGGGCACATATGCAAAAAAGTATTTGATTCTGTTTGAATTTGCGGCAGTTTTCGTTCGCCATAGAAAAAAATCTACACGCGCGCGCGCACACACACACACACACACACACATTTCGAAAAATGACTTTTCTTCATGTTTTGAGGATAGTACAATCAGAATCAGCCCTTATCTCGAACACGATATTGTTCGCGGTCACCATACTTCCATTTCCTTACAGAACATGGAAGTAAAAAAAAGGCAAGAAAGTAATTTTTAATAGGCTACTGTTTATTTGAAGATCAGTAATTTTTTGTTTAAATTCAAGTTTTAAAGAATTATTGACGGTCAAATAAACGATAAGAGGAAAAAAAAACGTCGCGTATTTTTTCAGTTACCGAATTTTAAAGTTACCTCCGCTTGTAGTGAAGATAAATACGTACTCGTACGGGGAGTGGGTTCGGTTCAGCAAGACTTGAATGCGAGCTCAGGGTAATGATTTTGTGAAACAACTCAACCATGCTGCACACGCCTACGGCGCCCACGTCGCCGGGAACCAGCAGCTACAAACCAATTTTCATTTCACATGTACAAAGACCTCGGTGTCTGTGCAGCCAGTTTAGTTTAATTAGGAACCCGGTAGCTGCTGGAACCCTGTATTCAGCAGTGCAATCAACGTCGCGGTCCCCCCCCCCGCGTTTACCTTGGAACCGGTTTCCCACCACTGAAACGCAAATTTTCATATTACATTTACAACAACAACAACAACAACAATAAAAATTATTATCATTTAAATTCTCTTCGTTTGTTGTTGCAGACTTATCGTAGTGGGCTAACAGAACGAGGAGGGATTCCGAATATTGTATCAAATAAACAGTGAAAAACAACGTTGTATGGGTGTGAAATACATTCACCGCTCTATATAATGGACGTATGGACATGTAAGGTAAATTGAATACAAAAAATAGCTGTTGTCTCTGACACTCTTCTCTCTCACTCTCTCTCTCTCTCTCTCTCCTTGTTTCTCTTTCTCTCACACTCCCTCTACTCCTTTTATTAATTATTAATAAAAATCAACACATTCACACTTGAACTGGCAGTGACGCTAGACACATCTAAGCCTCGGCATATGTAGCATAAGTTGCATTGACTTTACATCACTTGAACATTTTAAACGAGTTAGAAGTAAGAAACGGCCGGACTTTGAGAACGTCCAACGGAAGGAAGTTGCATAATAATAAGCTGATCGAACAAACAACAGGGCAAGCGAGTAATTTTAAATATTTGGAAACGATAGGCTTCATTGAGAAAAGTGGGAAAATTTTATAGGCTAGACGAAAGAGTGGGAAAACAGAAAGCGTGTTCATTGAAAAATACGTTTTCGTGAAAAAAAAAAAAAATTAATACAGACAAAGTAAAAACACGAGTAATAAAGACGGCCAGTAGGCTAATGATTATGTAGGCCTGTAGCAACGAATCAGGGATGCTATCAGAGAAGTCTAAATCAAGAATAAATGTCACAGAAATGTGACTAATGATTAGAGCAGACGTCAAATCAGGTGAGGACATCTTTGGACACAATTTAAAGGTTTAAGAAAGATTGTGGAGTAAAAACTAACGTCGTATATAAAGTAAAACATCAGAAGAAGAGTGTATGAAACTAAAGTACAAGGAACGAACACATGAGTGAGGCCAAGGAACAATCTACAGAAAGTTGGTATACCAGAAAACGTAGGGCTATCATAGTATAAAATCTCCCACGAGTTATCAGGTGGGAAAGAATTAAGGAAAATGCGAATGAGAGATGGAAAAATATAAAACAGTATAAAATACGTGTTTGTATGTATCACGTAATAATTTTAATAGTTTTAATGTGTAATATCCTCTGTTCACTGACCAATGATTTGTAAACGAATAACAACTACACTCAAAAGACTGTAACACCTTATAGCAGTAGTCTATGTAACAACCAAAAGCAGACGTCACCTGTCGCATCGACAACTGTGTGCGATAAAGAGGACTCAGTTACTTTTTACCAGATTAGATGATCTAGATAAAGCTGTTCAAAAATTTCAGATTACATCATCGCGGTTCAAACGGGTAAAAAAATATTTCAAAACAATTACGTTTAAACGTAACGAATACGTAATTAATCTGTGTGTCCATCGATAGTTAGTTTAATTAGTTTATCATAAAGAAAGCAAAATGAAAATATGTAAACTACAAATTAGGCTAAATCGATTGTTTTTGTAAATCATAGATACTTATAGTTATTTATATTTATAAACAGGTAGCAGACTTAACAAGACACGGCGTGTGAAGAGCTTTTTAAATTGAAAAATTATGTTGAAAATTATCTTTTTATAACCAAACTAAAATTACAAAATAAATAATAAAATCTTTGCAGAATGCAAATAACAGTCGATAGTGTACCACGTACTGACGGGATTTTGTGTTTCTGTTATTTGACGTGCCATTGTTAACTGTTCAATGCGGAGTGAGGCGGAGTACTGTAGGCTGTGACACTGTGTCTGTATCCCATTTCTGAATGGAAGCTGCGGCTAGCGAACCAAACCGGCTGGTCGAGTCAAACAGGAGCCATCCTCTCTCTAGACAAGTCAATGGCCTATCGACTACTCTGTTCACGCTGCCAATAAAAATCGCTGCGACTAAACAACACTCCCTTTCTTATTAAAAAAAAAAAACAACTACTAACTGTTATTTATAATCAAATAATTTATTAAACTAATTATAAGTATAGGCCTAATACTACTGACTCAGAACACTTTTGAGTTTTTTATTGGTAAAAATGTAACATTTTTACCTTGTACCCTTAATGTTCCGAGTCAGTAGTATTAGGCTATACTTATAATTAGTTAATCAACAGACACGTCATGGACAACAAAATCCAAGAATTTATTTAATTCTGTTTAAAAGAAGGATCTAATTATGACACGAGTAGAAATGTTCATCGTGTACACCCATCAATTTTTTTGAATATTTCTACTAAATATATTTTACATTTTTACGCAGGTCAAAGTGAGACTACGTTCCTGGTCACGTGCGTGCCTCGGCATCACTGAACATAACCTTCTGGACGTCAGGAGCGTGCATAATACTGGTTTAGCGATACGTGGCCGCAGTTATACTTCGGTGACGAGGTCAGGACCTCTCGTCCACCACCGAGGACGTCACCTGCCGGATCGACGATAAAGAGGACTCGGTTTCTTTTTACCATATTAGAGGATCTCTAGCTAAAGCTGTCCAAAATTTTCAGATTACATCATCGCGGTTGCAAACGGGTAAAAAAATATTTCGAAACAATTATACACTTATAAACGGACCCTTTCCGACAATGAGAAAATTTCTTTAATGACGCACTCTGACTTTGTGTCATTGATAAGAAATTTATTTCATCTGTAAAACAATTTATTTCGCTCATCAAGGATACTTAGGTGACTGATAATTAAATTTAATTATTGGACTGACTGCAGAATTATAGTTATGTAATTAATTTAATTGTAATTGATGTAGTTTTAATTAATCATTTACTTTCTCGCCCAATCAAAGCGCAGCAACTTTATTATTATCCAATTTCTTAACGATTTTACGTGAATGTATTTTATAGTATTTCATGTACCTACTTGAATTATGTGTATTCTTATTAAACAATTAAATGTTTTACAGACCTAAATGAAGTGTTATGTGCTTTCTAACAAATCCTCAAAAAAGTTGTACAGCACTCACAGACCATTGTTCAGACCTCGCTGACGATAACGTTGATCAGATCCGTAGTAGGTTGCACGATGCTCGATGCGAAGAAATATGTTGAATAACACGAAGTGATCGGCTAACTTTTTGCCCTGTCCAACCTCCACGAGTTCGAAGTTGACAGGCAGTGCTCTGACTTTTAATTTTATTCCACAGATTTTCTTTCTGAACGCCGATTGTTTTCCGTCATTTATAACGTAAACGATGGCACACGCGCAGTGACTTCTATTCGGTGAGCAGCCTTCGTGCTGAAATTGGAGAACGGCAAACGGTTGTACGGCGTCATTAAGAAACGTGTCGGTGACAGAACTGCACGAACAGTAACGTAATGCCCGTGTGTACGGTGCACTGACAGACAACCTGACGTCTGGTGGTAGACGCGCTATTGTTTGTTCCTCGGCAGGTGTTCAGCATTTCGTCGACAAAAGACCTCCAATGGCAAACCTCTCTTACACTCTTTTACGCATGTGACTGGTTCAGTGCATGCCATTGTGACGCACTAAAATAAACACACGCGTCACATAAACTGATTTATCCTTGTAACGCTTGAAAAGTATAGCTACAGCGAGGATCCGACAAGCTGCTGTCAACAGAGGATTCTGAAAAAATTATAGTTCTATTGCTTTATTCTGAACTATTGCTGCACAATTCTGAACGTCTTAGTTAGGCTGTCGACAGAACACAGTTAAAAATTTAACTCTCCTTAACTGCCACGTATTTTGGATTGAGCGAGATAAAACGAGGAAATATTAAAAAGCGACCCTCGCACTGTTGTCTTTGCGTTCCAATTGTTAATTTAAGAGAAACAGTAATGAGATATCTTAAAAAATATAACTCATTCGTACAAATCTGCGTTTATAGATATAGAAGAAGAGAGCTTCTTTGAATTTATTTTATGTTATCGTTAATATAGACCTAATAATAGAAAACTTTAGGACATCAAAATATTGGTATGGAGAACCATACATGACTTCCATGTTCTAAGATTTATATTTAAAATCATTTTCGAAATGAAATATTTCCATAGAAACTACTTCTTTCTACTTATTGCTTCAGCCTTAACTACAGTACTGTGGTCACTAACATATACCACCTCACGTTATCCCACTCGATTTTCACTGATGATGGCAGTCGATGGTACTGCCGAAAAGTCTGGTTTTGCAGAAAACATTGGTCTACGGCCAAACAGCCCGGGAAGGAATTTTAACAACAAACTACTTCTTTGTTGCCAATAATGTAGTACACATATAAAAATATGCATAAAATTAATGGCTTGTATAAGTTAATGTTTGATCTCCATTAAATAGTGCTCAAGTTTCCAAAGTTTTAATATTATGATGTCCGTAATTAAAACATCAGAGCAGATTTAGTGTGTATGAGGGTACACCGTTGACAAAAATTTTCAACATTCCGTATTGAGCGTTGTTCACAGTAAAGCTGCGAATCTATAGTGTACGTTTCATAGAACAAACACGTGGGAAAGAAGGATGGCTCCGAAGTCATTCATGGACCCTGAGCATCTTGCAGAGGGTTCATTCCCTAAAGACGAAAAGTCTGTCTATGAACTGTTCCTGTGTAAACACGTGCAGTTACACTGCCCAGCGATCCACAGGAAGTAAATCGGTATCCACACTGGACACTTTTTCGGCTTGCACGCGTTGTCTTGGTGTGGGTTTCGGCACTTTCCATTTAAAAAGCGTGAAAATGTAAGAAAATAAACATGAGTGAGGCCAGAAATAACGTGAATTGTGTGTGTGTATTGCCTGCCTTTTTATTGCGGTAATCATAATAATAAAATGGAAACGTAAAGATTACATAATTGAGATATGCTTGCCTGCCACGAACGATATATTTTCTCGCATACATGATTTAAATTAAAATGAAAAAATTATTATTTTATTGCCTGGCAACAAAATTATTTTATTTTTAACAATTACCATTGTTTGAAAAAGTTTAAATGAATTTTCAAGTACTTGACTCTCGTTAAAACGTAAAAGGTTGCAGGTAAACTACCCCTTCCACTTAACCGATCTTCACCAAAATCAAGAGGCCTTGAGCTCTTTACAATTCAGGGATGTAAGCAAAAAATTATTTGATTCTGTTTGAATTTGCGGCTGTTATCGTTTGCCATAGAAAAAATTCTACACAGCCAGACACACACACAGACACTTCAAAAAATGACTTTTCTTCATGTTTTGAGGGTAGTACAATCAGATTCAGCCCTTATCTCGAACACGATTTTTTCGCCATGACCATACTTCCATTTCCTTATGGAACATGGAAGTAAAATTTTTCTCATGTAGGCTTCCGCGGCCGGTGTCCATTATGTTTTTGAAGTCTTCTTCCGGTATGGAGCGCGTCAAAGATGTGTTGTATGACAACGTTTCACTCATATTACAATGAGTATCCTCAGGTCTAAGTGACTTGAAGTATGGTGATGGCGGAAAAAAAATCGTCTTCGAGATAGGGCTGATTCTGATTGTAGGCCTACTACCCTCAAAACATGTATTGCCGCAAATTCAAACAGAATCAAATAATTTTTTGCATATGTACCCGAGTTGTAGAGGACCATAGATTTTGGTGAAGATCGGTTAAGGAGGAGGGGTAGTTTACCTGCAACGTTTTACGTTTAACAAGAGTAAAGTAGGCCTACTTAATTTTGATAAATACAGTACCCTGAAAAGGTCAAAACATAACCTGTAGAAAGGTAGATGAAATATCTATATACGAAAAGGGTAGTTGAATGGAGAGAGGGTAATTTTCTAGAAATGAAAATATTTTTTTTTTATTTAAATGATATTTTATTTATTCTTTGAAGAGGAAAGGGTATTTTTTTATATGTAGCCTACTACGATATCGGCAACAAAGTAGTAGTTTCTATGGAAATATTTCTTTTTAATTTGCCAAAATTCGATGTTTTCTTTAGAAATTATCGAACCGAATTCAAGTAAATGATTTTATATATAAAACCTAGATCATGGAAGTATGTATAGTTCTCCATACCGATTTTTTACTACATTTGACAAGTATTTCAGCAGATTTTGAAGTTTTTGTAAGGAATAAGCTTGTGTCTCATTTCACTCAGCACGAACAATATTTAGAGACATTTTTCTCAGTCTATAAACTTTCAATAAACATTAAATTGTTTAATAGTAATAGATGTAAAGAAACTACTGTGTAATAGTCATAAGCAAATGAACAATCTGACAATATTTTATATTTAATTTTATCAAGTTCGTATTTACTTGCAAGTCTATATTTATTAATTAAATAAAGTTTTTTACAAGAAGTATATGGCAGAGGGAATTAAGTTATATAATGTTTTAATATATAATCATTTGACTTGTTCAAACAATAATACGAATAACTAACAGGTTGTTCATAAATATGAATAGTAAAAAGTTCCAGTTTGTTGCATGCTATTAGCGTGGTCGGCGTACAGGACTTTTTATATAGATACGTTAACAGTGACAGTGACAGTGGCAGTTCACAGTAAACACGGTGGACGCTATTTAGGTGAAACGTCTCTTTGTGCCATACGATATTATCTTTCTGTTATCGGTTGTCACTTCGGTCAGCAATTCGAATATCGGTTCGGCCCACTGTGTACATACATATCCGTTATTTATGCGGGGGTTATTCATAAATGCCGGTTTCGAACGGTTACAACGTCTATATAGAGATAGTCCTATCACTCGCTGATTCTTTGCTGCTTTCCAAGCATAGACTGGCTGTCTGAAAGCCAGATTACATAAGATTGTCTCCACATGGCGTCACTTATTGATACATGTGTAACTGGAGGCTAACAGGAAGACAAGAAATAAAAAACTTCAGAAGACCATTGAGAATGTAAAGAGTGGAAATGAGGATAAGCGGTATCTAAAGGAATAAGCAGAAGTTAAAGCAGCGATATACTCTTCAGAGAACAAAAAGCTAACGTATTTGGATATCTAGGTAGGATGAAAGGAAAGATACAAAGTAAGTACGTATGGGAGACCAGACTGATTTAAAAGAATGGAAGAAAAATATCGAGAAAAGTGAAACAGCTCCTGTCTCAGAAGTTTTTTAAACCAAGGAAGAATAAAATTTGAGTATGGCTAAAAATGAATTACAAGGGAAGTGACGAACAGTTTTTGTAGAAACAATAACTAATTAACGGTTAACTGAGAGGACTAGTCTAGATTTATTATAAGAGTATTAGCTTATAGAGATATTAAGAAAAATTTTCTGGAAAGTCGTCAGAAATCGTGAAAGAAATGGGGGTATTATAGAAAGATGGAATTCGATATTGGAAACTGAGTAGTAAGGGAAGGAGAAGAATGCAATGCGGAAGCGCATATTGATAGAACGGAGGAGACAGAACAATGAAAATCTGCAGGAAAAAGAAACCAGAGGGAAAGGGATGAGTCGGTCAGTCCAGGAAAAGATGTAATGAATGCTTTTATCCGGTTTACAAGCTTATTTTTTATATCTGAAGAAGGATTATGCCTGTACGTAGGCCTACATCCACTAGCGACTTTCAAAGTAAGCGATTCCTCGTAATGCGTTGTGAGTGTAACGCCGCAGTTGAAAATATTTCACATCACACTTGAATTGTTTAAAGAGATGTAACGTTTTTGCTTGATCTCGTAATCGCAACTCGATGGAAATCAATTCCACCGAACTCACGTGGTATGTATAAACTGATGTATCGTATACGTAAGTAAATACAACGACAGGTATTCTACATATCGATTACACAGACCTTACTATCGTCGGATTATGAAACACCAATGATCTGCACACGCACACGATAAACGCGTGCGTCTTTACACGTGATTATTTATACGACTCTCTGGCAAATTATATTTCAATTTCTATTATCTAACAGTGTTATATTTCTTCTTTTTTAACAAGCATCATCATCATCGTCTTCACTTCACGAATTAGCCTCCACTGCCTGTTCCGGAAATCATCTCATCCTCGGACGCCCCGCACCACGATACCCTGTGGGTTTATTATTCAAGGCAACTTTGGGAAGGCGATCTTGCTGGATTCTTCCCAAATGCTTACACCAGTTGGCATTGTATTCCGTAATTCTGTCCTGCAATTTAAAAATGTGTAATCCAGGAAAACATTTGTAAATTTGTAAACTAGGAAAGACGCTAAGCTTAAGTTTTATAAGACTATGGCTGTAACGTTGGCGCTGTATGGGAGTGAGACATGGCTACTTTCACAGAGAGACAGAGGGAAGATCACATCAGCAGAAATGATACTTCTCAGGTTGGACAAAGGGTGCACGTTACGAGACAGAATAAGCAATGCACAGATATGGCGAAAATTACAAGTTTTTTTTAAACAAGTATTTATTTAATACTTTTCAGTTCAACCTGACTATGAAAGGTAATGAAAACTTCCTTACGAATACATGGACTTATAAGCAATAATACGTAAGAAAAAATCTTGGAGCGTGGGAACGGCGGCATCCCTTTGATCTTGAGCGTGGGCAAGGCGGCATTCCTTTGTTGGTCAGGAACCTCATTTTCCCTCTACTATCTTCAAAAACAATTTTTTTAATTTTATGCTTGAATGAAACTTTGAAGTAAAGAAGACAAAAGTTTCTTAAAAAAAAATGTAGCTTATAGTACGATCACCTGTGTTTATTAGAAAATAAGTTTTAATTTCAAAAGTAAGCCTGTAACAGGCTTAACAGGAAAAGTAAACTTTAGTTTTTCCACTATAGTTTTCCAAATTATGTACACAATTATATATTTACAAATAAATGTCTGACTAGTGAATTCTTTATAGTTTGATTAGCTGGTCATCTGTTCCAAAGAACCATTTGTTTCTAACAACCGTACTAATAAGCTAAATAAAGACAAACACAAGTTAATATTGGAAGTAAGTCATTAATCAGAAGTCATCTATATAAACGGTTGCAGAACAAGGAAGCGATGCAGTACGGTAAAGGCATTAAACACACAAATGCATAAAGTAGACATGTGTGTGTGTGTGTGTGTGTGTGTGCGTGCGTGAAACAAAAACGCGACAGAATATTTATGTTAAAATCAGAGAAACTGACACAGACGCTTTCCCGCTCGCTGCCGTAATTTTAAAAACGACCTGTGAGCTACATAAAAATCGTCTATCATCTTCAGGAAAGTAAACATAAAAATACAACAAATATAAACACAAAAAATAATAATGTGATGAGTATTGTCTCATTTCAGTGACAGGCAGTCAGGTATACGATAGTTACAGGAGACGGTCGTAAGGTAATCAGGTAACGTACACGTGACCACTTCTGTGTATTATACGTACTATACAGGCTACGATTATATTCGTTTTTATGTCCTCCTATCCTATACTGTAGCCTATAATATTGCTTTCTTGTGTACAATAAATTTGCTGTGTAATTATTAATTATAACAACGCTTAATTTTTTTTTCTTATAACTTGTACAGGTTTACATACATAGTTCTAATAGGTATGTTTCATTTTCTAAGTTGTGTATTTCTTAATTTGAGTATACAATATATAATGTAATATCCGAAAGATTATGTAAACGAACAATAGGCAATACTGTGTTAAAACTCTGACTCACTGCCGAAGTGTTAGGCCATGGTCCAATGCTGTCGACAGAAACAGCCATTTCGGCTCCACCATCGGAGGCCATCTTCAATGTTCTTTTGCCACAGTACTGTGGCCACCGGTAAACAGCGAACCAGTTACCTTATAAATCGTAACACTGAAGATGGCCTCCGATGGTGGGCCGAAACGTCTCTGTTTCTATCGACAGCACCGGATCACGACCTAATAGCCCAGTAATTAGTCAGAATTTTAACAGAGTGGACGCCTGCCGTGAAAGCCTCAGATAAATAATATTCTACTATACTGACTATCATATTATATTATGTATATATTACATGTATAATAACTCATTTAATTATCTGGGGAGTAGGGTGACGTGGAATGGAAGCTGTACGGAGGAAATCAGAAATAGGGGAAGTCTACGGATATGAGAGCTTCTCAAATGTAAAAGCTTTGCTGACAGCAAGAAGGATTCCGAGTGGGTTCGGAAGAGATATGCCAAATGTTTTACTTGGAGTGTGGTTTTATACGGAGTGAAACGTGGATCATAAAGAAGAAAGGAAAAAGATACATCGAAAGCTTAGAAATGTCATTATGGTTATAAATGATTAAGTTGCAATGGGCTTATAGCGTGAGAAACTATAAAGTATTGACGAGAATAGGAGAAAAATTTACGAGAATAGGAAAGAAAATTGTTGAAGGTAATATAGGAAAGGGAAAACACATCTTGGTTGCGGCATATACGTTGCGTAGAAACTGTCTGCAGCCAAGGACCATGGAGGAAAATGTGGAAGGAAAGAGAGGACAGAGAAGAAGCTGAAAGGATGGCATGCTTGATGAAATAAAAAACAGAAGGACTTATAGTCAAATGAAGACAAATGCGCAGATCCGAAAAAAATGAAGAGCATTTTGAAACTTATCGTAGTTTTATTAAAGAAGAATGAAGAGATTTATTAAATTTCCTTTGCATTTTACACATTTCATTTGTTGAAATTTCAGCGCAACGTGTTGAAATTTTTACATAATGCGTGTTGCAAGGATCTATAAAGAAAGCTCCTGAACACGTTAGAAGTATTAGCCTAAACTATTCAAATAACTACAAAGCTAAGACGTTTTTGAGAAATATACCTATATTGTTGTACAATCAACACACATAAATGGTTTAAAATTATCTTTGTGTAGGCCTTCTCGAGGTTGGGTTTGAAATTATTATAAAATAAAACATAGGTTACTCTATGCGAAAATAAGGCATTACAGTACAGTAGTGAAGCCAGAATGCCTATATGTAAGTGAATGCCTAGCACTGGATTATAATTTAGACAAACTAAAGACGAATTATTAGGAAAATATTAGGCCCACGAAAAACTTCAGAAGGTTGGAAATTACGACGTAATGATGAAATATATCAAAGTATACAAAATATAATAGAAACAATGACAAAAAGAAGACTAATATTTGTTGGACATTTATATAGAATGGACGACAATAGGTTAACAAAGCAGATCTTCAAATATCTGTGGGGGAAGACGTCGACATCAAGTTGGATTAAAGAAGTCCAAAAGGATTTAGAAAAAAAATAATAAACACGGAGAAGAAGCAATTTAAAGAGATGTTTTTCGGGCAAAAGTGTTAAAAATGGAAGGAGTCCAGGTTAGGAGGTTCGAAGTGGACTGAAGACAGGAAGAAGAGACACAGTGAAAAGATGAAATAATATTGGAGACAAATAAAAGAACAAAGAATAAAGAATTTAAATTGGCATGTGGTAAAGATGGCCGATAAAAAAAAACTATAAAGGAAAGTGATGATAATAATTGATCCTTCTATAGGGTTTAATGTCGGATGCGTACGTCGGTAATCCCATTAAAGCAAACGCTAACTTCTTGGCGTATCAATTCTCGCAGACCGTACAGCGTTAACAAAACGTGCCAGTGAATGTACTGTAGTGAGCGGAGCTGTATGCAATTTCACTTAAGTGAAAGTGAGCGAGCCAGCTGAGGACACAGACAGCCTACATATCATCTGTATCTGATGTCCAATTCTCTGCGGAGCCACCTGTTCCGTTGCGTCAGTCGCACCGTCTCCGTCTCCACGCCGGAGACCCCACTGCCAGAAACGCTTCTCGGATCCGTTGTTGTTGTCCCCATACTGGTTATGTCCAAATATCTGGCGTACAATTTCAACGATTCTGAGACGTCATCGATTCCAAGACGCCCGTTTAATTTTAGATTTAAAAAATGCAGTAATTATTTAATAATGCATTAATTTTTAAACAATTTTGTAGTTATTTCTGAAAAAATTGCATTACTTCCGGTATCGATATTCAAATAGATATCAAAAGATATCTATTTCAATAGATAGCTTTTAATAGATGAAAATACCCTTTCATCTTTTTTTGTCCAGGTCTAACAACGATATAACATCGACCTTATAATAAACTTAAGTTTGAAAAAAATCAGTACATGATAGAAATTAAGTAAATAGAAATAACTGAAATTAAATTTCTTAAGTATATGAAAATGAAACCTGCAGACACGTTGAATATTATGCTATAACCTACATCTACAAATTATGATAACGATTAAATAGTTAATAACTGTCCTAATTTAGTATAATATTTTGTTAAAAGCGGTAAAAACTAGACATAACAGATACTTCATCAGTCGAGGGGTGGAATCGTATTCGTGTCACTCACATGAGTTATGAATGTCCTCTAGATTTCCCACAAAATTTCGTCTTCCGAAACATATAGCCCCTCTTTGTATTTTATGCCATACACCTAATTCCCATCCTGCTAATTTTGATACACATGCATTCACAATCTCGCAGGACGGTGTATTATTATAGGTTAAGTAACCAGGCTTTATATTCGGTTTCTTAACCTAAAAGCCAAGTGGCTGAAGCTGACATGTCATTCCAGTGCTAATTATAATTATCAAAATCGCCACGTTGTTAGCATTTTCTTGCTGTTGTATCTTATAACTGAAAAAGGGCTGCTGTCTAAAAAGTGGAAAACAATTGAAGACAGTTTTATTTAATTGAAAATATATAAAAAATTGAATACACAGTTGTGTAGAAAATCTGCCTAAAAACTTAACACAACACAGCTAGCAAACTTAGCTTACAAACACTCGGTAAGGTATATTTCTACAAACCATTTCAACTGGCATACTGAGTGGATAGGTTCTCCTCCAATAGTCAACTACTCGTTAAGACGAAAACCATTCGGATGTAGACCTACCTTAATAATTATATTAGTCTTTACTTTGTTTTGATCTTTGCAAGTAGTGAGGCAGCGATATGTTGTCGGTGTTCTCAGGAGACGTTTTGCATATATCCATAATATTTCTCCAATGTTTTTTTTTGTTGATTTTTTGTTGATCGCATATACGGCCGAAACCGTGTATTACAATGGACCGTCTGGTACAATGGGGTCTGGTAGCAAAAGATCGTTCCCACCTGTAAATGTTTTTAAATTGACTGTAGGGTACCAGCCCCTTGGCACCAACTAAAACGACTGAATCACATTTTACAAGACAACCGTTACCTCTAAGAGACTTTGTGTAGGGCCTAACACTGTACGCTCTACAAACAAACTAAGTTAATACACTTTTCTTGAATTTATCGAAATATTCGCAAAAACCTATTTGTTTTACAAAATGTTATACAACTCGATATCGATTGCCATGGAAACTTCAGCGTGTTTTATATAAGATTAATTATTCCATCAGGAAGAACATTTTTCCTTTGGTTATCAGAGTAGCAGTGTAATCGTTTCACACTGCTATAACTGCTTTCACTGTAGTGACGTTTATAACTGCGGTAAAATGACTACAGAGACCGGTCATATCTGTATTCAAAAACACAGCTTTCCTGTCATAATAGTAACAAAATATAGGCCTATGTGGTCAATTAGAACACTGTAACAATAGCCCTATAGTAAGTTACAGTATGTTATTATCAGTACACAAATAGCACAGAAACGATGACAGTAATCAGTATTCGTTTTGATGATCGCTGGTTGTTCAAGCGCTGCCAAGTGAAATAGGGAATTCTATGTGTGACGAGCGATTGGGCACAGGAAACAGGGAGGATCGAGAAGCGAACAGAGCATGGAGAGAGACAACTCCACCGAGTTTATTGCAGTCGATGTCTGAGGACAAGCGGTCGATAGGTTTACAAGCAGGGCCACGCACGGCAGCCCTTCAAGAAGTTTTAAAACTTTATTCTAAAGTTGGAACAAACTCTATATGTGCAAAACAAAATATAAATAAATTATTACTAAACGATTGAAGACAACTGTTGTTCAGACGATTACTAAATGTTGTTCAGACACTGTTGCGTGAAAAGCGTATTACGGTTGCTTGTAAGACGTGTTCAGAAAAAACGGGTACAAAACTTTTATGAACTGCACGTACCAATTCAAAAGCCTGTTACAATTGTGCTCAGCGCGTTACACGGCACAAAGGAGAACAGTTAATACCACGGGTTAACGGTGGCCGAGGCGTTTTCTTTCCCTTTTTACGAAGTAACTACAATAACGCCACAATAAACTTGGATTAGTAGGCGAACGGAGTAGTACACAAGCATAACGGGATCCCTTAGGATTACGAAGACAATTAACCCGAAACACTTCCCCTGTACTTTCTCTGCACACTGTAGCTACCGTCCTATTTGTACATTCTCCAACTACATTCGCTGAACTTATAAAAAAATGAAAATGTATTAGGTAAGACCTACATTATTTACAGTAACCTTCCAATAGAAATCAGACGTTCAAAACTTAACTATGATATTACGTATTTTATGTTAATTGACTCAGTTTCATATCACTAACAATTCTGTATAGAATAATGTGAAAATAGTTTGTATATACTCTCTCCCTTCTCTTTCAAGCTTCTCCCCCTCGCCCTCCACACTTACACACGGTGGCGTCCTTAGGATTAGCGACGCTCCTTGCAAATCTATTTGATAAACTCCTTAAACTCTGAAATCGGAGAGCATACTGATTTAACGTAACTCAGTAATGACGTCAGTATATTTTTAATGCAATCAAAATGAACAAAAACACGAAAGATATTAACGTGTATTATAATAACGAATGGAGGCCTATATTGAAAATACTACACACTCTGTAATATGTCATAAAAAATGATTTATCACGAAGCACCAAACTTAATTTACTTCTATGAATCCTTAATTTAGTAGCTACCGTCGATCAACGGAAATTTTCACGACGGAAGGTTTAGGTGAGGATCGGTCAATAAATAAAACACAATTTTTACATTATTTGTGTCGACATTTCGACAATATTTATAGTCATCATCAGGACCTGTGTACTGGATAGAAGAGAAACTATCAAACACAACAAGGTCAATTTATTGAGTGAATAAGTAAATAACGTATGCGCGCGCGCGCGCGCGAGTGTGTGAGAGAGCTGAGACAGTTTGATTTACATCAGCAAAATAATTAAATTCCTTCCATAACGTTTTACTAAAATACGTACATAGAAAAAATAAAAATACTCAAAAAATGATTAACAGGCCTACAATATTACAGTTTAAAATACTGATAATGCAATTGCCGTTAATTATATTTGTAAATAACTACAGATGGATAAATCATCGAATGTATATTAGAATTGGTTCAAATAGCAAAATACATGTTTACCTTTAGCACAGTAAAATAGCTGAAATGTGAATGTTGTCAAACAGCTGAATACAGACTCTACAGCTGTGTCAACTCTCTCTCTCTTTCTCTCTCTCTCTCTCTCTCTCTCTCTCTCACACACACACAATTAACTGATCTTGTGTTTGATATTTTCTCTTGTAGTATCCGTACACAGGTGCTGATGACGACAATAAATATTGTCGAAAAGTCGACACAAAAATAATGTAAAAATTTGTGTTATACTTATTGACCGATCCTCGCTAAACCTTTCATCGTCAACATTAATTTATTGGTATTAATTTACAGTCTCTATGGGAAGAAATTTCTACCCACTTAATGAAGTAAATTTTTAGTTTGGTACGTAGGTAGGCTATCTACCAACGCCCTAGGTGACGACGTCGGCTTATTCGCCTGTATGGTAGGAGCACCTTGCTCGCTCTCTCTCTCTCTCTCTCTCTCTCTTCTCTCTCACGCACGCACGCACACGCAAAATAGCCCTGTATTACTATTACCATTCACATACATACTGCTTAGGTAATATAGGGTGTGTTCGTCCAGTTTGTTTCTCGTTCTTCCAAGGCAGACGGAACCTCTATCTATAGGCCTATGTCACCTTCCGAAGTCTAATATCTGATGACGCTTTCCGACAGTCGTCTTCCGTTCTCTTCTATCACTCCAGTCACTTTCTGCAGACAGATTCCAATGACTCTGGCCTTTCTGTCGCCCTCTTCCTTGGCCACTCTTCATCGTCTCCTACCCTGCGTGACTACTACAACGTCTATCTTGGAAGCTGATCCTTATCCATCTTACTCACACATCTATATCATACAACTATTATTGCTCGATGACCTCTATCGCCATAAGTTCACCGTGGTTGAATCAATAAAGCATTGTGATTGTATGACTCTAACACTGCCCTACTCGTATTCAGTAGGGTCCACTTGCCCCCAGTTTCAGTCCATAAGTTAAAATATAAAGTTGACAACAGCATTACTTTCGTTTTCTGTTTCGTGATGCCCTTTGATCAAAATGTCCCATTTACAGTACTTATAGGCCTCACGTCCCTAATGTGCGTTATTTATCAAGCATTTTAAATACTACATTCCAATTCGGAATTAAAAAAGAAAGTACTTAACATTATCGCATTACTGCACTTTCCTAACTGTCTTATAGCGCTATTCTAGAGTTGTAAGTCAAATTCACCACCGTCTCTAACACATCAATCCCCATCGCTTATAGGCTACTCTTCCAGCGATTGGCAAGCTATTTATAGTACTGTTATGACGGTCAGACCGATCGCCGTGGGCACGGTGGAAACAAAATAACTATAGCCATGTTTGCAGATTAATTATCATGTACTCTACACTTCTACAGCATCCTTTGATTCCACTGTTAAATGTTCTATTACCTGTTTCCAGCATTAGGGCTTTCAGTCGTTCCTCTACATTTTCTGCTTCCCATCTGCTTGTTGTTCTTGTGTTTGGCGTAGCAGTCCTTGGAAAGCTTCATTCATCTCGTTGATATCCATGTTTGCAGATTAATTATCCACGCACAGTACTCTTCTACGAAGTGTCCTCTGTTTGCACTGTTAAACGTTCTATCGCAGATCCGACACCAGTGTCGCCACGATCAAAAAGTACAGTCGAAACAGAATAAATGTAACCATGTTTGCAAATTAATTAGCACGTACGAAGCGTCCTCTGTTTTCATAATACATTTAGGTAGGATACGTAAAGATCAATTAACTCGAATTATAAAGCGTTTAAGTACATAAATCAATTTAGTGTCAACTAACTAACCTGTGAAACCTACTTATAAAAATAAAAATCCTTTTCGATAGACCTATACGTCTTTTGCGATGGAGAATTAAAGTTCTTTTAGCGCACACTTATCGTTGGTTAAAATGTTTTATGAATACGTTCGCTGAAAGCATTACATTACCTACTTTATGAAAGAAGTCTTGCCTCGTCGTAACTTTGAAATTATGGTCAACCGGTCCAAAACATTCTGCATACAACATACTGCCTTCCGTGTTCAACTTTTTAAAACCGTAATCGACAGTATTTTAATATAAATCAAAAACGAGGTGCTGAATCGTTAATACAGATCAGTCAGTGAACCATTACACATAATGGTGAGAAAATGTTCAATATAGCATAATATTAAAGAAAAGACTGTGGGCCGAACGGTAGGAAAACGGTGAGAAAATGTTCATATAGCATAATATTAAAGAAAAGACTGTGGGCCGAACGGTAGGAAAAGGAACGACGGCTGTAGAAATAATAAAAGGATGATAATAATTACAACTGTGGAAAAAGGAAACTATAGTAAATATAGGAAAAATGAAAAGAAAACAACGTTATAAGAAAAGCTTAACATTTTTAAGCGAAAAAACGAGCTCAATAACAAAATAATGATAGTCGACTACTTGAAGGAATATTTTGCAGGATTAAATGTATGTGCTAATTCACGATGCAGACTCAGTTCTGAAGTAGACGAAAAGATTAGGGCCGTGTATAGCAGTCAGACCAAGAACGAGAAAAAGAAAATTCACCGTTGTAATAAGATCAAATAATCAAATTTTACCGAATTACATTTTTTATCAGGATCTGACGTCTTGTTGAACATAAAAGTAAATTATAAGTCCGTACCAAATGGAAAACGCAGTTTTAAATTCAAATTAACAATAAATAACACTCCTACTACACCCTTTGAATAAACATCCCCTTTTCCAAAATTAAATTAAAACCCGTCTGTTCCTTTTTTAACTCCGCCGTTATTTACTATACACACTTGGGAGTCTTGCTTTACTTTTAAATTAGAACGTTGTGTCATTTCTTATAGTGAAGTCAAGGGGGGGATGAACATCCCTTGCTTGCCTGCCTCTTCTTGCTTAATTTATTAAAGGATATTTCTTCATTACTGAACACGCTAGTAGACTCGCTAAGTAATGAGTTCATTTTGTACTTATATTTTCAGTATTTATGTTCCACGTTGCTTCCGAAACGTAAATAAACACTAAATTTGTAGGCTTCCGAGTGGCGACTCTCACGCGAACGTCATGTGCAATCAGTGTTAACACCCGGGAGTATAATTCTTTGGATATCCAAACCCGTGTGGTTTTCATTAATTTTAGCTGAAAACGCTTTAGAGATCTACGAATGGCTTCAACGCCGATCAAAAAGGAAATAAATCCGATTCGCTTGTTAACGGTCGGAAAATCTGTGCACGTGGTGTAAATAATAGTTACGATTACATCAGGATATAAACACAGGAGTGCCGCACTGCGTAATTTTCCTATTCACGAAAGCACCTTAATCTTCCTCATTACAGTACTACGTTTTCTATAAGTCGATAACAAGTCCCTAGAACGCCCGTGTATTTAAGTGGTATACCGGGGTACAATTATCATGAATATCGAATCGAATTTTCATCGTCTATCTACTCTTACGAGTGTAGAGTTCGCCGTGCTATTGTGTGGTCATCCATCCAGACTTTGTATTCATGTACGTGATGCTTGATTTTAAAAAATAGAACCACGTGAGCATACTCTTAACCAAACTTGCTCTTAAAATAGTAAGAGCATACGATGTCTTATGTTGTAATATAAGCCTACAACGACATTCTGCTGATACAGGTTTCTTATATGAATAATATTAGTTATTTTACATGGTGGGAGTATGGTAAGATAGAGTTAAAGAACTCGTTTTGATTTAGTAGTGAAATATAGCTACATTTATGTATAGATAATTAAGTATGTACTTTATTATTGTTGCAATAGTAGATACTTGTCAAGTTAGACGAAGGACACTTCTCTTTTACAGGGCCGACAGAAATGCTTAAAAAAATGTTTGATGTTAGGCAGAAGTATCCCAAACTATAGTAATAACAAACAAAAAATAAAATAAATTAAAAGTGATTAAGGCGTAGTCTGGTCGCTCTGCTTTCCTCCTACACTTTAATCTGCTTATCATAAATATTTTAATATTTCATGGTACACAAAGGAATTATCGTTTTTATCTTAATCAGGTTTTAACAATTCAAAATGTAAGTTTTCTACTTATTACCAGATACAAAACTATGGCTCTAAAGTGTGCAGTTTATTCATAGGCTATAAAATTACGCAAAATGTAAAACTTAATTGTGAAACTAAACATGTGACGCCATTGTTGCCGTTTCAGTTTATTTTGTAAATTAATTCTTAGAAAACTGGTAGGTTAAGGGAGTCCACATTCTCTCAGGCTCCGATCCATGCACACTACGTTGCGTATCTTGTCTACAGTATAATACCAACTGGTTGTCCGAAGAAAAGGAATGAGCAAAAACTATTCAATTTACTAAATTTTCAAATAAGAAACATGTCATGGACTTTCCTTGCACCATAAATGTGAACAGAATTAGTGAGGAAGAACTTCCATAACAAAAAAATCGCCTCAGCAATTTTTTGAAGTACTTGGCAAACTTAGGACTATGTATTCTATTTAAAATCAATCAAGACGTTAGCAGACGATACCTTTCTGTCCTAAACGAATAACTGATAACGTCATATGAATACGAGTAACTTCAGTAGATCTTGAAAGCAGTTGGTTAATGTAACGCCACGAAAAACTCCTGTGAATTTCGATTACGACCTCACAGTTATGAAAGCAGCCTTAAATGTACAAGTTTGGAGTGGACATTCAGTTTGGACTAATTCAGAGAGAGTTAGAGAACAAACCCTGTTCCAGGATGGGAAAAAGAGGTGTTACCTGAACTGGCAGTAGAGGAACTGAATAAAATGAAACCAAACCAAGTTTTTTGTGATATGAGAAGACCTTTGTGATGCATTTACTGGTAAAGTCTCAGCCGAGTGTAGAAACTATGTTCAAAATAAAAGTGAACTCCATTTTCCTTAATGATATATGATGACCTCTGTTACACTGTGTAAGTAAAATGTCTTAGCTGCTGTAATGACAGTGGAGGAAATATTACTTTTAAGAGGCTTCACAAAAAAAGGTCATATGTGACTACAGGTTACATGAAAGCGAATTTAACGCACACAGAAAGCGTAAATAAGAATTAAAAGAAATGAAAAGGTTTGCCACGTGGTTCCCTCAGAGGACACAGATTAATACAGTTAAAAATGATGAACGACGCCATTAACAGTAGTTTATACGTTGTTCGTTGTGGTTGAGGGAAGTGGCGGGAGGGGGGCTCTGTTCAGTCTACTGTTCCACAAATATGATTTAATGGCCAATAAAACGCGAATTACTTTGGGTCTGCGGTCAGCCCGAGACTTGTTGAATACCAAACGCTGATATATTGTCGCGTTTTTTGTTTACGTTTTCTCGTTTCAGCTGTTTGTTTTCCACGTTCACCGCTTTAAACCTAAACGCTAGCGATTTAAATTTTTGTCAATTCAGCGGATTTTTCTACGTCTCCGAAACTTTTAACGGGCACGTTCTGTCGCTTAAAACCTATAACGCTTTCTGACCTTTGAAATGAAATTAATTAACCTAAGAGTTATAAATAAAACTAACCAAACGCCGTACTGTCTCAAGCACGTTTTAGAACAATCGGTTGACGAGCAGCAATTCAGCAAGAAACAGATTTAACAAAAATGTTTATATCGCTTCGACACCTTCGGTTGAGGTGATTGGGCATATATTGAAAATTATTATGACCAGCTCATTTGTTAACGAAAGTCAGGGAACACAGAATATGTTATAACATTTCATTATTTTTAATAACAGGTATACCTGCCAATAAAGCACCGCCAACGAGAATAAATAAGAATCCTAGCGAGCAGAATTCATCATGAATTGAAAGGTTTTAAATTGTCTGTCTGTCTATCTTTCTGGCTATAAGTTTGACGTATGTCCTACTATAACGTATGTCCTACTACCTAACTCATCAACCAGTTTTTGTAAACCTTGGCATGCATGACCAATCTTTTGACCTACAGATCCATATTGTTTTTTGATTAATCTCTTCAAAAAAAGGGGGGCTGGAGGCCAAAATTTGAGAGGGTAAAAATTGTGAAAAATCGCAAAGCCCATGTGTGGTATTAGTTTAACGGTTATTGTAACCATAATCTGAATATAGTGCTTGTTTTATAAATTTTCAAAACTTTTGGACGTCAGGGCCCAAAATGTGGGAGACATTTTGATGAAATCGCAAAAATTCATGTGGGGTATTAAATTAATAATTATTTTAACTGACATATAAATGTAGTGTTGAACTCTCACATTTTGTGACCCCAAAATGAGATTTAAAATTTGGAAAAAGTAGTGAAAATCCAGCAGTGACAGACTTAAAGTAACTGTACTACAACGTTTTCCTACTTTTTAGTGTTTATCAGGGGGGGGCGAACGGGACCCCCCCTCCCGAGGCTCGAAAGTTGACAAGACATTTTGTTAAGGTGTTAATTTTTAAGGCGGTTTATTAATTTCTCAGTTGTGTGCGCTAATACAGTGGTAACCCTTTTAACATTGAAAATGTTTATAAGGACGTGTCGCACATTTGCGGCCGATCGCTGGTGCGTGATCAAAAATGGGAACCGGTGAGTTTCCATAGAAACTAGGCCTACTTCTTTGTTGTCAATAACGTAGTACACATATAAAACTTCGCTTATGAATGCGACTACATTTAACTTATAATCTGTAGGCCTACATTGGTAAATGAAGAATGAATTCATTGATTGGTGAATTACATAATAATATATATTTTTTAGATTTATTGAAGCATTTCCAATGCCCTTCTCTGTGCATTGCATTTGTGCAATGCCTGTAAATTTTTTAAATAAAGACCTAGAAACAAGTTTATTTCTCAGCATCTGCACATGTCCGTTTGAAATATGAAATATATGAAAATTAATTAAGTCAATAAGTACCTTGCACAATGTTTTAATAGAGGATATTTTTATTGTGTTATTACTTTAATGGGATTGATTTCAGTATGTTATTACACTTTTTCAGCCACTTTAAAGACTGTAATATTGATTAGTCTGATCTTGTTTTTTCTTTTCTATGAAGCCGACTCGACCGGACCCCCATCCCCCAAGCAAAATTCTAGATTCGCCACTGGTTTAATAGACGATTTTGTTCTCTATAATTGTTACATTAGTAAAGAAATAGTAGAGCAATCAGGACTTTTGTAATTTTCCCCATAATTAAAAAGTTACCAAATATCGAAATTTATGTGACCAGGTACATTTATTTGAACAAATGTACATCGTTCAGAATAGTGAGCGAGTTCAGCATACTAGTAAATAATACGGATGCACTGTACTACTGCGCTGAGAAAGAGAGAAACGTTAACGCGTCAACGTCACTATATAAGCAGCAGAATATCTTTAAAAGCTGTTTGGCGTCTTTTGGCCGTGACGCACGGAGCGCTCTACAATGAACTTACGAAATCTGTTGTTAGTAAGGCCGCTAGAGGGCGATATCATCTTTCCGTTAGTCAGCTCTTGCACGCGCGTCGTCTATCAACTTAAGCTAGCGAAGAGGACTTGGCTGGATAACCACTTGCTTAGTAAGGCAAAGGGGGCACGGAGAGGGGGGAGAGAGAATGAGACAGACAGGCAGAGAATATGAGTAAATGACTTGGCTACACAAAAACGTCGGCAGTAAATTCCAGTTATTATCATTGTTATTATTATTGTTATTTTTATTACTATTACACTGTAAAATCGTGATCTGAATAAACTTCCGTAATAATCTAGATACAAAATATAAGTGTTGCGCGCTCCTAAAGTTTTGTTCGTGATCGTTTGGCGAAAGTTGTTAGCGTTTACGTAAGCGGTTTGGGTGCGTGAGTGCCGGCGTAAAGTGTAACAATAATGTCGTTGTGTGCCGTGCCCGGCCATGAGGAGAGCGGCGCGACGTGACACAATTGCCATGGGCACATTAATCCCGAGCTCGCACGTGTGTGTGTGTGTGTGTGTGCGCGTGCGATTATTACAGAGCCGGAAAGATTCCGAGTAAACGCATAATAGGTGAATAAGACGATCTGAATTGAGTAAATAATAATGACAATGAAATGCAAAACAATCATCATCATCTCCACTTCCAAGTTTTACGCATTGCTGCCCGTTATTACTGGCATCATACCTTTTCTTCCTTTTGCTTTATATATTTATTTGATTTTTTTTTAAGTAATCTATTTTATTCCAACCTTTCCAAACCGTTCCATTAAATTCTATTTTCTTTTACTTTTTCATTTTAAATTAAATATTTGAAGTTCTTCTCCGATTGTTTCGTTCCTTGTCACATCTCTCAGGTTCTTAGAAACTTCATCTCTTGAGGATGTATTCTTTTATCTCGGGTTTCTGTTGTATCCCAGATTTCACTGCCGCACATAAGCGTGGGTACAGTTAGCGATAAGATTTCAGAACGGTCTCTTCTCTATTTCCATTTTTCAGACATCGCCCGATTTTACCATATATGTCATTAAAAACTCTTTAACTTCCTGTCCAAACGCTTACTATAATCATAGGAACTATGGAATCCTAAATAATTAAAATGGCTTATTTGTTATAGTGTTTTGTTGTCTAAGTCAATCGTAGCCCTTAACGTAGCACTCTCGAGAAAGCCATAATTTTTATTTTAGGGATTGATATTTTAAAAATTATATTTAATGCTTATTTATTTAGTTGATGTAAGGCTGTAATTACTTCATTTTCTGGGACGTTATCATCTAAATAAATGCTACAATGTTCCTTCCAATTTATTAAAATATGGTGTATACAAAACAATGAAATCATTAAATGAAATTATCAATTACAAGCAGGCCAAAAAGAATGTAGAAGCCTTATCTGTCTACACCCGAATTACCCTTTACGACTTCGCTGTGAATGTGGACTGGAATTTTGTCCTACAGTCGCTAATCTCTGACAAAGTGATTTTTATTTTTCTGAAAGTGGTGACAACTTAATTTCTAATATAACTCCGTCTCTCGCTAGTGTAATTTTTTTTTTATTTTGTTACAAATATTTCGCTGTCAAATGTTCTGAAATATTCATTCCGATTATTTTAAACCGATATTAGAATTTTATAGAATTCGATAGCTGTTAATCGGACATTCTACTAGTTCGTTTATTCAACGTAATAAAATGTTTAAATACATTTTATGAAGACATAAAGAAAAATGTTGCGAAGTCTTTAAAAGCTAGAAATTATAATATGTTTACCGTGTTACGCTGGAAACATTTTGGGGTAACGTGAACTATTTTTATTGCACCTGCATTCAGGTCTTATGTAATACAGGGTTACTTTTCCTACAGACAGGCATAAACCAGATGCCAGTCTGAATGAGAGCCAGAAAGAGTCGAAAAAAGGGACAAGGCAGGGAGAGTTAGCGGTTAGTCAATGAAAGTGATAGCGATTTTATCTTCTAAATAAAACAATAAGGGATTAAAATTTTATACTTTAGTTGGGTGGAATCATATGGCCAGACTGACGACGACCGTCAACCAGCGTGTTTGTCAGTGAGGAGGGTAGGGATGGAACTGCTGGAAACGAGCGAAACAGTTGTGTTTTAAATTTCCATCTTCCCCATTCTAAGTGTCTGCACGACCATTAGCTTGCGCCCTTCCGAGCAGGGCTGCTTCGTATATATTGATCCGAGAACTACCCCTATGTACGACCAGGATTATCATCATGTGCTAAAGCGCGCGCGCTCCAGCGGCCTTGCCATTCGTGTTTACATCTGAACGCAGATTTAAATTTACATAGCACTATGGCATAAAATTACCATTTAAATGCGTACTTTTGCATTCATGAAAAAAATGTTATTAAACAAGTTTTATTTCAACTGTAAATCAATTTAATATGCTTCTTGTGGTCTGGCGACACACAACGAAACTTTCTCTAAAATTCTTATATTTAGTAAATATAATTATTAATATATTTACTTTACAGTTTGATACTAGTTAAATATATAGTTGTCGATAATTTGACACATATATATATGTAATATGTTTATTATAATTTGTTATACTAAAAATACATACAAATTACTCCACTTACCACTCACTCATTCACATAATTATTAATACACAACAACTTGCAGTTTAACAACTTGAATATTTTTGTCATTTTAATCACGTTCCGTACACCGGACAGCAGGCAAAAAATGAGGACTGAGGCATCAAAAATGTAATTGGACGGAATGTAAATCTTCCCCGTGTTACCCTAAGACACAAGCAAGTGATAAGAAGTGTCGGAAGACACAGGAAGAAAGCCTTTGAAGTCCGTTAAACATTTTCTCTAAATCCTAGCAATGTAGAAAAAGATGACGTCTTCATCATAACCTAATCTGAAGTGCCTGTTGCCCACTTGTCTCGAATTCTAAGTAAGCGGCTGTTACAAATGCGAAATTAGGTGATGGTAACCCGTACCATACGTCGCAATGGGACCACGATTGGTTGAAAATACCACCAGTTCTAATTATATTATCATCATCATCATCTTTAAGGATTAAACTAAGGATGGTTTGTTTCGGTCTCAAACAGGCAAGTATTAGAGCTGGTCCCTCCAGCGCTTACCACACCTCTCCGTCCCACGCCTTATAGTTCCAGAGTTGTTTGGGGATGAGGCGGTCATCCATTCGGCAACGATGTTCCCACCAATTCAGCCGATGGCCTACTGGGCAATACTGTCACGTATACTTATAATATTCAGTTCCTGCCGTATATCTTTGTTTCTTCTACGATCATGGAGGGTATAGCCTGTCACGTGCCCGAGAACTCTCATTTCACCCGCTTGGATGCGACTGGCCTGGCCTAAGTCCAATTTTTAGACATAAAGAAGTGTGGGAAAGGCCATCACCGTGTAGAATTTTAGGCGTGTTTCTTTACTTGCTGACTAAAGAGTTCGCCTGATGGTCCCGCACGTAAGGTTGAACTTATGCAACTTATTCACAACGTCGTTCCTTGAGTTATAAGACACACTGTAACCCAGGTATTCAAAATTGTACCATCTATAACAATTTTTGCCCGTACGGGATCAGTTCCACGAAAAGCCTTCATCTTGGTCTTAACCTAATAATATTAATGGGTAGTTTTTATGGAGATGGAGACGTAACGGAAGCAAGGTAAAACCATTCTACAGTACGCCGTGCCATGAGAATTGGTTTATACCTACGTTACAGTAGAATTCATAAATTAAACATAAACGTAAACACGGGAACACTTCTCTTTACATATAGAAATACATTTCCCCCATACAGGTTTCTTTTTATACCATATATCTGTCTCTCCTATGACTGTTTTGTGTGCGCGCGCACGTGCGTATGCGTCCCCGGGTTTTAAATATTTATGTTACTGTCAGCGTAACAATTTCGTCAAATAGTTTTAGTCGCATATGTTTCCACCCGAGGACGCGCCCGCGCGTGTGTGTGCGGGCGTGCGATCTGCCGCCATGAACGGGGCAGGGCTTTATGTTTACAGCAGAGGGGTGGGTTTTGCCGGGAGCTGGAAAAGTTGCACCCTGGGGCGCTATTCAATGAGTTTCCCCTTCAAACCTTCTTCCATCGGATCTTCACTCCTTTCCGTACCCTCGTCCAAGTTCGGCCAAACCACTTTCGTATTCACAAAAAAAAAAAAAAAAAAACGGAAGGTTAAAGAAGTTATTTTTTACTCCACAACACTGTTTATTTGTTGGGCGTTGTACGTAATAGAAAAATAATGTAAACATGTAACACGATTAAAAATTAGTCAACTTTGGATTAAACAATTTTTAGTTCGGGAATAATAAAAATGTTCATTTATTTCATTGCATTAGGACGCAAACACTGAGGTAATAATACTGGTTCGAATATATCTCGGAAACCCAAAGTTATCATTTTTTTGTGGTAGCTAAATAGTGTAGGTCTATATACTAAAAATAAATTTTAGCATTCTGGATTCTAAAATATCTGTAAATGTTTTAGAATCAATCTCGGGATTTGTTGTAACCCCGATCGGAATATATAGACTAGCCACTTTCAGATTATACTAAAGATTGTTAGGATTTAGAAACCCAGGATCCATTTCTATTTTGAGATATTAGCAAATAATTAAAACCAGTTTCCTTATAAAGAAGACTATAAAACAGCTTTCATAAAATACCTAAGTACAGCGAAATTACATTCAAATTGCTGTGTAATCATCATATTTAACGTTAAAAGACCAAATTTTTGTGAGGAAGCTACTCGTTAGGGGAAAGGGAGTTAACATCTGATTGAATAACACATAAAATTGTTCTGTAACAATAATTCTCACAGCAGCGAAAACAATAAAAAACCAGTTTATCCGACAAGGTGCAGTTATTATTCTAACTGCAATCTTAATTTCGTGATTTAAGAGGACTAAATGGGATTTTAAGCATTTTATGTCGAGTTCACTGTGAATTAGGCTTTACAAGAAAGTCACCATAGTATGGGCAATTGTGTTAATATTTCTATTAATTTGTTGACGTTTAAGTTATAACAGTGATTCATTCAAGTCATTTTAAAACCGGATATCGCGAGCAGATAAAGTATCCAAATTGAAGCCTCCTGCCCTCATAAATAAACTGATACGAAGACAGATGGTTACTGATTAATTTAAGCCTGTTCTCTTGACAGTTATCGCAAGGACATCGGTCTTCTAATTAAAGTCTAAATCAACTATAGAAACAATTTACAGCCATTGCACAAATGCAATGCACAGAGAAGGGCATTGAAAATGCTTCAATAAATCTAATATATATATATATATATATATATATATATATATTTATGTTCATTCACCAATCAATGAATTCATTCTTCATTTAACAATGTACAGATTATAAGTTTAATGTAGTCGCATTCATAAGCGAAGTTTTATATGTGTACTACGTTATTGACAACAAAGAAGTAGTTTCTATGGAAACTCACCGGTTTCCATTTTCGATCACGCACCAGCGATCGGCCGCAAATGTGCGACACGTCCTTATAAACATTTTCAATGTTAAAACGTTAAACATGAAATCCACCAGCCGAGTTGGACTGGACAACATTCTACGAGAAAGAATAATTAAAACAATATTTCATACACGAAATTAAGTTTAACAATGTTTTTTTACAGCTTGCTCTAATAAAAAGATTTTGATAACGATGCAAATATTTTCTTTCCTTTAACGTAGACCTGTGCACTTTAAATTCTATCCTGTCGTCTGCACACTGAGATACACAACCTGTTATTAAGACAGGTTCTTTTACGGTGAATGAAAGACCTGTTTATCTACTGTGATACTGTGTGTATGAAGTGGGGTTACCATAGTGCACAGTTGCGTTGTAGTTGCCGGGAATTTGTAGTTATGTACAATGACGAATAAAATATTAAAGCATTTATTGACTCATGGCAAAAATTGTATGGTTGGTTTACGTTACCGAAGTTAATGAATAACTGGAAACAAAATGGAACAAACATAAAATAAAGTAAAATTGTATGAAGCAGTACAGCGAAATAGGAATTTCACAATTCTGCTAATGTGTTCTTGTAGGTTCCTCACGATTGCTTGAATAATGAATGATTTGAAGTACTGGCGAATCTTGAAAACGCATCATTTAAATTAGGCCTTAAAATCCGATCGGTTGTTGGTCCGTTAGTTTACACGTACACAGCACGCAGCGCGCTCGTTTTACGGGTTCAAGGGTTAAACTGAAAATATGGGCATGTTATTGAAGTAGAGCCCTACCTGTTCATCGTCTCGAAACCTCTCTATTTAAATTACATTTCGAGGAACACAGCACTTCTCATTACTTCATACTTCTCCCGTTTCCCTTTTTCTTCGTCTCCACTACAGCAGGAAGTCTCCGGGCATTCGTACTATGATGCCCAAGCCATTTTAATAATCACGGCTCAAACAACAGTTTCTCTCAAAAATAAACTACGTTATACTGTTCAAAACAGTTTTCTTGTTTATGGCGGTTCAGGTATTGGAAGCTTCAAACGAGTATGACTTTCGCAATTGAAATACGGCACTGATTTTAAGAGACTTTGGCGATTGAAGGAGAGGTAAATAAAATCGTGAATCGGGCTGATATCATCCTTCTTTAGCTAATGGACCTATTTAATATATGATGTGTTAATAATGATAACAGTACTGATAAAGACAACAACAGCAGATTCAATTCTCGTACTATGTAATTCTCGTTCTGTATTCTTATACCATTTGGTATAAGTGACAGAGTAAGGCTTAAGCCACTACGACCAATATTACGCCGCCTGTCATTTACCAGGTACTACGCAGGCAATCATATGCGTCATTGTCCTTCCTCAAGTCCTATACGTTGCATCCACTTCGTCCTTCCAAGATCTTCTCGGTATTCCCCTTCCTAATGGACTCCATTCCGTCACTTTGTTGATCCACCTATTTTGGGCTCTCCGGACATGACCGTACCACACCAATCTTTTTTGCAGGCAGTCATTTCAAGCGCAAATGTAGGCTAAGGACGACACGGGGGATCCCGATTTTATGGTACCGTCCAGTAATAAAAATTTCATCCGTACATTTAACAATACGCTCGTAAGAGGATTGCATCATTCTCAGTTCAAAAACATAAACGACAAATATACGAAAAAATTATATAAATAATACACACGTTTCGATCTGTCAATATATTAACATCACATGAACAATGATTTTAAAATAAAATTTTATACGTTTCTAATCTACGTTACACGGTTACAGATTTGGTACTCTGATTCGTCTCGAGAAAAATACCAACTATTAACATAACGTGAAAGCGCTGGTAGGGAAATATTTAGTAACGTTTGACATTTCATTCAAGAAAATCTACCGGCGCATGTTCATTATTTAATAATTTAAAAAAATATAAAGCTCCTATCACTATATCAAGTAAGAAAAACAAACAGACAATGGAATGAATTCGTTATGCATTCAGGATAAAAAAGAGTAATATGATTTATTTTTTAATTTATTGGAAATTTGTAATCTGTTCGACTTGCGAACATTAAACAAATTTAATGATATACACATACATGAATTGAAGAGTTATCCATTGACAGCTCTTCTTGTTACTGTCTACAGATTAAACACGTACTAAGATACTATAATTAAAGGAATAAATGTCCAAACGTCTAAAGAACTAAACTAAAAGCCACTACCAATAGTGCTGGCGTACTTCAATATAGGCCTATTAAACACTGAGCCTACAAGGCAGAAATACCAGTTGACATTAACGTTTAGTATTGTCACGAACACCTCAATCTGACATGGGCACGTTCAGATGTTGTCAAACCAAATGAACAGAGAATTTCCAAACAGGAGAGAAAGAGGCAGGCTACACTGACGACAACATGGCAAAAACGGTAAGAAAAGAATCTAGGATGGAGGAATAACGGTTTAGAATTGCTTGGACGTGCAAAAATGGTAACAGAATGCGGGTTGTAAAAACGGTACAAAAATTCACCAGAAAAATAATCAATAAATTCGTAAATATTATTAGCACAGTAGTGTCATTGTTCGCACGAATTAAACATTCTGTTCAGACGTACTACAAACCGTTTTTATGTTATATTATAAATAGTGAATAATTTGTATAAGTACTGACATAAATTTATGAAATTCGTCAGACTATACTTATGCGCATAAACGTAAATAATGTTATCTTGAACAACCGCATGACGACGCTAAGTAATAAATTTACGAGCATAATTAAAATAGAAGCAGCAGCGACAGGAGTAACGACGCTACTGTGTTATGTAAGTAGACTCAGTAGAATGCACACACGCACACACACACACGCACGTTGTTGGACGACAGATCTTGGAGTCGCGATTAGAACGAACGTGTCCCCGGGGTGTCTGCCCTAGCTTCTTTATGCTCTCGGATACATTCTGCTACAAGCGCTACCTACAAAATATGATCATTCATACGTACTGTACTCGTACTGAAAAGCTCGCACTTTGAATCCGGGGTAACGTAAAAGTAGCCTGTAGCCTAAACGAGTAGGCTACGTGTAGGTCAGTAGTAACGAGTGCCACTTCGAAACCGACTGTCGCTACTTCGACTCTAGTGTCGCATTTAATTCTACACCACTTGACTGAAGAAGTTCGAAAACTTGTTTTGCATTCAACTGCCAATCTGATACATGCCTAGAACCAGTAACCGAGTGGCTAGTGTCTATAATACTACGCTCACTGAGTTACAGAACTCGCTCACTATTTTGAACGAAGAGCAGTTATTATTGGATAAATAATTGGATATTAATATATTTTAATTATCAAAAAAATTACGAAAATGATGATTACTCTACTATTTTTTATTTAGTAAAGTAAATATTACTTTAGTAAAGTAGCGATCGTACAGTAAATTTTGAACTTTCTAAATCATCAGGTTTGTGTTAAAATTCCCGTTAGTCTGACATCCGGCAGGATTTTATTTTATTTTTTTAAATTATTGATTGCATTTTTGGGCCCTGGGGTAAAAATTTTGTCATTCCCGAAACACTATACGATTTTGGTTAAAATTAGGCCTATATTCGATTTCATATCCCGCATGGAATTTACAATTTCATCAAATTCTGACAGCCCAGCAAGACAAAATTCTAACATCGACGCCGGCCGTGAAAGCCTCGGACATCAAGTGAACACTAAAATCATATTGTGGTTAAAATTTTCTTTAATTTGATACTCCACACGGACGTTTGCGATTTAAAAAAAAAAAAAACAATTTGGTCCCTCACACTTTTGTCTCCCGCCCCCGGTTTTTGAAGTATCAATCTAAAAAAAAAAGCAATAGAATCCTGTCGGTTTAAGTATGGACACGCATGCCAAGTTTGACGAAAATGCTTTCAAAAGTTATCGTCGGGACGTGTCCCAAGTAGACGGAGAGACAAATGCTAAACAGTCGAGTTAAAACAAAGAAATCGCTTCGCTTGTTTCGGAGCCTGAAATCTAAATGTTTTTCATATTCTTATTTGGTCTCACTCTCTCTCTCTCTCTCTCTCTCTCTCTCTCTCTCTCTCTCTCTCTCTCTCTCTCTCTCTCTCTCTCTCTCATACTCCTCCTCATTCTATTTACAGGCTCGCGTAAAGCCTTGACACTACGCAAGATCAGCTGAGTTCATGTAGGAGTCACGTCGACTAATTCAGAAACCAATAATAATAATAACAACAATAATAATACTCTTATACGTTTTATGTATCATTTATGAGCCTTATGTGTCATTTACAAAGCAGTAACAATACCTATTTGAACCCACGGTATTGAGTTGTGGGATGTGTCTTCAAATCTAATATAACCAAAATTCAAAAGTCGCAGACAAAAATAGCGAATCGTCCAACCGTAATGATTAGTAGATACCCTAATCAAACCCTTCACATGGATTTACGTTTGGGCTACAGATTTTTACAAGATGTTATTCATAAGAAAACCAATAAACACGACTGAAGGGCTACAGATTTTTACAAGATGTTATTCATAAGAAAACCAATAAACACGACTGAAAATTAGAAGTCTATAATCCGTTATTGGAACTATTTTTTGAAGAGAAGACAACAGAAGACTACAGCTTACTGATCTGATGGAAAGCAAAATCACCGAGTATAAACATTTCGATTTTGGATATTTCCTCAACATGATAAGCCTATCTTACGCGTTATAACATTACCATATAGTCTATAGTATATCCGTATTTTCTGCTTTGTAATTAAATAAAAAAAGAAAAAAGTTTGCTGTTTGTTGTTTGGAAGTATTCATGAAACTTTAGTCTTTTTTATCATTTCCAGCCTATATCATCTCTTCATTCAATCCTCTCTCTCTCTCTCTCTCTCTCTCTCTCTCTCTCTCTCTCTCTCTCTCTCTCTCGATTGTATTGTCCAGCGGTCTTTATTTCACGCGCTGTTTTTACCCCACGCGCACTCACACATGGGCGCGCACGCACTGAGGACTGAACTTTATCTTTGTTATTGTTAATTTCAAGTCGTTTTTTAATGCTATACATCTCGTCAGACAAATGTATTTCACTTTAATGACTCCAATGAATACGCCTAAACTGATATGAGAAACTGACCTAACTACGTAAAACACAGGCGGAACAATTTAGAAGCTGTTTATAAAGATTTATAAATTTCCAAACATGAAGGGTCTAAAAATATCGGCATTTTAATTAGACAGAACTAGAAAACTAGCTTCACACAAAACATTCAAAAACGACAATCGTACGGCGCTGTGTGTGTGTGTGTGTGTGTGTGTGTGTGTGTGTGTGTGAAAAAGAAATTCATTTTGGGTGTCTGTTCGTTGCGGCGAGGAGGCGGGGCGTCCAACAGGAAGTCAAACCCACGGACTGGAAAATTGATTACTGCTTGTTCCAAAAACATTGACCACAAATTGATCCACAAATCACTCTCAATTAGCCGCGTGGCGACAGCGATATGATAATTGGTGAGCATCCTAGTGTGACCGTATCCTCGGTCAGCTCACCGTAAAATTGGCAAACGTCACTAGCGTTTATGCCGTTAGGTATCTGATATTTCTGCCGATGACAAACGTACCCGCTGACGTCACCTGTCCGTTGAGACATGAACGAAGCACTCGACCGTATGTCGGAGGGTACTTCTCCTACTCACGGCTGAATAAATTTCCGAAACTATGGCCTACGACCGAATTTACCAGTTACGCGATTTGTAATTTGTCGTGCCCTAGTGGTACTCGAACAGCGTGGAGAAATCTCAAGAAATATTTGTAGCCCAAATACTCTTCAAAATGCCAAAATTTTATTTGGTTTAACTTGAAGCTGGACACACCCACCCATCTGTTGTTGAGACAGACCTACGTTCAGAGAACAATTAGAGATGTTGCTTTAGGTCGACATATTCAATACCGCGAATAAGACTCGATAATAAGTAGCTTGAACATCATCCGATTTTACTCTGAAAGTATAAGAAACAACATACTGTTCAATGGAACAGTGGCTTCAGCTTTAACAATGCATGACATAGACAGCAAAAACCTATGGAAACAAGGACATTATCATAGACAGGGACGTATTTTATTATTTTACGGGCGACCGGACCACCCCCAGAGGGTCGAAGAAATTGACGAATTTTGTTAATTTCTAAAGTTTTAGGCTGTTTTATTAATTTTTCCAGCTGTGTTCGCTAATATAGTAGCAACTCCTTTTTAACCTATACAAACACGTTTATTACATAGTATTAGCGTAGGCCTATACGTTTGAAATATTATACAATATACGAAAAAACAATTCATTCAATAACTACCTTATAAACAATTTTTCAATAAAGCGTATTTTTCTTGTGTCATTTCCGTTAACTTTAAATGGGACTGATTTCAGCCACTTAAAAGATAGTACTGTTGTTAGTCTTAACTTGTTTTTCTTTTGTATGAAGCTGAACCCCTCCACCCCCCCCTCAAGGCAAAATTCTTGATACGCCACTGATCATAGATGACGGCCTTTACTATTACTTGGGCAACCGAGCGAGTATACTGCACCACTAAAAGAATCAGTTTGTACAAACTGCCGTACAGAGCCCTCCACAACGTACACAGACCGTAAGAACATTTCAGTTGTGATACACGTGCGGACCGCTGCTGTCGTTCAATGCAGAGTTATTGTTTATTTAATAAGTTAAGTAGCTATAAATACAGCATGAATAATACGTTGGAGCAACTACTGAGAATGAAATTTTCCTAACTCAGATTTGCTAATTAATTGTTTTATAATTTGTGGAGTAGCCTACTCTATTTCACGAGAACACTGTAAAGATACAGACTGTGATGAACGGTTCAAGATACAGAGGTGATCTCAGATCAAAACACGTGTAGAAAAAGAAAACTTTAGAATAGTTTTGAAGGTTATTTTGAAGTAGGCCTAACGTCTAGCACACAACGTCGTGAACAACTGATCATGCGCGATGGGTAGTACAATGACGGACGGCGTATAGGTTACGCTAATTCTGCACTCGTAGTAATGGCTTTCGATATTCTCATACATCGAGGCTTTAGTGGCAGAACTACCCAAGTCCAATGTTGTTTTAAAGAACAAAAAGAATTTCTATTTTTCTTTTCGTTTTCCAAAAACCATGTAATCAGTAAAGAACTACATTAATAATAAAATTAACGTAGTAAATTTATTACTTGATAATCAGTTTCATAATTTTATGATTTATATTAATAAATAAATGCGCTTGAAAACCTTTAATTTCAGTTTTCTATAAATTTACCTAGGTGGGTTTGGGTAACTTTACCAATAACCCCACGATGTAAATAGAATTTTATTTTTAATTACAATTACTATTAGCTTTATTAATTAACGGAATTATATAATATATAACGCGATTCAACTTATTCAGTCAATTAAAGTGGTGTACTAACAATTATTATGCTAGGACCTAGGAGATTAGAAATCGTTTTATGTTACAGTTCAATTGTTACGTTTCTCTTAATACGAGTAGGCTATATTCTTATGTATGTTATACTAAAATGGAGACTGAAAATATTTTATGCAGAATAATTGGTCGATAGTGCTTGGGGTTTTATTTTACAATTCACGTTGGAATAAAGTTTTGTTAGCCGTTACAAAACGACGAGATAGGAGTAGAATTAAATGTCTCCGGGCAACGGATGCTGGAAAAAATCAAAACTTTCTACAACGAAAACACAAATGCTTTTGCGATGTTCTGAAACAAAACTGCGAGGGGGCGACGAGACGCGACGAAAATTTTTAGATGAAAAACGTTACACACGAACAGCGTGCCTGCTGGGCTCGTTTGGCGAAGAAAAACTGTGTAATATCTGCCATCACGGTAATATATTGAAGCCTTTCTGCGAGTCTAGGAATATGAGAATCCAGATTAAAAGCCATAACTTAACCTATATCCCTTCCGTCTCTACTACATCCCCGGCGTCTGCTCGATACACATTCTCCCCTTGTTATTTACGTTACGCCCCTTCTGAAACATGTTTTCTATTTTTCCTACATTAAGTATTATTTATTGCTCAGAATTTACATCTGCGTAAAGGGGTTCCGCACTCTCTGATCCCTTGAGTCGTTGATCCTCTACACAGTGTAATGGTACTTAATGTAAAGTACATTTCGGTTGATAAAAAAGACATTGATCTTTATTGCACAATAAGGTATATATCCACTAAACTTACTCTACTATTGGAAATGGACGTGCAAATTTATTCTGACAGATCACCTCAGAAGTGAAAGTATTGAGATTTATTACTATTAGAATAGGAAACTGGGATACTTATAATCTATACAAATTCCTTTTCAGAATCGTAAGTTCTGTAACATGATTATGAGACTCATGTTTTTAGCCTTCCAATACAAGACGATCCATTCAAAGGCACTAAGAAAACAAAATTAAGGAACTCACCTCTGTGATGTGCTGAAGTCGAGTGTATACTGACCCATATAGTATACGAACATACGGTAAACGCAAATGCTATGAAGTACCCTTCACTGTTCGTTTCAAACGACGAAATAGCTAAAATTTTAACATAATTTCCTTAGCCTGCTTGACATTAATGTCAGTGATCCAAACATACTCATCTTTCTCTGAGTGTGATTGTACTAATACTACTTTATGACTTGGAAAACCGAGTACCAAGAGAGGTGAATTTTACTGCTTTGAAGACAGCCAGATATGGATCTTATACGAACGGTTCATGAGCGTTTAAGGAAGTTTGCACGCGGACCTCGTCACAGAAAAAGAGTAGGTATCAAAAAGCCACACTTGAGACCAAGGTAATGGCTTTTCGTGGAACTGATCCCGTACGGGCAAAAATTATTATAGATGGTACTGTCGTGGAACAAGTTAGCAATTTTGGACACCTGAGCCACAGTGTGGCTGATAATACAAGCAACGATGTTGTGAATAAGTCGCATACGTTCAACTTTATGTGCGGGACCACCATGCGAACTTTTAAGTCAGCAAATAAAGAAACACGCCTAAAATTCTACAAGGTGATGGCCCTTCCCACACTTCTTTAAGAGTCTAAGAATTGGACTTTAGTGAAAGGCCAGACCAGTCGTATCGAAGCGGCTGAAATGAGACATCTCAGGCGCGTGGTAGGGTATACTCTCCATGAGCATAGACGAAACACAGATATACGACAGGAACTGAATATTATGTGTATATCGACAGGATTGCCCATTATCGGCTGAATTTATGAGAACATCTTTGATGGATGACTGTCGTATCCCCAAACAACTGAGGAAGTAAAGCCGAGGGGACGGAGAGCTGTGGGACGTCCGAGGAAGCGCTGGAGTGACCAGCTCTATACTCTTTGACTGTTTGAGACCGGAACAAACCATCCTTGGTTTAATCCTTGCGCATGATGATAATGATGATTTAAAAGCCCGATGCTTTAATACAGGATACCGAAACAAATTAATGTGAATGCCCCTCAAGGAATAAGGGATGCGCTCCTCGACCGAATCCGCCAGGTGAAACTCAGAACAAGTGTGATGCTTGAAAGGACCGCCGAGAACGAATCTAACATAATTATCGTTTATATTAATTTGAAGGTGACAGACAGGAACGTTAAACAGAATCATGTAGAACTAACTTTGTATTTATAAGTAATTACCATCACGTCACATCAGTACTCGTGAGTTTGCCTGAACACCGTCACAGGAGATGATGAACAGTATAATGGCTGGATCAGAACTCAGCAATATGACAGTACAACAGCAGCTGATATTTCACTTCAACGTTTAAAAACGCTTTTGATTGATCTTAGATCTCCGCACGATGTCAAATGATCGAATGACTCTGATACTCTACGCGGTGAAAACGAGTCTGTTCCATACATGGTTTCAACACATCTACTACCAAGTGCGACTATCCCGTACGACTTCGTTAGTCTTTTCTAAATAACAAACAAATATTTACAGCGTAACCTTATCAGTGCTCATTCTGGCTAACACCATTGTACAAATACAGCGCTGATCCACTTCAGTCAAGATAGCTGACTCCTCCTTTATTTTTTGGTATCCAATTAAGTATAAATGTGTTCTTTTTTCATTACCAATATCTATTTATACTGAGTGTATGTTACTTTAAAAACATAAAATCACAGACAGAAAAAAAACATTGTTGCACACCACTATAGTAAAAAATTCCCGATTAGCGGTTTCAAGCTTCGCAGCTCATCATCAGATCGGGAGTTTTTCATCAGAAAGAAGATAGTTCTGATCTGATGATGAGTTGTAAAACTTGAAACTATCATCAAGTTCATATTTCGTGAAACTATCAAGGACTCCACGAGAAAATACTAGGCCTAGGCCTACATATACAGAAAGCAAACATGGCCACTACCATATTTTAGGAACACCGTATATTTAACCGGATGATTAACGAGAACAACACACGGTTCAATAATTTTGTGTAAGTTATTAAAATGTCAAAAGATCCAGGGAATTTTCATAATGTCAAGAAACGTTAGGCTAAGAACGGAAAGGACACGTTAATTTCGGGTGAAATAATCATGCACTTAAAACCCTCGATATCACCTTAAGAGACATAGTAATTTCCGAGATGAAGAACAACAACTATAGTAGAATTCTAATAATAACAATAATAATAATAATCCTTAATTTCGTAGTGACCGTCAATTAATAAATTTTAACGATGAAGTGTTTGCGAGGACCGGTCAAAAACTATAACACGAATTTAAATTATGTGTCGACGTTTCGACAATATTTTCTGTCATCATCAGGACTGTTGTGTGTTTGGCGTCGTAACAATTCAAGAACACTTGTCCTGATGATGACATTAAATATTGTCGAACGTCGACACATATAATTTAAAATTAGTGTTATACTTTTTGACCGATCCTCGCAAAACCTTCATCGTTAAATAATAATAATTATCCTTAATTTTGAAGTGACCGTCAATTAACAAATTTTAACGATGAAGGGTTTGGAAGGATTGGTCAAAAAAGGATAACACAAATTTTAAATTACTTGTGTCGATGTTTCGACAATATTTATTGTCATCATCAGGACCTGTGTACGAATACAAGAGAAAATATCAAACAATTAGTTGAGTGAACGTGTGTGTGAAGGAATTGAAACAGTTTGTTTTACATCATCAAAACAATTGCATTATTACATTATTAATATTGCAAATATTAACTAATAACCATTTTTACATGATAGGTTGGTTGTCTATTATTTTGTATGTGTAATATTTTGTAACTCTATAATGTAAGTTCCTAAATCTGTATTGTTATCTGGTACATAATTCTCTAATGTATGCGAGTAGGATAGTGTAAATAGAGATGAGGAGAGTGTTAGAGTGCCATAGCAGAAAGAGGCAAAGTGAGAGAGAGGGGGAAGCGCGAGAGAGCGAGAGGGAGTGAGTGTGATGGAGAGAGAGCAAGAGAGGAGTGAGAAGTAGAGAGAGAATGAGAGGTAGAGAGAGAGAATGGGTGTGAATGTTGACATATACATAATTTTACAATATTCTATAGTACTCTGTATACACGCGTACTATGTTGCGGTAAATAATAATTTACAACAATATGATTATAAGTAATATCCATTTTCATTTGATAGATTGGTTTACCATAAACTTGTGCTTGTAATATTATGTAAATTCCCTTATGTAAGTTTGTAAATTTCTACAGTTATTTTGCACAGAATTCTCTAAATTAGTGACGTGTTTGCAATACCAGTAGTGACTGAAACATGATAAAAATAACTTTTAATAAAATATATAACCGAACATTCCTAGAATCTGTATTCAGATGTATGTATAAATGGTTTCTGTACCAATCCTAATATACAATTGTTGATTACTTAGAAATTGTTGATTACTTGTTGATAATTAATTAGAAATATTATTACATTATGAGTAATTTAAATTGCAAGTTAATATTGTATGTTCTGGCATATTATAATTTTTTTCGTTGTATTTAAGGAAAACAATACGTAATAATGCAATTATTTTGATGATGTAAAACAGTTTCAATTCCTTCACACACACACACACACACACACACACACACACACACACACACACACACACACACACACACACACACACACACACACACACACACACACACACACACACACACACACACACACACACACACACACACCGTTCACTCAATTAATTGATCTGCTGTGTTTGATATTTCCTCTTGTATTCGTACACAGGTCCTGATGATGATAATAAATATTGTCGAAACGTCGACACAAATAATTTAAAATTAGGCCTAGTGTTATACTTTTCGACCGATCCTCGCAAACTCTTTATCGTTAAATAATAAAAATATAATGATAACTCTTTCGTTATACGACCGAGGTAATTTAGAGAAAGGACGATTAATAGCATGTTAATAACACTATATCTTTAGTCTTACCTATTAAGGTACTAATTAAAGGGAAAGTGGACTGCCGAAAAACGACTAAGACGTATAACGAATGTCACCCATATCGTTGTCATTGGCGTTATATCAGAGACGCTCGAGCGTGGCTTGGAAACACAAAGTTCCATTTGTAGAGCAACAATAATAAACTAACTGAGCATCGTCATCTCTCGTTTCAGAATATCTGCAATAACAATAACAGTTATAGTACGAATAATAATACAGCTTTCTGATACGGCTTCATCTATTGTTGGCGGCGCCATTGTTATCGTTTCCGTTTCTGTTACAAGTTATGTTGAAAGCTCACAACAACGCCTTTCAGAAAATTAGACAATAAAATAACTAAAGGCTTTCGTTAGACGACTCGACAGTACAGCAGTAGATCGGCTCGACTATTATCATCCATTACGCTTTCGTTTATGATAAATACGTGCAGTCGAGTTACGGTCGTTCGGACGGACGCGTATCGACACAGCACATACATCTCCCCGCGAACGCGTTTCTCACACGGCACAGATTTAAAAACAACATAATTGGAAGCCACTGAAAACTACACTTGGCAGATCTAATCTAACTAATGACCGTTTTTAATGGCCACTAAAACGGAATGTTGTATTCTTTTTAAACGGCTCATAAAAAAAAACTTTGTGCTCTTGCGCACAATTACCTTCAGGAACAATTATCTTTCTTCCTATCTTCTACTTCGCTCCTTCGCTCTCTCGCTCACTTTTTAGATACGGATCTTTATTTCTTCGACGTGTTTCGTTCTTGTTTGTTCTCGGTGGATATTATTTTCCGCCACGGCTCTTTTCGTCGTTCTCTATATCTTACTTAACAAAAGCGGATCACTTGTTTAGATACGCGCCGTGTACGTTCGCCCACGTGCGACTCGCTGTGTGTGTGTGTGTGTATGTGTCTATCCCATCTCACGTACGCCACGTAAACATTATTTTTTATTACTTACGTTAAAACGCGAACGCTGAAAACTCGTTTCTGGATTTAATTCGGTGAAATTGTGTGTCGACGCCGGAACCCGCGAAGCTCCGGCGTTTCTACTTACTACCTTCTGAATACTGATACCAATAATACCTAAAAGCTTCTACGAGGGTTCACGGATTCTCAAACCTATTTCTCCGTCTTTACTGTAGCAGTCTAAGCGAATAATTTAATATATTAACAATAATTGTTCAGGTGAAGTTCTCAGTGTATTTCGGTGCCGGAAAAATTCAGTATTTTACTTCCTACCTCTTCCGACCACCGAAACCAACAATAATCTGGCTATTAAATCCATGATATTTTTATCCGCAGATATTAAAAATATTGATACCCGCCTCCTGTATACTGTATGTATGTAGGCCTACAGTTAAAAGACTTCAGATTTCAATTTCAAACAAATTTGCGCGACATGTTTTCATTCGTGACAAAACGTAATAAAAATTCCATCACATGCCGTAAACGCATCACTCTAAGACCATGCTTCAATTGAAACCACTTAGTATAGGTGGTTTTAAAAATCAAATTTTAATTAATATGGCTAGATAAAAAAAAAGTTATCTGAGGAAACTGGAAAGGTGCTACCTTGAAGCTTTTGAGATGTGGTGCTGAAGAAGGGTTTTAAGAATACCGTCGGCCGAAGAACGATTAATGATGAGGTACTGAAGAGAGTGGATGAAAACAAGATTCCGTTTAAAAGCACTGCGGAAAGGAGAACCATTATGGTTGGTCACCTATTACGCCATTCAAACTGATTCATCACTCTGACGGAAGGAATGATTGAAGGACGCAGCGGAAGAGGAAGGCCCCAGCCAGAAGTACATGGATCTAATAAAAGGAGAAAGAAAGTATGTTGTGACTGCCTTCGTAAAGGAAGAGACTGTAATCCCACCAACCTCTTGATTGAGGAAAAGAAAAAGAGTTCTTCACGAGATCAGTTTTAACTATAAAGAATTTTGGGAAGATCATAAATGTTTTACTATTTCTAAATGATCGGGTTTATTTGGAAAAAGTAAACGACATTGTGGTCGACTGAACAAGCATAGAAAGAATTAACAAGTGTTTTTTCAAGCGAAACTGCATACTTTGCAAAAAAAAAACAACGGGTATTTTCGTTCCGTAGTAGATAAACTTATTTCACTTACTACGAGCTCAGACTTAATTACGTAAGTACAGCCCTAAATTACTTACGACACACTATTAGGTGTAAATTACGTAACACGTTACGCTAAATGCTCATTACTCAAAACGAACTATATTACAGCATGAAAAAGTAAAAATGGTTTACTAGAAAATAAAAGTTAGGCTATAACAAACATGATTGGTACACGCGAAATCATACACACGTACACGAACATAAAGTTTATATATAAACCCGAGCTATCGTTAGGTGATTCGTGTGTTGTTACAACAACAAAAATCGAGATCTCTAAATTTTGTCGCCAGCCTAAACGGTTTGTAAACTCAATTACGTTCTTTAAAAGTAACAAAGGTACGAACAGTACACATGTCTATACTCGCACACGCGCGTTGCATTGTTAGTCTCGTCACCTAGTCTAATTCTTAAACCTTTTTTTTTTTTTTACAGCGACAAAAAAGGAAACTTTCTCTTCACTGAAAAGCCGCAGAATTGTCCTTACACAAAAGGAGTAGGCCTACTAATGGGTTGTACCTTTCAGGATGATATACCACCTTTTGTTGACAAAGGTAATGTTTTAAAAAGGGTTACTTTGTAAAAAAAAGAAGTGAAAGTTAAGGTACCAACAGCGAAGTTGAGCTTCCATAGTTCCCAAAACTGGTGCGGTAACATTTCTCTGTCTCACTCAGTCTGCACAATACTGCAGTAGCTTAGCTTACAGCCCATTACAGCCCACGTCTATTATACACATTTAGGCAGATTAGTGAAAGAAACACGCATTTTGGAAATGATTTATAAAATATGGGATAAATATTTGCGTCTTTTTCGATATAACCCCGTAAACTACTCATCAATGTTCATGTTTCATGAAACTGACTATATAAAAACTGGCACACTTATAATCGCAAACTAACACTCCTCCGTAATCCCGTAGAAATAGGACGGTCGGGGAAAACTGTTGAAGTAGATGAGTCGTGCTTCTCTCGCAGGAAATTCGAAGTCGGCCGTGTATATCCACAGCAGTGGGTGTTTGGCAGTATCTTCCGCGAAGATGAATGTTTTCTTTACGGTGTACCAGACAGAACCTATGTAACCCTGTTTGACACGATTAGAGGCTGTATAAGGCCTGGCTCAACCATTATTTCTGTTTAAATTTGTAACGGATACATCAACATTTTGGCGATGTTAATCAGCTGCTAATGAGATAGTAGCCTGTAAAAGCAGGTACTCATAAAGTAATATAATCATTTAAAAAGAAAACAAAATTTATTTTTTCATTAATATTTTATATGCATACAGAGGATATACTTGAGGTGTGTGTGTGGAGGGGGCGAGAGTGAAGAGAGTGTTCAGTTTCTTTGTCTCTTAGATTTGAGATATGGTAAAATTTCAGTTTTTATAAGAAACATAGGTATGCATTTGATTCGTACTCTCTAGCGACATTCTTTTCTCCGACTGAATGGACAGCAAACAGACCTAACTGTTTTAAGCAGCTGCTGCTAAGGAAGGACTTGCGCATAATAAGGGCATTTATTAGCAACATAATAAATTGTAACAATTCATATCATTATTATTATTGGTAAACAAAGTATGTTATATAAAAGATTTTCCGATATCGTATGTTACAGTAAAAGGGCTGATCGTTTTAAAACCAAGAAAAGAAGTACAACTGCTGTTGTATTCAAAAATAATATATTAACAGATTTATTGTGAACTATGGGCAATGAAAGGGACGAATACCACTTGCATCAAAGTGTCGAGAAGACAGTTCTCTATCTGGCAACGCATATGAATGCCATAATAGTGTCGAGTAAAATTCTCTGACACCATACCAAACAGAGAACGATTCAGGTTTTTTTTTTTTTTTTTTTTTTTTTTTTTTGACAAACAAGAAACAGGCTTTTGTTAGCACAAGTTGTAAGTAGGCTAAACTGCCGAAGAGTGAAAACATTTTATAACGGAAGGGAAACTCGTAAATCTGTGGACATTGACCAAGAACTGAAAATATGACCCACAACCACGATCCGGTCCTGGGAGTTAAAGACGAAAAACGAAGGTCTTACATAACGTTATGTATTCCAAAGTATTGTGAAAGCTACGAAAAGTAATTTTTTGACACGTAACGTAAAAATAAGGCAAGAGAAAAGTGTAGAAATTACTTCAAATGTGACCAGAGGAATGGAAGACCCACATTTCCGAATAGCGCATTCCCGCATTTGCCTATGCTTATTTTACATATAAACTTGCATTAACTATATATACGTACATAGCGTACAACCATGTCATAGCAGCATTACGTGGTTTGTGTTTACTGTTTTGAAACCGGCAGTGACGGCCTTCACGGAAAGGAGGAATTAAGGAAAAGAACAGAGCACATACGGAAACAGAGCATATTTTGCCTTGAATAAAGTCTTGAAGTATAGGTTGATAACCCAGTAAACGAAATTCAGAGTGAATAAGACCTTAATAAGGGCAGTGAAACCAGGACCCTTAATAGGACAAAATGAAGCTGGTGGATAGATCAGAAAGAAAATTACTTAACTAGGGTTCCAGTCTCAAAATGTGAAAATTGGAAGTAGCGGGGAGGAAAGTTAAAGAACCGTTTGCAGCACATGAAAATCCCAGGTAAGACTGAAAGATGTAAGGGTTGTCGTGACAATGGAAGAGAGTAGGACAGACAGAAAGCGTTATAAGGATTATCCTTGTGAAAGGCGACCTAGGAATCGCTTGGGAGACAGAGTCCTAAATGATCTCAAGCAAATTAAGATAAACGAATCCTTTGCTGAGGACCGATATGGATGGCCGACTGTGTTTGAGCAGTCCAAAGGCAGTTCCATGCGTCTATTGCTTCAGACCGTGTGTGCAACTCGTCGTCATAAATTATCATAAGTTGAGAAGTCCGTTTTCGGCTGAATAGCCGACACTAATACTGCCCGTATTTACTTTGTGCTTTGATCAAACGTAAATGTCCAGAAATCTATAAAATGGATTTTAATACACAGTTTACTTGTAGACATGTGTAATGTATGCGAGCTCTGCACTACATCATTTACTATTGAAGATGATATGTCACTAACTACAATATAACGGTTCTGAATGAAGTTCCGATCTGATTGTTGCAAGCACACAGTCTACTACAGTGTTGCCACTACACACGTCTCGTTCTACGTTTCATCACATAAATTCGATATAATTAATGGTCGTCGTAGAGCGGCGTTTTCGCTTACATAAGCGTTGAACGGTTTCGAGTAAAAGGAGCAAACAATGTGCAAGGAACAAGCAATAAACGCCGGCATAAAACCGACAAGCAACATGATTTTATTATATTATGACGTTTATACAAGCAAAGACGTGCGCGACAGCCATTTGAGACGATCGAGAATTAGATTATATAACAGTAGAATGGGAACGTGAGCAGGAGAGGACAAACGGAGAAACGTGGAGACGAAAGGTAAAAAAAAAAAAAAAAAAAAAAAAAAAAACGAACGGGAATCCGACAGCACGACAAGAGGGAGAGGCAGAATCGGATACACAGAGAGACCGAGCGAGAAAGTGATAAAGGAAGGGCGCAAAAGAGAGAGCGAAAACAGAGACAGACTGTAAGCGGGTATTCATGTCCAATGTAAATTTACCATGCCATAAAGAATGAGGTCGCGCAAGATTTCAAAACACTCTCTTAACAACAGAAAACGATATTAAAAAAAGCGTGTAACTGTTGCTGACGCATTCTACTCTCTTTTAACTGGTGATAAAATCGGTTTTTAAATCTATCGATGCTTGTTAGCTGTACGAGCGATTTTAGCCAAATGTAACATAATCTGTTGGACGGTTGCTGATGGTGCACCACTTGGTTTCATAACAAGCACTATACGTTATCGGGGAGAATGCCGACCACTCTCCGCCGCCAGTACATCACGGCTAGCACCGAAAGCACACTCTAAAACAACTCGTTCACAGCTACAATTACACGGATCCGGATCATAAAACGTTCAATAACAACGATATAATTGTACGCACATCCGAGTGGATTCGATTAGAATCAAGCGATCCAATTGAGAGATACACGTATAGTCGATATTTGACGTTACTGTTACTTGAAATTTATCATTCTGTAACGCTCAGGTTTTTTCATACCGATGTTGTAATCGTCAGGAAATGTTCTTACAGGGAGAATAAACTACGTCTACATCCCATGCTGTTTGGTAACAATTATGAATTTTCTCCGGCTTTGTTAAATGGTCGTAAGAGTTGGCATTCGGTAATAGGCCGATATAATCGAGAGCACGATTGTAATCTGACGAGGATGCTGTCGAAACGTCGCACCGACCTTTTTAAAGGCCACAGTCTCTTTGAAAGGCCCACATAATTTTCGTGAGCGTTTCTGTGCATAGTAACGGCTATGTCAGCCTTTTGTTAGGGCAAAAAACACTTGGTGGCCCTTCTAAGGGACCAAATATCTACACCGATCCTTTTAAGCACCATAACAGAAGCAAGTGGAAAGAACCAGAAATCTCCCATAAACATACACATAATTGTCAATTACAACCAAATGCATACATTTCTATTTCAGTTTACAATTAGGCTATTCTATTCAGGCCTGCACTGTTTTGCTTTAAAAGTACATACACGTTTTTAACATCAATAATTGTCGCCATTCTGGTGTCACAATGAAAAAGTCACTCCGAGACCTGCACGCACCGACCCGATACAACACCCTCAGGAAGGAATAAATCTTTGGTCATGGGGATTTATCTTCGAATGTCTTATCTTACCTCCCAACCCTCTTATCTTATCTTATATACATGCCCTCCTATTTCGGTTGTTAGCCAACTCTGTCTTATTTGGTCAGAACGCAACACTGTCATATGGAATTCATTTTCTGTATCTCCTACATTAGACCCCATTCTGTACACAGAAATCGCACACCTCCACTCCACACATATCAGGAAGTCCTACTAAAACTTATAAGAGTTCCTTGTTTTCTGTTACATTTTAGTTAAGAGATATTCAAACTAATTTATGTAAATACCCATACCGTCCTCCAAAGTATATCTCACCTGCTCAATATCTCTTTTATGTACTGTTTTCTTATTATAATCTATTTCTTTGTAGAATGTTATATGATCGATATTAAATTAGACTGTAAATTTTTCGTTTTTAAGTTTTACGTTTTATTTCCATTCTTATAATTCTTGTTCTCCAATGTCCTTTCGTCGGATATTCAGAACACACATTATGAGATCTGTACCCTGATCAATATCCTGTTGTCAATATCCTGGATTATAATGTTAGGCTATTAATAGCGAACGGGGGGGTGGGGGCTAAAATATTAAGTCGTCGAGCCTTGAGCGTTGGGACGGTCTCATATGTGGTCCCTCCAGTGATGGCCATGGCATTGGGTCAACTGTCAGTGTTAACATCGTAATCACACATAAAACGATATGATCGTGGAAGGAGCCACGAATTACTCAGACTATGTATTTCACACGTTATCATTCCCCTAAAGCTCACACAATTACGAATATCACATAACAAATTTTAAATAATTAAAATTACATTTATACCTTCCCACGCTATTGTTGTTTAATTATTTTTAATAATAAATAAATATTTTTTTTTACAAGAATATATTTGTATATTTCTATATACGTATGTATACTGTTTCAACAGCATAAACTGTCACCTTCAGAATCTATATAGCCTACAAATTTGTATATAAATTCTGAAGATGACAGTTTATAGTTTTGAAACAGTGTTAATAGGCCTATATATAAAAAAAATATAAATATATTTTTGTAAAAGCAAATATTATTTATTTTTTATTAAAAACAATTACAATTATATTGTCTTCTTTTTATAGTTAATTTAGCCTGGAATCTAAACTAAGGATTTAGAATATTTACGTATAACGTTAAACATAATTAACTTTATTCAGAATAAAATGTCTCAAAACTAGAAACGCCCGTAAAAACATCAAAAAGAGGCAGAATGAACAGAAGAAAATTTTGTTTTATCGTGATTTATCGAACGGGCCACAATGAATATTTTACTACTAATTGTAGACTGTACGCGTGTCTGCTACGCTCGTTACTTTGTGTTTATATAGATGTCTTTGTTTGTTTATTGTGAGAGAAATAAAGTGTAATCGGAACGATACGTAAATGAGATCCAGTACAGTCTTCCAAACAAACGCGGACAGACACATTTTGACGCGGAGTACACACTCGAGGCCAGTACCACTGGACAACGATTGATTGGCCCTGTAAACACAGTGCAACAGCACTCCGAAACGGTAGTGAAGCGGAGAATACAATAATTCTACACGGCAAAGCAAACAACATTACCTTCTTATCTAACTGGCGTGTTGTAGCGTAAACCGAGAACCGCTAACACTCGAGTAATGGCTGTGCAGTTAGCGTTATTGTTCTTGCTACGCTCACCGATCGCTTCACCAAGATAAAAAGTAAATCAGTTACATAAGTTATAACGAAACGCTGGTACACAGATTGAACGGAAACTACGTGCAAACCGACAATAACTCTTTATAAATGTAGAGACGTAACAATTACAATAATATTTTTACACCGATTTTAATGTTAAAAGCGTAGGCTATCTCGGTTGTCTGTCGTGTGAGAAAAAATCGGAGTTGCACAACGCGTGAACATAATACCGCCCCTGTGATCGTAATCTGATCTACCTACGCCCATATATCTGCATTACTGAATCGAATTACACTAAAAGAGTAGTATTATTTTGTTACTGTCCTCGCGGTTTCACGTCTACTGTAGTAGAACAGTGCAAGACAACAATAAACGCCTTTCAATACAGGTTAAAGCTTTTATAAATGTGCAGCTACTATTACACCAGCCAGGCAAAAGCTTCATCAGAGGTGGGTCTACCGGCTTTTGTTTTGGTTACTGAATGCTCCTTTTGGAACTTTTGTTCTAGCATCTATTGTCTGAATTTAAAGTAATAAATAATAAAAGTCAGGAGCACTATTTTACTGAATACAGCATACTACACACACACACACACACACACACACACACACAATATTATGAACAATTTTTCAAATATTAACAATTTCTGCAAATTAACACCTTATGCACGTTTCACTGAATAAATCAGCATCATCAGACATTATACATGAATATGCAAATAATTTTTTTAATACTTATATATATACCTATAATATAAATAATTTCCATATGTATTTATAAAACCTGTGATGATGCTGATTTATTCAGTGAAACGTGCGTTAGGTGATAACACAATATAATTACACTTGCAGAAATAGTTAGTATTTGAAGAACTGTTCATAATATAAAAACCTGCAAGAAATACTTAAGACTTACAAAACAATATATATATTAAAATAGTTAATGGGTGTCTTACTAACATCTCTGAACCTACTTTGATTAACGAGTAGGCAGGCAGACTTCAGACAGGAAAGACCCTGTCTTGACGAGTTTCTCCCTTAAAACAGATGATACAAAAAAGGCACGAATCTTGGTGGTTCATCGACCGACTGCGCCGACAATAATCCTCTACCCCTCTAACGACATGCATGCGTTTGTGGCCTTGTTAAACAGAAATTGGCCTGTGCCGACTGTCAATTCTACGTAGGCCTGTATATTTAAAACGTGTACATTTCCACACGTACCGCTCTTGTTGTTGACAGTTAACATTATTGCACATGTAGACCATTCTTCAAAGTATACTATAGCCAACATTTGTTGGTTACAAGTGCCAAAGTACATGTACATAAAATACATACAAACGTTTTTGATAGATTTTTTTGTGTGTAACGATTGAACAGACCTGAAATATCTTTGCAATGGTTTAATACCAGAAAAGACGAATGAAATAAGACCTCATCGTAATATCCTTCTTTGTGACCTTCTGAATGTAATGCTAGAGATTCGGGTAGGGAACTGTGCTGTACCCCGCACTACTAAGTCCCTGATATTAAGCCACTGGCGCTAAGTGACTAACTAGCCCCAGCGACCTAATATATATTTTTATTAGTTTTCCATATTTTTAAAAATATTTTGTTTTTCATTTAGTTCTATTGTTTTTTTTATTATTTTCTCAGAACTTCTAGTGTATCTCCACTTCCTTTCTTGTGATTGTAATTTTGCCTCGTCAATCAACTCTACTCTTTCTCCGGTTGCTACACTCACTCAAATTGAAAGAAGTATTCAAGACAAAGTGAGTGAGTAAGTGACTGCGTGTGTGTGTGTGTGTGTGTGTGTGAGAGAGAGAGAGAGAGAGAGAGAGAGAGAGAGAGAGAATGAGCATACGTGTGCACGTGAGGATATTCGCGCACGCGCGTTTGAGTGCGTGAGCGAAACTGACCACAGAATTACCTCGAGCACAGTCTATAGGTTTGTCGGCATTGAAGTGGAACATATGTGGGCAAAAGATTATACCGGGCGCAATCCATGGGCGTCACGAATCTTAACACATCTGGCTTTCGTAGATTTTTAGAAAGTCTTTGATTGAATTAAGCTGTGGTAAATAATGGAAAAGAAGGGACATCCCAGACGTCTAACATCAACCATAGAAAAAATATAGAGGCACCCAAATTGTAATAGATTCGGAGAAAGAATTGTCTGTATTAGGATACATAAACAAGGAGTAAGTTAAAGCTACTGTCTGTCTCGATGATCTTTTTTTTTATCTGTAAGGCAATGTACAGACACAATTCAACTCCCAGTGTGAGAGTGGGAGGCTAAGTATACCTGAACACATTCTTATTTGGAGACGATCGGGTTGTAACAGAAAGTAGGAAGCTCTACGTTTGCAGCCTGTACATTTAGGTGGTGAACGTATTCTGAGAGTTATATCCTAGGAAATAAAAACGGTGGCCTACTGTGACGTTAACCGATGAGAACGAAAACGAGGCATGCAGTTAAGAACAGTTAACAGTTGAGGTATATGACTATTGAACATTTGATATGTCTTATGAGTATGAAAAGCTACGACAAGATGAGTATATATACATTAACGATTATGTAGGACCACAAGAAGTGAAACAGCTAACATTTTAGTAAAACATGATGGTGCCCCGTCTGTTGTACGGGCCCGTTTACTGGGCCCCAAAAAGTAAATAATATGGAGCAAGCAGAAAGATCGGAAATGAAACTTCTGAGGTCTGTCAAGGGTAATAGGGGAGAGACAATCAGACATGTACCTATATGAAAAGAACTTCGTGGAAAGCAGTGGTCGAAATTGCGAAAAGGTACAAGGAAAAGTGGAAAGCTCGTGTTGAAGGAATGGCCTTGGAAGACTTCCGAAACAGGTTGTGAGGCCGGAGCAGGCCTTCAGGCTTAAGTCTGGAAGGACCGAATTATGGTAAGATAAAAACTAATACAAGTATGATCTGAGTTTTCATCAAGGAGTGTGAAAATTTTTACGACGATTTAAACGAATAATTTAGAGTGTTTTAAAGGATACACTCTGTCTAATGTAATACTTTAGCTCGTAAACCTGAAGTCTATAGGCCAATGAAATATTAATAACAAAAGTATTGATATCGTAAAAACAATTTGAGAGTCGACTGTATAATTTGCATAGTATTATAATACAAAAGTGTCAGTCATCTGTGAAAGTTTTTGTTTTAGTACATATATAATCCCTACGACGTTTCGAAAAAATCTATTATCGGTTGTACACGAAACACAGGCTATTTATATTGTCGTTTATTATATAGTGTTACTACTCTGTGTCAATAACATTATACGAGTACAAAGAGAACGCAATTATTTTCAATTTGTTCGACCGACGACGTCGACTGTTTTAAGTACTGAAAGCGCTTGTCGTATTACAACGCTTTCCGAATGGTGATGCCACTAACAGTCAATCGCACATAAAAGTAAAAGTGTTTGATTTTCTCCAGGGCAAAATATATAAAGCGTACAGTCAACGGCTCGAACACGGTGGAAGAAAACTAGGATAAAATTGCAGTTTTGCTGAAACACAGTTAGAAACCACCTTAATACCATAATCCGAGAGAACTCACGAAGTAGACTGTGCCAATCATGCTGTTATCAGTCATTCATTTTATCGAACAAAATACTGTTTTTTTATCTTCTCTGTAGCTATGCGAGTGTGGATTCTCCAGTTGCCAAATTATGTATTCATACATGTGGCCCCTGCCTTACACGACCAGTCACAACAATGCTGCTAGGCGAGTCCCATCACCTCACTACTCATGCAAAGGCTTCTCCTTCCTTCTGGTTTGATGATGTGAAGTTCCGGTCACCCCTCCTCCCAGAAAAGTCTCTTCATCACAACATAACTCCTACAGTCCACATCAGTGTGAGCGAACCGTCGCCCGTCGGTCGTCTTGCTCCTACACCGGTTCCCATCCACTAAGGTTGTGTGCCTCAGAACAGGCCACATCGAACTACCTGTCCTCTCTTAACAAGAGTCTTACATATACTTCTTGACTCTGCAGAACCGTCTCTACCATAAATTTGCCTGTGCACACGATCTTCAGAATTCTTCTGTAGTATTATATTCCGAAAACACTCATTCTTCGCCTGTCTGGTTTTCATAACCAGACAGACTCTTTTTTTATTAAGGACGTTCAAATAAATAGCCCGCTCACAATCGTGGACGGTGCTACGAATTCTAGCCCGTGTCATCGAATTATAAGTACAAAATAAAATGACAAAAAAATGTGAAAATAGAAAACAAACGAAACATAAATAAAGAACAAAGTACCAGAAAACAGTGGTTCAAAGTAAGAGAAAAAGATATAGAAGAACTCTAGATTATTCAAGAAGACATTGAAGAATCCTTGCCACTCAAAAATAAATTAAAAAATGCCCAAGGTTTTCAGGAAAAATCCAAGAAGAGAACAGGTGCCATCTGGACTGACGAAAGGAGGCTGAGACATCAATCAAGAATGAAGGAGACGTGGGAGGGGAGGAAGAGGGAGGAGAAGAAGGGAGGAACCAGTTGAACCAAACGTAGGCCACAGTGGGTCATGCGCAAAAAAAGAACAAAGTAGGCATAACATGTATAATTAAAAAAAAAATTGCGATTCACAGGAAAAGCCCCTTCACATCTTACCTTATAGCCATCCCATCCCAACCTCCTTGAAGATTTCTATGTAACAGGGAAGCAGAATTATTGTATTCTGATGTGAAGGGAATGCATAGAACAGTGTGCATAATTATATAAGAAGAAACATAATATTTTGTGTGTGTCTACTTTTTTAATTAAACATGTAGGTTTACTTATTGAAACATCACGCTGCCTTCAAGTTACATTATTGTCGGTAATCAAGAAGAGAGCCACTGTATATGGTTTACACATTTTGCTTGCTAGTAACCGCCGTTTTAGCGGAAACAGAAAAACCTAACGAAGTTATTATATGTTTTCTGGTTAAGCATAAATATTCATAATCGATGTACACGGTCGTGTCGCAGCAGTAGCGACGTGTCGTGCGTATTACTCTACTACGGTAGTAAACTTTGTGTAACCTAAAGAGGATTCTAGGAAACAACAACAACAACAACAACAACAACAACAACAGAAGGTAGGTGTAAACGCATCGCATCGAGCTCATGGCTTCATGAGTTATGCATAGGACGCGACAACGACGTGGGAGTTCACGCACGCAAACGCACGGGCATCGAGTGACACCGCATGAAGAATATATTTACAAGCCTGCCACACATGGTGCCTGAGTGTAGGAAAGCAGGATAAAGATGGACGACCGGCTGAGAAAAAAGTGTCGTCTCCCTGCATCCCTCCTGAACCGAGTTTGTTTACATTCAGATATTGCCTACAACTCACATACGCTGCGTCTGCCTGTCTATTGTCAATCGGTCTCTCTCTCATATTCTCTCTCTCTCTCTCTCTCTCTCTCTCTCACACACACACACACACACACACACACACAAATGCATCTCCGTAACGTTATTACCGAGTTTTTGAACGTAATCAGTTACATGATTTGTCAAACTAGAGTGTATTAGTATAGGCCTATCATGATCACTATCATCATCATCATCATCATCATCATCATCATCATCATCATCAGCTAAGTCGTAGGTGACGTGTCGCATAAGTTATATAAATGATATATATATATATATATTTTTTTAGTTAAAACGTTAAATAAAAACAGTTTTCATCATATTGAATATATCATGTTTTACCTATGTTTACTGTTTCTGTAACATAAATTATAACTTTCGTGTCTTATCAAAATCAATTACTCGGCTTCAGTGTGCGTGTGGACGCGCGCGGGATCGTAACTGTGTGATGAGTTGAAAAGTTTTGGATGATAAAGAAAGTGAGTTACGTAGATTGGCGAGAACGGATTGAACTACCTGGAAAATCTAGAGAAAGTTTACAAAGTTCGCTTGAATGAAATCCGGGATATTTAACAAAGTGTAGGTTAAAATTGCTGACATTAATAGCGAAAATTAAATTCTGCACTGGGAGAGAAATAGTCCAGGATCATCATATTCAATAAGGATTAAACCAAAAACGGTTTGTTCCGGACCCAAACTGGACTACAGCTGGTCACTCCTACGCTTCTTGAGACGTCTCTATCCTTTCGGGGGTCGTCCAGTCGTCCATTCGGGTTCCAGACGCATTCGGTATATCGGGTAAGATATTAACTTTAGCCGATAACGAACATAATTCAGGAACTTCTCCCAATGATTAGACATCTTTTTTAAGTTCACAACCATTACGTCGTGCGAGATAAAAGCGGTTTCTCGAAATACAAAGATCTAGTGACAGAAAACCGGAGGTCCTTCAAATATTAATATTTTGAAAGTGCATGCCATTGAGGTAAAAATTTTATCTGTAACACTTTGTTAGAAATAAATACACTGTTTGTTTATAGAGATAATAGAAATTAAAAAATTGTTTACAATTTAGATTATTTTAGTTTTACTATCTCATATTTATTTACTTTCATAGGGTACACTTTAGGTCATACATTAATAGTTTGGTGTTTGGGGATATAAATGCATTCATTTTTCTGATTGTTTACGTCATGTAAATCCGAACTCTGATAGCTATCATCATCATCAGCATCTAGATCTGGGACATTCACATTTATTGTACAGGCTACATCTTTCTAGATCGGCTAATATTTCTCTTTATGTCAACTTGCTTATACTTCAGCGATATTTTTGTTGTCTTATTTCCTCTACTTATGTTAGGCGTACTACTTTTTTTTTATTTCTCCTATACCACTTTATTTTTCCGTTTATGTTGAATAGTTGTCATTCACGTCTGATATCTTCACTTGTTTTCCTACCTTGTAAGGCAAGACCTCGTATCTGAAAATGGCACCTTCTGTTCTTTTAATCTGACTTCTGCGTTTGACTCAAATCTAAAACTGTTCACTACATAGGCTTACAAATAGAAACAGGTTCATAATTATTCAAGTGTACCCTTCTTTCTTCTGTTCAATAAGAAACGCGGAACATTTTAACACAGAAACAATGTTATACATTGTGATGGTACATCTCATCACATATGTATAAGATATATTATAACGATAAGATATAAATAACAAGTACTAGCATAAGCCATGAAAGAAAAAAAAAACTTATTAAAAAGTATGTAACTAACATTAAATTATCAATTCCAACATCCAACAAAAGTAACCAAAGAAGATTATATTAATATTATATAAGAAACAGTAGTTATAAAAGGAAATCCAGAAAAGAACAAACAAAGAAAAATTTCTAATAACGTGACAAAACCCAATAGTTATGGTAGGTGAGGGGCATGAACATTAACACGAACTACAAATGGACTGATAATAAAAGAAAAATGAAACGGGCGACTAAGAATATCACAAGAAAAATCAACATTGAATAGAAGAAATGAGAAGAGGCAAAGAACCAGATTTAGAACTGAGAAACAGAAGTTTGTACCAAAAAACATGACAAATTACCCAATCTAATGAGTAAACTAATCCCATTCTTTTAATAAACAATACAATTGATAGGAGTACCCAATAAAGATAATATAAAATTAAGAATGCAATGCAGTAGAGTAAATAATAACAAAATATGTAATAATTTAAGAAACCAGTGTAAATCTATGAGTTCAAACAAGTGAAAATAGTGAGAGCCCAAAATAATTAAATGATGATCAAAAGATCATAATATAAACCAGTGGGGAAGTGAAAGCCAGTGGGGGTTATCATTAAAGTGATAAAGGTCTTATGAACCACATATATGGAAATAAGAACCAAAATATAGTGACAAAGTGTTTTTTTATTAAGTGTTTTGGTAAAATCCAATGTACTATGTTATGTATAATTATTTATTCATAAGGATTGAACACTTATTCATTTTTAAATAATGCACAGTTATTGGCCTATGCTATAATTTAAATAATAAGATATAGTGACATATAAAAGAGTTAGGGTAATAAACACCCATGTTCAGTTATATTAGAAATAGTTAATATGGGAGCCTGTGTGCACCATTAATTTATATGTTATAAAAAGTTTTGTTAAAAAAAATGTTAGTTATTTAGTGAACAGAATGTTCATAAACTGTTCAAAATGTTAATCAGGTAATTGGGAAAGATCTAATATTATAAAAAGGATATTGTACAGAAATAACTAACTGTTAGACATGTAAACTAAAAACAAAAGCTTGGTTTTGATAAAATATAAAGATGTTAATGGAGGGAGATGTATAAACCATCCACTGCTATCATAATATAGATAATGAACATAATTATAAAGTGTTTAGTAAGCCACTAAGCTGACATGGCTTCAGTATTATTGTTATTGTCAGAAAAATAGGTGTAGATATTTTAATTAATTATATTGTATGAAAAGCAGGAATACTCAGAATTATATTTGGTAGTAAGAATAACAATATTAGAAGATATTAGATCTGTAAGACATACAACACAAATGTCAAACAAGATTAGGTCAATGCCTCAAAACACAAAAGTATAAACCTGCCAAAACAGTAGATAAGAGGCCAAAATGGGGCGAGATTAGTATCAAAACTATTTAATTTTAATGAACAATAAAATGGTACTAATTAAAAATAAATGTAAATCAAAATAAATAAAACGTAATCTGAGGTGACAAAATTAAAAACGCCAATTTTCAAAAATAACTTAGTCACGTGACGTGGGGTCAAGGCTCTAGACCAATCAAAAACACCAAAAGCTAGGTCACCAACGAGATTTAAATATTTTTAGAGAGACAGTTGGATTGTTAGATATAAAACTGAAAACTTCAACAGCATATTGCTGGCAGTAAAAAATTAATATTAAAAGAGTGAAAACTTACTCCAGGAGAGGCGATTCCGATAAAAGTAATACCGAAAAGATCGACAACACATGACACGACACCAGAACCAAGATAAACCAACACACTAACGAGAATCTGAGAAAATAGATACCACTCAAAAGCGTCCATCCCGTATATACAAGGCAACGGTGAGAAATTTTGGTTAATTCCAGCAGAATACTACATAACATCACAACACAATTTCCACTAAAAAACATAGCTGTTCCAGCTACTAACTAAGACCGAGAGAGTGTACTATAACTAAGACTTTATTTAAAACACTTTAATTGGAATTTAAAGAACGTATTTTTCTGAGGTGAGAACTCAATAGTCCGCCATGTTGTGTTACTGAAGGCACTGTTGCAAACTGTAAGCGAACAACTTTGGAAAACATTATTATATACATTTTGTTAGTCGATAAGAAGTAAATATATTTTGTAATGCATTGTATTTTTAAGTAGAAGCATATTTCCTATCTTTCCTAGCAACTCCAAGTACCCATTACCTGAGAAACATAAAATATATTTATTGTGAATTTTTTTGTTATTACGGACTATTTGTTACGGCGGATGAACTCATCCAATTGTAAATCCTCGAATAATGAAACGGTAATTTGACCAATGTTCCAAAGAAATTACAAACAAAAGATATAATTTGTCAATCGTACCAGTCCTATTTTATTCCAATAAAGTAATTATAAAGACTATTAATTACAGGAACCAGAAGAGAAAATTTGAGGAGGGCGCAAGGACATCCAGACACGAAAGTAGATCCAGTGGGCTGCTTACACGATCTATTTGACCATTACTAAACAAATATTAATCACGCGCCGATTTCAAACGGACGGTGACACACTAAATTCTCGTTCCTATACAATCGTTGCTAATCAACGAATACTGAACGACAACACAGGAAACGACAACAAAATAACTAATATAATTAATAGTCACAACATAAGGACATTTACGAACCGATTAACGAGTACAACCAAGTTTTGAAGGGTAACTTATTTCGTTATCCGCAGTTCGTAAAATACACCCGTAACTATTCAGTTTGTTATAGATTGACGCATCCAACGTGGGCCTTTAAGACTCACAGATAAACCGTCACGCACGGACAGTTTGTTATAGATTGACGCCTGCAACGTGGGACTTTACAAGTCAACTCCACACCTTTGCACTATTCTGTTTGTTATAACATATTATGTGGAAAGTATAAAACTGAAAATAAATAAATCAATTATTCGCCTTATCGGCAACACATGTTGTTAAGAAAAGACACCGTTAATGCACCTCCGTGTGTCTTCACAGGTGTTAAGTGCTGTCATTTACCCTCTACAGAAAACACGTATTGTGGAATTAATTCCAATATAGTTGTTATGATCATTTAAGCTTAGCAAAGTATTTCTTCATTCTGGTGATTTAATTTCATAATTAGATACTTATCGTGCAACATTTAGATGAAACGTATTCGTTGAACACCAGAAAGGAAATAATACGATCCTACTATATTTTACGATCTCCATTGCTGTAGGTTATATTGTATAATAAATGTCACTGAGAATTACTGTGGCCAGCAGTAAGGGCTATCACCTGTGTCGACGTCTCTGGTAAACCACTTTGTATGTGACCAACAAATGACTATGTTTTCTTTGTAGGCGTGACAGAGTAGCCTTACTTCCTTTGCCAGTCTCATTTTTTTAAATGATAAATTAACGTTGAAAATAAACAGTGAAGTAATGAAATGAAGCTAAGTACAAACTAAAACAGATTATGTTCGTTTTTTTTTTACTGCATACTCCATTACAATTGTCTAATTGTAAGTTTTCCTTATTTGAATTACAATGTCTTTATATACATTTACATCAAGTAATAACGAACACGTATTGCATAACATAGCTTACAATGCTTTATAGGCCTATGTAAACATTTCATTATTTACAATGAAAGAACTTACTAGATTTATATTGCACTGATAAATGTTTTGAATTCCTTTAGATGGATCCTTTATAAAATCTACTTTTGCAGGTGGCCAAGTTCCTCTTTTTGTCACTATTGGTTAAATTATGATTCTGATTTTTTAACATTTCATACTCATATATGACGTGATCCATTGTTTGTTCTCCTGCATTGCACTGGCACAGTGGGTCGTTTATTATCTCGAATCGGTGGAGGTAAGATAATATCTCGTTTTCCCGTGTCCATTCACTATTGCCATGAAGTTGAAAGTCATTTTCAGTTTTGTTTGTAACCTGTCTTTGATATTAGGGAAGAACATTTTAGTTACTGCTGGATTCTCAGTAATTTCTGGCCAGTTGCTAGCAATATAATCGGAAGAAGGCTAATAAAAGAAACAAAATAATAACGTACACAAGTGACTTCATATCCATTGCGGATTAAAAATCCATGAGCAAATAAATGTTTATCACGTCCAGATAGCAAATTTATTGGTAAAATTTATTAGGATAACTGAAATTTGGCAAATAAAAAGAGTTCATGTGTATGGCATGACGAGCTTCGGCTCGTGTGTGCAGGCTTAACGTCATAAATATCTGGTCTGTTAATTCTCTAAATATGGGATTAGATTTTTGAAGTATTCTTGTATCCCGTCGAAGTGTTGTTGTGATTATTGTATCTCGATTGTTGAAGTATATTTCTGCGCGCCTTTTTTATTTTTAATATCATGTGTGTATAGTTTAGATACAGTATACATTTTACCTTATTCAATTTGGGACTTGCCTAGATAACCGCACCAGCTATTGCAATAAATGATGATTTTTATTCATATAAATTTTACCGAAGTATAAACAACCATACTTTTACTTATAGCCCTATTTATTGTGACACTAAAGTCACATTAATTATTTCAAAACGAAAACTGAGAGTTTAATAATATTTTTAAGACACGCAATTTTTAAGATAATAGACGCCACGGGCCTGTTCTTGTTTTGTGTACGTTATGATTTAGATTATTGTTTACTGCCACATTTCGATTGTTTGTTACACACGTTATTTGTAATTGTGTGGTTGCGTTTCCTTTGTAAGTGTTTTACTTTATGCATATTTGTGTCTTCCTAGATGAAGATGGCGCGCGCGATTACGCTGTTAGAAAACCTCGGAAATCTGCCTACTGAACTAAAATGTCGGAAGGTCACGGCACGGTTTTATAGGAAATGACATTCTACAATGGTGGTGTAATGAAAAACGATGGTGTTCTAAACTTAACTTACTTGTTAAAACTTAGCTGGAAACGTCGAATTTACTGTAGTGCGATTTTTAATAAATTTAGCTTTATTATGTAAACCACTGTTATTATTGCCAATAAATACGAGAACATAGTAGGCCTAATCTTGTTTTTAGAAAAGATAAATCAAATAATACTGTATGGATTATCATCAGCAACAGATCTGACAGTTTCCTGTCAAATGATCTACCCTGAACAGAACATAGTTGCGGTGGATAACAAATGATTAACAGCGTTATATCCTTACGTCACGTAGGGATGCCTAAAACCCCAGGAATTCGTTGGTGAAGAGACAAATACCAGAGATTATATATTTCTTTTATATAGAGAGATTTATATTTCAATCCAGAATTAATTTGGGAAGATGGCTATATCTACAGTAAATGGAATCCTGTGGGATAACCAAATCACAGCAGAAAGTAAAACCAAAATATTTAAAACCATTGTTAGAAGTATCATGACTTACTTACGGCTCAGAAGTTTGGACTACTAATAAACACACCAGAACAAAATTAATGACTGCACAGATGGATGTTTGGAGACGTTCGGCGAAAGTATCCAGACGCGAGAAAAATAGAAATGATGTCATTAAGGAGAAAATAAATCTGAAAAATTCAATTGTTGATTTTATTCAAACAAAAAATTACAATAGTATGGACACACGAAAAGAATGGCACAGGAAAGATTGCCAAGGAGAGTTATGGAATGGACTCCACCAGGAAGAAGGAAAAGAGGAAGACCACCTGGATAGAAGAAATTCAGACTATTTTGAGGGAACGAGAGGTTGAAGAAGATCTATGGATGGACAAACAATGAGAATTCAATCACTTCTGTAATCTTTGGTTCTGGAAAATGTGTAAACATTGTACAACCGGAATAATAATAAATAGGCCTATATTTCATTTGCGAAAAAGACACACAGAGATAACCTGACCTAGGGATATTTTATTTTTTCTAGCGTGAAAGCAGTAAACTACACGGCTGAAGGATGGAGCTTTTCTTTTAACGTTAAATGGCCTATTATATGGAGGGGAAAATGTACATCACCGTCTAAAAAATTTCCAGATTGTCCGTTTCCAGCAAAACAGAGTTGTCGCAAGGCGCCTACCATGTCAATTTTTTATAAATGTAATTAGCATTCTAATGGTTAATAATTAACTGTCCTCTGAATCTGAGTAAAAATATATGTTTATTTTATGGTTTATTTTATGGTAGAGAAATAAATCTTTATTTCTCTACCATCACGGAACCATTACTTTACACATACGACGGTGTGAGTCAATTTTGGTCGCAGTTAAAGTGTAACGTAACTAATCTTCAGTTCGTTGTTGAAGATTTGTTGAGACAGTCAACGGAAATAAAGATATTACAGAAATTAATTGTAGGCGTATATGAGTTCAATGAAAGGCTGTTTCTACGACCTACTGTAACTCTGTCCTGTGTTAGATATCTGTCCCGAGAACTGATGTTATGTTTCTCTACCATGATACAGTAAACGTATTGTGAATTAATTAGTATTCAATTTAATTGTATTGAAGTCAATATTTTGGCAGAAATATAAGTGCACGAGATAGCACTACACCGCACTTTGTTACGTCCGGTAATTTGTTATTTCCAGGAAAACGTTTCTAATCGGTGCTTTCTAACGTCTTCACACTCCAAAGTCGCTCGAAACAACGCTGAATGGGCTACTGCGTTGTGAGATTGTGGAAGGGGCCACCGAAAAATTGAAAACGTATTTATTGGCGGTTATCAATAAAATATGTGACAACATATTTTGCATTTTAATTTCTGCAGTCGGTATATCTCTGCGTCCCAGCGTAGCAATTCCTGTTCCTTATGTATTGATTTTATGTTTTTTCTAGAATGAACTACTAACCGTTTCCTAATCGGCTGCCGTTGGTCGTAATTACAGTATAACGAAATCTTTCTCAAAATATTTATTGTACAATTTCAGGTGGTTTAAAATAAGATAATCTTCTCTGTTCTTCACTATACCACACAATTTTGTCATGGACGATTATCTCTGGGAACTAACATTTGTATATTCAAATAACCTCCGTTTTCCTCCAAAATAGCAACCATTTCCGCTGAATTATATCATTCCTCGTTTAAATATTATTGGATGTTTATGTCAGTAACCAGTGATGACACAATTGTATCTTTTAACGTAAAAGTTATTTTGGATATATTCAATACTTACAAGATACTAAATCATTATTATATTTCGGAATATGTAAAATTAAGTTTCATTTAATTATCTACAAAACACTTTAGGAAAATTTAACATGAATGTTTAACTGAAGCTACATTGTTTCTATTGAGAGGTGTACTTTTGAACTTTATCGCTTTTGACTCATAATATGATTAGGCCTATCCTTACCAAGAATTGATAACGGCATCCTACTTTGAAAACAATAAAAATATACTATCACACTTGAGAATAAGCATCTTCATTATCAGAGGAAAGTTTGTTTATCATTACAAGAGATTGTGAAGTTAGAACAAAGTTTCTGATTTTTTTTGCTTTCCTAACTAAAAATTTTTTCATGATACACTAACATATCCAATAAAATGTTTTCAGTAAAACAAGCTTTTGTTTAAAACTACAGTGAGCGTACAATAAAAATTATAAATTTACAAAAGTACAGTGACATATGACAGTTCCGAGACATAAAAACGTTAAAAGATGAGAATTTTACTAAATAACAGTCTATAGAGATTGCAATTTCATTCAGAATAATAATAACGTAAAGACCATTTGTACTAAATGATACATTTTTATCGGCAATTGTTTAGTTATTTCGTTAATGTTTATTAAAATTTTGGATTTTAGAGAAATTTTCACGTGCTAGAATCATCTGTACCGTCCCTTACAACACATACATTTTATACAATTGTACAAATCCTGGTTTCTGTTCGTATTACAAAATGTTTGAACAAAGAAGCAGGAAACAGAATCTTCCATTGTTTGGAAGTACAGGAACTAATATAAACGCAATTAGTTCAGATTTATTTTAGAATCCCCAGTAACTGCGATTGACTGCTTCCTGCAAGGCTGTCGTATTAACCAGATTTTCCGAAACCTCCTTTACAATACAACTCTAATTTAAATCCCCGTAATAAATTTTTTCATTATCGTCCCTTTTCCTCTTCACAATAGTGGATAGTAAATTAATTTTTCACTATTAGAGTGAATCTCCTCCTACCCTTTGTAACCTGACCACTACAGACACCCTCCCCCAGTGATTTAATACAATGGCTGCCGCCGTTTACATCCCCAGTACAATGATAGCTCGTAATTTGTTAGAAGGGCTTATAGAGAAAGAGAAGAGAGAGTGAGGGAGGGAGACAGAAAGAGAACCCTCTCTCCTAACTGAAGCCATCAATTTACCTACCCTTATTTATAGACCTAACTTGAGAACGAGTGAGGCAGACAACCTTCAGATACTAAATCGTGATTGGTTTATATTCTTTAACCCCGGCGAACAAACAGATACAATTATATTAACGAGCCCGCAATGCCTGAGAGAATCTTCTGTCAAAACGACTCTGTACGGACATTACATAATTATAATTCCTCTCCTACACTTGTACACGTATGCGCCTGTATTAGGAGTGATGTAGGTATAACTAGAAACTCTTTCCTGGACTATGTTTGTGTGTTAGTAACACGTTTGAATTGTAGGAATTTTCTATTTTATTTAAGATAATACTCCACAAATTACTTTTTTCTAAACAATTCAAGAACGCTTAACTACATACAAGAAGGAAATCTTTATCAGTAAACTTATATAATTGGAAGGATTCAGCGCACAATATGCAATTTGCGAGAGAGAGAGAGAGAGAGAGAGAGAGAGAGAGAGAGAGAGAGAGAGAGAGAGAGAGAGAGAGAGAGAGAGAGAGAGAGAGAGCACACAGATATGGCAATATGGTTAGCTGCTAAAATGTTCTGAGCAGACCTTCCAGGATTTGAAGAAATTAACAAATACTTCGAATATAACTGGATATATGTAAATATAGCCTATAGGTACAAGTTGCATACGGTTTTTCAGCTTACAAACGTGAATGCGATTCGTAAATTACAAGTCACATTTCCAATCAATATAGGCCTATGATTATATACAAGGGACAGAACGTATGTAGACGAAAGACTAAGTTTTTGGTTTACATTTTTTCTAAGTAAAGACTTGTCTACATCTTCAGAATTCTTCTTCTTTTTTTACGTCGGGTAATCGCTACTTAGCAACCGTTGTGCTGCACAGTGTTATGCACGCACAAGCACGTTACCAACATTTTTCTACAAATCACTTTTAGCCCCCTAGGTTGTCCTTGCTTCAGTTTTTTCATTCTATTCAAGATAGCACGATAAGAATAATAATTTCACCGCAAACATTTAGAAAGGCACTGTCGTCCCTAATTGTAATATTTGTACTGGTGGTTCAACCGAAACTGAATTAAAGTGAGAAGTACTCTTAGATACAATATCTAAGTGAATTATTGCGTGTGTGTGTAGTTCGAGAGCGTGAGGGGGTGAGATAGTCAGAAAATACGCGAAGGAATTTGAAGGATGCTCTTACGTTACACGCAAGTACACACACTTTAAGATATTCGTACTTTTTTCACAACATTTTTTGACGCCACTTAAATGCAAATGTTCCTTCTTTGAGATGAAGCTTTGTTAAACTGTAATCATACCTCTTTTATAAAAATTAAAAGTGATTATAGTTGTTGGAAGATTAAGAACGGGGACGCCGCCATTACATAATGCGTGACATACCTAATAGTAATAATAATAATAATATAGGTGGGGGAAAGAGTCTTGTAATTTAGTGACTGGTGCAACAGAAGCCTTTGGTGTGCAGGATGCGAGAATCGAGAGTAGCTGTAAAATACTCACACTTGGATGGATGGATGAATGAGATTATTAATAATAAAGAAGACTGAATAATTTAAATTCCCGAAAACATGCCTGGACACTACGTATGGAGAAATAAAATATACTAACAATTTTAAATATCTTGGGGAAAACATATCCCGAAACGCCTCAGACAAAGAATTCCTTAAGATAAGGAAACTCAAATTAGCAAAGCCCTTTACTCTAACCCGGGAACTGTGCGGAAAGAAAAACGTTTCCAGAAGTGCGAAAGACCGCCATTATAGCACTGTGATCAGGCCGGTGATCATGGAGCGGAAACAATGTGCTTTCAAAATTTGGAATTCTTCGGAAAATTTATGGCCCAAGAAAACCGAAGATGGGTACAGGCATAGATCCAAAGAAGAACTGTACAGGGATCTGGAAACGGCTTTCCAAAGGAAAAGACTGAGATTCCTTGGACATATGGTTCGGATGGATCGGTCCAGAAAACAAATTTTCAACTATATTTGGCAACTTTCCAGTCTGAACGGATACACCAAACAACTCAAGGAGGAAATGATGAAACTGGGTATCGATTTGAACGACTGTCTGGATAGAAATACATGCAGAAACAAAATTCAAAATCTTGGGGGTTCTCTGCTGTGAGAAGAAGACGGGAAATGGGTGGACAGTGGAAAGGAAGGCGGCGCATGGTGTGCGCGAATGAGAGCCTTCTGGCAGGAGAAGAAAATGAAATGATATTCGCGTGGTCCACGGCTGGCCTGTTCGTATAAAAAAAAAGAAGAAGCATATTTAAGTTACATTAGAGGCATATTTAATTTCTCCTACCTGTTAATAGTTCTATTAAATATTGTAAAAATAACGTTATTATTAAAGTTTTGTAAACGTATTTTTCCATACTAGTAATATGGTGTCGAATTACGGGATGCATAGACGTATTTTTAGAATCTCAGGCACTTAGCGGATGCTTCCGTATTACATGAATCGTAGATGAAAATAGGTAACTGGGGAAATGGGTAAGGCATATCTAACTTAATACACAGCCAGGATCGTCATCATATTCTAACGGTTTTAGGCTTTAGCGGCCTGTTCCTATTCCACAGTCCACCATTTCTTAGGTCTAAAAATTTTCTTCCGCCTCTAGGGTTGTAATCTTTCGCTATCTTCGGTATTCTACTTTCTTCCATTCCACTGATGTGTTGAATACACTGTCTTCTCTATTCTTTAATTCTTTCATTTACTGCAAAAATATCTAAATTACTTCTTATCTCTTCATTCTTACATGATCTCACCTATTACACCGTTTAACTGATCTCAGAAAAGACACAGACACGGTAAGGTGCTTATTTCCGCACGGAATAAAAACGGAATTGAAGGTAAAAAGACTGAGGGACAGATCTCCAAAGTACGGACGGAGGAGACAACGGGACGTGTCTACCTGAAGTACTAAGATCAGCTGGGGAATAGAGGAAATAATAAGTAGACATTGAAAACGACTGTAAAACACTCATGAAGGTGAAAATATTGTAACGAGAATCCTATATAACAGCCTAGAACGTCCTCCACCCGTCCTTCCACTAGTAGAGAAGGTGTAACTCAGTCAAGGCCGTGCTCAAGTACGTTCCAGAGTACTCAGGAGAACACTAGAAATACGCATTAGCTGGCGTGCAGTAAGGAGGGAAAACGATTCAGGACCTCCGCACGACCTAAACAAACAGAGGGTCTGGCTTAGTCAGTTCAGTTCGTTGTGCGATTTTTCCTTAGCGCAGATCGAGTGTTTGTTGAAGTATTGTAGTGAAATGTTATCGTGTGTTATAATTAGTGTGGAACTCTATTATTTGACATTATTATTGCGTGTGGGTAATTTTAACTGGAATTACTGTACGAGCTGATTTCAAATTATTATTTGTGAGTAATTAAAGCTGGTTATTAGTGACGGCAATGGTGTCTGTATTTTGTTTTCCACTGTACCATACGACGATCAGTGATACCGTCGTAACATCATTATGGTAAACGTTCAATAGAGTAAACATTGTCTGCTTAATCGGACACAATGGCGCTGATCTCAGTGTAGCTGCAGATGAAGGATGTTTGGTGTTTAATCCTACAACATGATATGGATGGGATCGAACAAATAAACGCCTTGGAAAGAGTGGATGAAAGTCCTATGACAGTGGTAGCTGTCACACCGCTGACTAATGTTTTCAATGTCTGATTATGTTTTTTAAAGAACACAAATTGATATTAATTTCAACCTTTACTGAGAAGAGCATTTGCTAGAAAGTACTGAGGTGAATACTAACTGCTGCTAGGTGACAGCTCAACAGTGTTAGTAAAACACCAAGGTACGTAGTAATAACTGTGTTTGAAGGTCGCCCCTAACAATCGTATTTGTTAATTTGTTTTAACTTGGATACTAATGGAAGAAATTCTTGAGGTGAATACTGACTAATTGCTGCTAGGTGAAAGCGCAACTATCTTAGTAAAAAACGAAGGCACATAGTAATAACAGCATTTGAAGGTAAGTCAACATGATTCAGGCGATTATTTTGGTTTACGATGCATGCTTTTATCAGTTAAGCGACCTGACTAATAACCATAATAGTAATGATGGCAATAATAACTAAATGTTAATCAACAGCGAGGCGAATGCTGTTTTTTTCTCGGATGGAAGACCGTGATCTCTTAACGAAGCCACTTGTCCGTTAGCCGTTGAAATAATAATTTGGTTATTATTGTATATTACACTTATATTCACAAGAGTATTGTTGGCGATATAATACGAGGGACATTCAATAATTAAAGAGACAAACTGATCTAGAGAAAAAATGGTGTATTTTTACAAAATGACAATTTTCCTATTTTTTAACATAATCCCCCCCCCCCCAACACTAATACACTTGTTCCAACGATGAATCAGCTTTTTTATGCCTGCAGCAAAGAATTCTTTATTTTGACGTTTGAACCAGTCTCCCACAAATTTTTTGACTTCTTCGTTGTTGTTGAATTTCTTACCACGTAGCGATTCCTTGAGTGGGCCAAACAGGTGGAAATCTGATGGTGCCAAGTCTGTGCTATACGGGGGGTGTGGTAGTGTCTCCCAGCCAATAGCGTTGCTTCAGCTCTGTGCACACTCTGAGTCTGTTGTCCTTGTGTTGTTGCGTTAACTCTTTTGGAACCCATCTTGCACTTGTTTTGCGGTACCTTAGCTTGTCACTGATAATGCTATAAACTGTACCAACACTTGCTTGCAAATTTTCAGCCATTTGTTCAACTGTAACACGACGGTTTTCACGAATCATATTGTCTATTCGAGATTCAAGCGCAGGAGCTGAAACTTCCTTTGGACGTCCAGATCGCTGTTCGTCTGTCACTGAGGTTCGACCGTTTTTGAACTGATCCACCCACTTATAAAAATTTCCGCGATTCATGCAACTTTCACCATACTGTTTAGTCATTCTAGAATAGATATTAGAGGGTTTTTCACCTTCAGAAAGTAAAAATCGAATCACTGAACGTTGTTCAACTAATGTGGAAACTTCTAGCGGACTTGCCATTGTTAAATGAGATTTTGAGGTTATAAGCAAAACAATTTTCATGAAACAGCTGCTCAGAGATCATCCCTGCCAACAGTTTTTTCTCTAGATCAATTTGTCTCTTTAATTATTGAATGTCCCTCGTAATATTAATGTTCTAAGCTACATAAAACTATAATTAAGGCAGTTGGTTTCACATGAGTCGTCAACTCACAAACTGAAGACACCTAACAGAAATTTGCAACCAAAACATTTGGGTAGGCAAGGGACACTGACATTCAATCACAACCCCTACTTGAAAAATTCCTAAAATTCGCTTTCTTCTTCTTCTCCTTCTTTAGCACTACAGCCCAATGTGAGCCCTGGCTTCCAACACCAATCTTCCCCAACGTCTCCTGTCTATTGGCATCTCAGAGTAACCCTTCACGTCCGTTCTTCTTAGATCTTCCAGCACATCATCCAACCGTCTTATCCTAGGTCAGCCCCTCTTTCTGCTTTTATAGACTTCCACCCTCAAGATTTTCTTTGGCATACGCTGATCATCCATCCGCTGTAGGTGACCTAGCCATTGTACTCGTTGAGCCTTTACGAATCTTACAGTGTCCTCAAGCTTCAATAGCTCATCTATCTCCTGGTTGTTTCTTATTCTCCATTCGTCATTTTCTTTAACTGGGCCATAAACACGTCTCACAGTCTTTCTTTCAAGTCTACCAGAAATTTGCAACCAAAAAGCCTGGGTAGGCAAGCGGCAGTGACATTGAATCCACTACCTGCAAAATTTCTAAAATCCGCGTATAAGGTACGATAGTGGTATCAAAAACATATGAAGAAGGACTCGATATAACATTTTTTGTGTAGCAAGTGCAGCTTATATAATTCAGTAAAGAAAGGTGCAGTCAAAAGAAACCACAGAACGTTTGTCTAACTTGGAGAAGACATCTTTGCAAGACGGGAGGTTCATTTGTTCATATAACATAAACTGGAATAGAAGCGGCGAACAGTTATTGGGAAAGTGTGCACACAACAGTCAATAGGCAATAACAGGGACTATGATGATAAATTCATGTGCCTGTCATATTTGCAGCTCATTTCTTCCTTCTTTCCGACACCTACTGTCGATCCGCTGGCGATCTGACTGCTCCGCATCCCTCAGGCCACGTCCTGCAATATTCTGTTCATTTCATGCCTGAATCGACTAGTCACTTCTTTCCTATATTTTTTAGAAGACCAATCAGTAACTTTGCTATCGATGCGTTTCTATCTTTTCTTAAAGTATGTCAATTATATCGGTCTCTTATCGACAGTGTATTTATTTTACTGCTTGTCTTTATATCTGTGTTTTCTCTTCCGTTTTATTAGTGTCGAGTCTCTAAAACCCTCCGCTACAAAATCTTCTTCCGCAAACACCATCACCGTCGCACTGAATCTACTTTTAAAACGTGATAGCAGTGGATATCAACGCATATTTATGAATATAGAAATATTTTGTTTGCAAGCATCGTAAATATTATTTTCTTCTTTGGTACGTGTACGTGTCGGATCGTTGAGATAATTTCACGTCCTCTGAATTAACCAAACCCTCGCCTCTATCTCTCTCTCTCTCGTTCCGCGGACAGTGACGGCGCATGCACGGCGGCGGTGTTTCGTCATTCCAATTCTGCGCGGATAAACGTTATTAACGGCGGGCGAACATTTTATCGCGAAGATATATTTAAAACGAACGTCGCAACACCAGCGCCAGAAGTTCCTGTAGCTGTATTTCGTGTTAGGGAAGGCAGGCAGGCACGGCGCATACCGAGCGGTGGCGTACCGTCGTACTCGCGCTGCACGCAATCATGAATTTTCCTACGGCGGCCGTAATTTACCTTTCGACATTTTTTACCTCTGGGATATTGTTTATCGCAGCGGCCGCCGCATGAATTATTATAAGTTATTAGCGAGTGAGGAGAAAGCGAAGTTGGATTTTTTTCAGCGTACAAACGGAGCGTTTAATATTGTATACGGTGCAGCTTATATTAAATATAATGTTAGAATTTCGCACACCAGCATCGTGCTTCGCTGTGCCGTCCACGCCAGGCACTGTACCATACAGTCGCTGTATATCGTACACATTATGCATACTGGTGCGACGTATCAAACGCACAATACGAATTAAGCGATTTCTTTAGTGCTCTGCAGGATTGTCTGAAAGATTTCCAATGACGATTTTTATAACTGAAGGAAACCAATTTGAATTGTAATATACGCGAATGAAATTAAGCCGCACCAAATGACGTAACAACAAACACGTGAATTTGCTTACGTCAGTAAATTAAACCTCACGTTTGCCACTCGTATATGTTATATTTATTGAGCTGTTGTGTAGCACTTCCAAACATGTGTAGTTCATCTTGTTATTTGAATTGGCAGTTTCTGTAATTCCAACTTTGTCGTGCTTACTTGCTGAACTGGTTCCTGTCATGCTCCGGACGAGGCCTTTCAGTATATCCATCATTATCAAGTCCTAAACCACGACTCAATTCCTTGTTCGTGGTTTAGGACGTGATAACGGTGGATATACTACAAGGCCTCGTCCGGAGCATGACAAGTAGCAGCTCAGCAAGTAAGCACGACAAAGTTGGAAACACGTGTAGCTTTAAGACGGCCTACCATGTTCCTGGCAACTAGTGTCCATCTACATTCGACGATATAGCCAACATCAAACAGATTTGAACGCATAGTCTTCCGTTGCCCAAAATCGATCTCCACACGTAAGTTCGGCATCAACGGACCACGGTATTCAAATCTAAAACATATCTGTGCCAGCTTTGCGTTCTCTAACATTCTCTCCTTTTGCTTTATCAATTCACAATAGTCGTAAATATCTGCGAAGTGCATCAGTCCATCTCCGATTCTTTCTGTCAAGTGTCGAGTCTCCCTATCATATTTTAATAACCGGTTCTCAGTGGCATCGTATATTTTCAATTTCCTGTTTTTTTCAATTTTCCTATTCCATAAATCCCATTTTTTACATCATATTAACCCGTCAGCCGTCAGAGTTTTGTCTCTTCTCTTCACCCATTCGTTGTTGATTGTTTATCACTCCCCAATAGCTTGCACCTAAAGTAACATTCATCGATCTCTTCATTCACAATCAGTGCCTCTTTTATTACAACTGCTCCAATATACAAGTATGTGGTCTTCTCTACCATGCTTTTTTTAAAAGCGACAGACCCTTAGATTTTAAAAATATCGGTTACCTTTTCTTCTTCTTCTTCTTCTTATTGTTATTATTACTGTCATTGATGATATTCTTTTGTACCATTATTTTTATATGTTGTAATAACGTCACTTAACAACATATGGAAACATCCAACATAAACCAAAATGAGCATCATGTCGACTTACTTTCAAATACAGTTATTACTACATGCCTTCGTCTTTTACTAACACTATTGATTTTTTGTTGAGCAGTCACCTATCAGCAGTTAGTATCACCTCAAGAATGTCTTCCATTAATATTCAAATTAAAAACCAACTAACAAATGGTTTAATCAGTATAAATTAAAAGTAATATAAACTTGTATTCTTTAAAAACATATTAAAACGTCAGTATTTAACAACTATCGTACACTCTTGCCAAGGAGTCCATATTTTCAATTCTATCCATACCACGTTCCAGGATTAAAACATGCGCGCCCTCTATACACATATCGTTTTCTCAACACTACACAGTGTCTGCCAGCATCCAATATCTACTCACTGTTTAGTCCAAATATTGATAATATTTTTCCATCTATGGTTTTGTCTTTTCCTGTACAACAGCTGACTGGTGGGCCACACAGCTCTTCCATTTCATGGAAGACTATTTTATCCTGTAGACGATACGTGTCTCTGAAAACAAGTCATCCTCCTTTAAGGATGATATTACTATTACTATTTAGAACTGAAACATAGCGAAATCCTTACTGACGAAAATAAAGATGTATTTAGTACTTACTTCATGATTACTGTATTTACTCCCACTTTGCTTTCATAATTTTTGTTCTATTTTTATTATTTCTGTACGAGTCTCCCACTTCTGTCTAAGTTCGTACCTCTATATAGGCCTATAGGCCTATGTGTCGACAGTTACTACTCGTCTTTTCTGGCATTCACATTACTATTAACATATTAATAAAGATGGTAAATTCAGCTCTCAAGTATTTTTAAATAATCCTACATATTTGAAAAACAATTAAAAGAAAATTCATCGCTTAACGATCATGGAACCAGGTAATTTTGTTTTCGAAATGCACATTTATCGAAAATTTTATTATAAAGGGACTAGGAGAAGAAATGAGCGACATAGCTAGCATATACAGCCCTGTATGCGTGCGCCCGTGCGTGATCTTCGAGTAACGATCGCTTGACGAACCATTCATTAGAACGGCGGTTTACAGAACTTTCTTTAGAAGTAAACAATACAATTACAAATATCTGCTGCATATAAAGTAAACTGAAATGCACCGGCAGTAAAGGTTATTTTTGTCTGCGCGGCGGATCCGAACAAGAGTTTGTTAAAAACATAAATTCAAGACACGAGATAAGGCGGATAGTTCTTTGTAAGTTTTAAAAGCGCATAACTTTATCGACAAACAGAAACCAAAATAAATACATTTAGATAACTTTGAATTTACAACTTGTTTACCGCTCAATGCTGAGGTAAATTATGCACTATATAGACGCTATGTCATTCATAAAGTACAAAAAGTATTTCGCTTGTAGTAAATAAATCATATTTTATAAAACATTTATGAGGCCGCCTCCGCGCCGCTGCTAGTAATTTACCCTTTATTCCTCATAACAGACATAACGTCGGGTCATGCGGTTTGATTACTAATGACATCAGACCGAACTTTCGACTTGCAGCAGGCTTGTTACTACGAATGTAAGTCTACAGTTTAAATGGCGATACAAATCTTCAAAGAGAACTACGCTTTGTTCAAACGGGTGATATTACAATTTTATTTCAATTTAATGTGTATTACCAGCCTTACACTATTTTAATTAACGAATAAGAAACATGCAGAACGAACAATAGAATCATATGAAGGAACGAATTATGCTACGGATTTAAAAAAATGATGCAGAGTACAGTGGATCTTCTTTTTCTCCTCAACTCAGAGGTTGGTGGGTTTTTCAATTACTTCTCGTCCTGCCTGGGACTTCCCGTCTCACTTCGCCCCTCGATCAGAGCGGTAAACCAATTTGAATGGCGACGTAGGTAACCAAAAATACTGCTCGTCTTTCTGCAGTGGTTTTAAACGGTAGGCTTACCTTTATTTCATCCACTCTCTTCAACACCTCATCATTTGTCACGCTTTCTGTCCACGGTACTCTTAAGGTCTATCTTCAGCACAGTGGATTATAGCGTCTATGACGATGATACTGTTTACAGAATAAAGAAAATAATTGGAGGTGGACAGGCTATTTGTCTTGACAAGATGAAGACGGATTGTAACGAAAGCGAAAACCGAGAGGTTACTTTAACATGCCTGAAGACACGGCTTCAATAGGCAAACAATATTTGATTGGGGAAAACCATTAGAGGCAGTGGATACCGATCCCCTTAAGCAACATCCTGACGAATTATAATTATTTTGTCGTAAAGATAACGCGGTGCCAAAGAACATTTTATTTGGACAGGAAAAATTAAAGAGTTTTTCCTGTGATAATGACGATGATGGTGATAAATTTATTACAGAACGCAATCCCTACGAATAGGATATTATTAATTTCAAAGGCCACTTGACGACTTTCCGGTGTCAACCTGCCAATGAATTAACTACCATAATTCTCACCTAATAAATCCGGTTTCCTGGCAGCTGTAATTGTACTGTGTTGCTACTGGGCTGAAGTCGATTACGAAGTCATGCCCAATCGATTGTCGTAACAATGTGGGTGCCATTTGCCAAATTATGAACACGCCGTGTCTATTTCGGTGTTATGAAGGTACTGGTTAGCAGACGTACCGTAAATCATGGGGGAAGGGAGTTTATTTGAACACATAATATTAAATAATTCAGTTAGTTATAACAATAATATAGTAACAGAATAATTTTAAAATGATAAACATTTTCATGGTAGATATGCAAAGGAAGTGTGTGTTCTTCCAGCTAGATCAGTGCGTAGTTTACTTTTCTCCAACAAATGTAACTTTCAAAGTCACTTCAAGGGTGAATGAATCAAGGTAATTATATTCCAAGGTAATTATATCGTACGGCACTAAGTACAATACTTTCTTTAAGTAACAACCGCTGGAATTTACTTACTATTTTACTTTAGTAACCATTAGTATATTTTACTATAGATACAAGTGACTGAAAATTTCGCCCGTTTCCAACGTAATGTGGCACCCTCGGTGGCAAAACAGATCGTTTCATGCTAAGATAATCTAAACAATAAATCGTGGCTGCTAACTGCTGTTTTGATAACTTTACTAGCTCAATGAAATAGTATGCCAAATTTTATTATTATAGACTCTTTTGGTCCTTGGAAATGCCGCAGAAGAAGCGGGGCAAGCGTACAAAGAATCAGAATGCATTCAGCCGACCATTAGTAGCCTATGGATTTTACATGCCTAAATCTCAACCGAGCCAGGGGCTGAAAAAAGCACCTTGAATATATAAGACAACGCTCACGACCACTACATCTGTAACAAAAAATCGATGCGCTGATCTACTAAATACGCTCAATTTGCGCTAAATACTTTATACGCCTCCTTAAATATGATAAATTTAAATATGTGAAAAACACGTGTCATAAAAATATAATCGGATCGCTAAATAGTTGAAACGCTCAAGAGCTCGAGGATACTTTACAATATCAGCCATTCAAAGGCTTGAAGGCACTATTCCTAAGACAGTTCACCTTCTCATCATTATTACAGTACTATTATTATTATTTTGTTATTATTACATAATAACATAAGTTCATTACAGAAACGAACATCAACATTGGAGCAATATATTTAATTTTTAGAAAGCCTTGTTTAGAGACGGAAAGAGAAAAAATGTACTTCATAATTTTTTCGGAGTGAGTAAATTAAAATTAATTGTGTGTTTTCCATGAACAAATGAAGATTAACGACACATAATAAATTAAGATTCTGTGTAGATAACACAAGGCGCTACCCTGAGTTAGAGCGTGAGCTCAAGGGGGGGTGCGCGCGCGTTGAACGACTTTTGTAATGGCCAGTATATCAGGCAGTTGCATTTCAGTCTCGACTTGTTAATTAACAATAATTGATACTATCAGACTGAGTAAATTTAATAGTAACATTTTGCTTTTAATTAATTTCATACTTGCATCGATTATTGATTTATAATTTCGCACGTTTTAAGTATTCTGTCATTCTGCACATAAACCATATGCGTTTTCCGTGTTTAAAAAGAGACACACCTTGAGCTCTTTCACCTGCACACATGCACAATTACGTGTGCACACAGCTGTTAGACTTCCATGTACCTGGGATTCTGTTTATTTACATACAGAGTGCGGCCATTGCGCTACTGGTTATAGGCCTGTACTAAGCCTCTCCTTGCCTGTCTACACTTATGCCTGTTGTTATGTATTAACAGATTGCATAAATAAGCCTAGAAGAAACTATTCTAAATCAATATCCAAGATTAAAATATTCCATTTACAATTGCAATTAGGCGTACGTTTTATTCTGTTAGCACCAAACGTTTCGGTCATTCTACGGTACGGTAGGACCACGGTTCGATTCACCTCGGTCGAACCACTGAGGACGCTTCACCCTTAAATATGCAAAACATTGGGAGTTAATGAAACTTAACGTCTCCTAAACATAAAAAATATTAGGCGTATCGCCTTAAGAAGAAAAACACGAAGACATAGAATGCGAATCTTTTTACAGTAGGCTATTTAAACATTTTTAATGCTCATTATAAAATTTAGTTATGTAATATTTACTGTAAAATTTCCAAGTTCCAATAGAACTTCATAAACATTTGAAACCTTGGCTAATAAATAAAAATTCAGTTGAATATCTTTACCGTCCTGCATAACGCTAAAAATAATTTAATTGCTCCATAGTTATTAAATACGGTACACACGTACTGTCATTAACAGAAGGCATTTGTTTTTTTTAATGTTTTTATGTTGCTAATAATATGCTATATTAAATATAACCATCGACGTAAATGACGGTTAAAAAAGATTATTTTAGATTTATTGTATTGTTTTGAAATGTTGAGAATCTATTTTGTGGTATATCTAAGTATTTAGTGTAGTCTATAAGGTTTAAGTGACTGTACAATATGTGACAAAAATTGTAGCAATAAGAGCCAGATGCAAGATGCAGAGGGGCGCAGATTCATGCGTGCCCCCTGTGGTTGAAGCGTCCGGATCGTGCTGCGATGGCTGCCTGATGAAAATAAGAGCTAACAGGATTAAAAAGATTGCTATAAGTTGACTGAAAAATATAACAGTGACCTTTAAAAACGTAACTTATCACTGCTCACAGTTTGTGGTACACAGCTAATTTCTCGCACTGTGATTGTAATTAATAATGTAAACTGTAACACCGGGAATAAAGATATTATTATTATTATTTATTATAATATGTTTCAATCGGCTTCATGTTACTTAGGAAACGCGTTTCAGTACGAAAGCGGTCTCAACAGTACTATCAATTTTCGGCGGTTTGCAATTTCGACTTCACAACTACTGAGTATGTTAATACAGCAGTTTATTTAAAACTAAATTCGTCAGCTTGAAAAGACTAATATTTAGTTTGTAGAAAATTAGGAACATATAAGTTTGGGCAATAAACTGGGCTGTATAATACTACTCAAGGTTACGCGTTCATTACTTCAATCAAGTGTATTCATTCACTGACTTATTTGAATCGCAAACGTGGTAACTAAAATGTTAGTGATAGTAATAGCTCAAATCACGTGTGACAATAATACCCGCAAACGCAAATACATACGTCACTGATTAGATCAGAGGGTAACAAAAGCATCATAATCTGGACTTTCTTTAACAACAGGATTATTGTTATTGGAGTCATCAGTCTTTCGACTGGTCTGTACCCTCCTCGCATATACCCGTGGTGCGTGTGTTACTGAGTTTCTCACAGGTATATGGGACCTACAGTTTACCGCCGGATCCGAACGGAATAGTAACAACAGGATAGACCTATTTAAAAGGATTAAGAGGAAAAGGCTAAGGAAATCATACGAAGTAATAAAGGAGAGGATGACTGTAGAGAACAAGATATCGTACGGTTAATAAATCTTTGACACTATGCTGGTCACGAAATGTTGGGCAACACAATACCCAATCTGGTATTCGGCAGCACGTGCACCGTAAGGAGGGAAGAAGGGGGAGGGACGGAGAGAGAGAGAGAGAGAGAGAGAGAGAGAGAGATGGACATACAGAGACAGATAGACCAAGAACAGGTTACCTGTAGGTTTTAAAAAAACAATGAGTCTCTAGAATTGGAGTGAAGTGTGTGTAACGACAGAAATGTGTGGAGACGAATCATATTGGAGGCCAACGCTCTCCACAATTTGAATCACCAGACGCTAAGGAACAGTATGGTGGTAAGGTGATAATAATTATTCACTTGTTCAACACAAAAGTTACAAGAATTCTGGAAAACCAAAGTGAACGAAAATGCGAGTGAATATGTATTGAGTCTTTGTGAGGGAAGAAACTGTAAGCCGATCTCTGGGTTGAGGAGGAGGAGGAGGAGGATATGAAGAAGAAGAAAAAGAAGCAGATGATGATGATATCTGTGATACAGGCCACATGTACTGGATTATTCCTAGATTCATTCATTCTATCATTTATATCTTGTCAACCTCCATAACAAATTTCACTCTCCAATTATTTAAAATGACTCGCTATAAAATAGTGTTATCTAAACAATTTTAGTCCTGAGTGGTATTTACCTTTAAAATTCAGTTTTGTTCTTGTTACTTGTGGTTTTAAATGAATCATCACCACTCCTAATTCAAAGAATGATGGATGCAAATCGTTTCCACTTTCTTGGTTAATAACTGTATCACACATTAGTCCTACGCATGTACATAAGTCTGTGGGTTCCTGTTACCGTAGGCAAATAGGCTATAAGGATCTCGTTCCACTGAGATAGGTCCATACGACACTAAATGTCTTTAATATCTTCTACTTAATATATCCATTACCGGCAATATACAGCTTGGCGTTGCCGATTTGTGTTACCAGATTGCTAACTGCATCAGCTTGGACGAAGCCTTTCACTGTATCCACCATTCTCAAGTCCCCTTCTGCAACCTCGTTCAAATTCATCAAGCGATCAGCAAAATTTTTAAACGAATTAACAGTGTCAGATTTCCGACGAAAATTTACAAACTGAACTTTTTCATGATGCGACAGTTACAGCTGACAATGTATCGATTTATTTACTCCTGTCCAAAAACTCGTACAGTTCCTTTCTCTTATACCAAAAACAATAAACGAAGCTCTGTGTTTTGTTGTTTGACGTTTGATGCCAACTCTTTTCAGCCTATACAAAAGTGTTAATACCCGAGCGTGCATTCCACACGTTCGCAGGCATACAGACAACGTGGAACGTGTAAAATTTGGCGAACAAATTTATTCATAAATTTACGGAAAATGATAAATAAAGGAACCTGCCACTTTTTCTAATAAATAATGGAACTCGTAAAAAAACTGAAACTGACGTCGAGTAACGAATGAACAATTCAAAGGTTTACGCTGTAAAATGCAGAGAGAGAGAGAGAGTGTGAGCGAGGTAGGGAGATACAAGCTGGGGCAAACAGGGTAATTTCAAATGCAAATGTTGGCAACGGAACTGGAATGCCGATGGAATTGGCAGTCATTATCCATGGAAAACATGTCACAACCAGATGCAGTAAATTGTAGGGATTCCTGCACATACACACACACACTCCCTGTTGTTATTGGGGTTGGAACAAAGGGGTAGCAGAACAATTATCGCCCGGACGCTGGTCCCTCGCATTGAAAGCGGGAATATAATACCCACCGCCGCCGCCACCGCACCGCCATCTTGTTTATGGCTTTCCATAAATAATAACAATTGTTTCCTCTCTAGTTAACGAGGGCCATTTAAAACCCAACCAGCTACATTCATATAAAGAATATTAATAACCATGTATGCACATCATATTATCGAGGTAGCTATACAGAACTATGCGCTTTCGTATATAGCCTACTGTTAATAAATATCTTTACCTCTTAGGAATATGTGTAATATTCGTAATTGCTGTAGGTTTAAAATAAAGCACTGTAACCATGCATCATAATTTTTAATTAAAATGAATACCTTGCAAAACTTACCTATTTACGATAAAATTTAAAAGATACGTACGTTTCTGTTTTTTAAAATCTTTCATTTACTTAAAACGTAATCGTAAGAACACTGATTGTGCGTAATATTAGGTAACCTGTGCATTAATTGAAAGTATCTTTCTTCTATAACTAATGATGTAAAGATTTCTTTAGACAGTGAACCATTATATTCTACTGTAAAGAAGGGTGGGTTGAGCAATTCTGGAGCTAGTTCTTTACAACTTGACTTTGTTTTTAGTGTAATGGGCAGGAAAACCTGTTAGTTAATTAGGTAGACTATAGGTATACGTGTCAACCACTGCATGTCAAAGCTCACTTGGTCATAGATCCAACTTATTCGAAGACGAGAAAGTTTCAGTTTTCTGATTCAAGAAATTCTGATGGAAACTGGAAACTTCCCACGGAACTCAACACTTGATATTCACAAAATTTGTTGTTTCTAAGTGTGTGTGCGCGCGCGCGCGTGCGTGTTTGTGTATGTTTTATTTGCACTTATAAGTATACGCCTACATTTATAAGTAAACTGAGCACGCACATAACATGCATCAAGAACATTTGTTTTTATAAAGAAATTGCAGTCTCTTCGTCTACGTATTTAATTATAAACAGAATTATATAGTAAGTACTTATATTGTTAATAGAAATATTGGTTCACTCTTCTGCACAAAAAATATTATCTATTCACATTTCACGTATCAAACGGTTATGGTTTCTAGCCAAGGAAATTTGTACAATTTTTACAAATATGAAATATCTTATACACATTAAGTGTATGTTAGACTAGTGTTTGTAATAAAGAAATGAACAAACCCGTGCGCGCACGTATATATAATATATGACGCAAGAGTGTGAGTGTGTTGCATGTGTTTTAAAGACGAAAATACTTTAAGAATATCCTGAAATTGGAGTCTCAGAAGTATATTTGATTTGAAAGAAATGAATATAACGCAGCATAGCGGTTGTAGTAATTTACTTTACTACTAGTAAAGTTACGAATCACGTACTGTGTAACCGGCAAGCATATATGGAGTGACGAAGACTAAAATGGGGCGCGTGTTTAGAATGTCCGGAAAAAGATGTAAGGAAAAATTTCGTGTAATGTGATAGTAGGAAATTTCTACGGGGTAAAAGTCGAGTGGAAACCAGAAATCAGATATAAAGGCAGTAACGACCAACAAGGCAACGAAAACATTATCTGGATATGTGTAGGTTTTGATAACGTGATAGATAAGGCACGTGTCAATGCGTGTTTTTTTTTTACGTTTGACGTGGATCAGTTTAGAAAATAGGAATAAATACAAATAATTATTTCCTTAACACACAGAAACGAAACACTGAGCAAAACAAATATCAGTTATCTCCGAGAAGCATCATGTTCTGGTATTTCGTATGTTATGTACTGTTAAGAGCACATGTTTTGATACACAGCAAACCGCCACTTCGATTTGGGTTAGGAAGCATTTTAAAATTAATTCCTGATTTTATTTAATAAGAATTAAGTAATATAAGAGGTTCAGTGTACGATTGGATATGTCTCGCGACTATTCGTCTAGATGTATCGGATTCGATTTGAGGATGATCCATAAAATCAAGGAGCGTTCTTCAGTTGTGTCAGGTCGACTCGGCCTGTAGAAATGAGTACCTGGGACAATATTAGGCGGGTGAAGGGTACAGAGGGTACACTGATTTCCATATATATGCCATACGGTGCAAGTTGGCAACATCTTCTGACAATAATGGGATAAAAAAAGAACTCATCACCTTCAGCAAGTACTAAACCCACAGAGAACTTTGGGGAAGGCCACCACTTTGTAAAACTTCAGGCGTGTTTCTTTACTCATTGATTTTAGAGTTCTCGTGATGGTGAACTGATGACTTATGATTGAACTTGTGTAGCTTCTTCACCACGTCATTGTTTGTGATGCAAGACCCATTATAGCCCAGCTATTCAAAATTACTGACCTGCTCCAGAGGATTACCATCTGCAACAATATTTGCTCGTACAGTAGCAATTCCACGAAATGGCATCGCCTTGGTCTTCGATGTGGAGATCTGTAATCCGAAATCATTGCAGATTCGAGTCGCTGAGTGTACAGCCACTTTCCGAGTTCGACAGGATAGCCTGGACATTGGCAAACAACAACGTGTCAACTGCAGAGGCATTAATCATAAAATGCTCCGGAAGGTACATATGCCAATTGTGTATGACATCGTCTACATATAAATTAAAAAGAAACGGTGATAACGGGCACCATTATCCTATTCCACAATTGATTTGGCCCACACTTGTGTTGGGTTCGGACGTTTTTTTCAATTAAGATTTTGTTTTCAACATAAAAACTTTGTATGGCTCTAATGAAGTGTTGCGGAAGCACTTTCATTGCCCCTACTGCCCACAACCTGCCCCTATTTACTCTATCAAATGCCTTTCCAAAGTCGACGAAAGATATGTATGTGAGAAACTGATGTTCTCTGTGCTTTTCAGTGACCTGGGCTATTGTGAAGATGCAATCTAAACGTGATCTGCCCTTACTGAAACCATGCTGGGGACTAAAAAAGGCTTACCTCCTCGTGCCCTCGGGCTAACAAACTGCATCTAAAGGCGTATGGCCCTTTTTTTAGTCTACGGCATAGGATGTGAGACGCAAGGTGAAACCACCACATTAAAGATCCCTATGGATATCTCAATCAGGGAAACTGTTCCCTTTAGTCCGGTAAGACAACCAGTTTATGGGAGGCAACCCAGACGAAGATGGCACCCCCACCACTGTCTTAATCCAGGGGACATATTACTTACTAAACTCTCGCCAGCAAGATATAATCTGATGGATCAAACATTGACGACCAAGGGTATGAATAAAAAAAGAAGTAATATTTATAATATAAATGTACAGGCATGTAAAAAAAACGATTTCTGTTGTTACTGAAATATTCATATAATTAAAAATTTCAATTTAATGAATCCTACATGTAGTAGTTTTGCGTGTAAGCAAATTAAGACAATAATACTTCAGAAAACGTTCGTTCAACAGAATTTAGTATGACTGAGGAGTGAGAGTTATTTAGTTAAGTACGCCCCTTCATATTCCTATTATCATGGAGGCATAACAGCCCTTATAAGAAGGTTATCTACCAAAGCCTGAACCTTAAAGAATGGGAGATTTAAGCCTTTTGCAACTGATCTAGTTTGTCAGCAAGTAATAAAGGCAAACTGTACCCCGGTTTCAAAACCTTCACGGAAAACTTGTGGCAGTATAACGTATAACACAGAAAACTCGTATATATAACGTAAGGGAACGAAAACCACAATGATTTCCAGACACTTAGTTTAGTCTGATACTAAATTTAGTCAACACGTCGATAAAGTTTATTTATCTGTTCCGAAGCAACTGGCGAAGTTTCCACTCAGCATTATTATAAATACAGAGATTATTAGCCACGTACCATAACCTCAAAGGTTCCTCTAGAGTTTTACCAGCGGGGTGTGAAGGAAAAAACCGAGGTGCTCAGATTTTAGTGCATCGGGGACTCGTCCTCATCCGACTCTTACTGTTATGTGCTTACGTGGCCTTACATTTGTTGTTATTGGACTTTTCATAGAATGTACAGTTGTCAACTATCGGCACAGCGACCGCCATGAGGCCATATAATCCACTCGTTTCCAATTACCCTTTTCTCAGAAGAATATTAGGTATAAAAGGGATGTGATGGGATCAGAAAGGAAACAGTATAGACGAGCTGACTGCGGATCTGAGATAAGAGAAATTTTAATTATTCAAGACAATTGGGAAGAACAGAATGGATGATAACCGCATAAAAACCTCTTGCGTCACTACAAAACTGCGGACGTCTGTTGATACGTTGCGTTGGCAAAGTGGAAAAGATCAATTGATCTGAAAGTAAAAAAGACGTGATAAGGACTAAAAAATGGATACGTGAGGGGACAACAGTTTGAAATAAAGAATCGATAAAGAGATGAACAATTGAATCCATGCTGCAGGATGATCCATTCTATCATGTAAATAAAGGATATTCTAGTGACAATAACAAGTAAGTTACCCGTGTAATGTATAAAATCATTTCATGTCTGCCCAACCATACACAGTATAGGCCTATGTGGATATTGATTAATCTTCCACTCTAGGCAGAATAGTTAAAAACGACGAGGTCGTATTGCGAAGTGTATTGTCAGAACAGTAATGAAAAGTAACAGGAAGATGATATGGACAGTTCATGGGGATGACAACCGCACGTTATCAAAGAGGATGTTTGAAAAAGGGTATAAAGAAAAGAGGCGTATAAGAGGAGAGTAGTAAAGGTGAAGTGTGAAAAACAGTTGAAGAAAGAGTTATCAGAGGCGAAAAGCAAGAAGACAGTGAGTTAGTCGTATTGTAATTTTTGACTGACCTCGACTCCGGAATATTGAGGAGAATTCAAGTAAACAAAAGCGTTAAATTTACCTTACACTTTTATGTAGGTGTAATATACCCTGTCACTTACATTATCTTCTAGAGCAATAGTCATAATTTCTCTCACAAATTTCGAAGCGTCAGAGGTGTCTTCAGAATTTTTTAAAGCCCGAGTCTTAATAAGATAAGAAATTTATCAAGTGCAACAACATACGTGACTTTAGCTAGACCATCTCTACCCTTTTGCCCTGTGCACCCATGGCAACTTCTGTGTTCTGTGTCCTCTGTTTTGCTAGCTAGTATTGGCCGTAGTACGTTATTCTTCCGTAATGATACATTATGTTTATTGGTACTTTCATGGTGTTTGATATTTTCACCATGAAACACTTCGGACATTGAGATCTAAACATTCCATATAAATACATCCAGATTTTAAAACACAAAACGTTGCAGTGGTTGAACTGATGAACAGTTCAAGTACTCAGCAACCACAGCTAACGAATAACGTTCCGCGTTTAGTTACTAGATCACTAAACAAAGTACGGCGGTCAGCCACAACGATGACCTCTCTTCCGTTTATCGGGCCTTCTTATGACGTGGACGACGGAGAAGTCTCCAGTAAAAGACTTCTGGACAACGTTTATCTGAACTTTGTTCTCAGGTTTTAAATCACCTGGTAGCTAACTTACTTTTCTCATGAATCTGGTGACCCTACGCAGACTATGCTTATTCTGAATTCATTATTTTTCATATCGGAATAAACAAAAATGTTTAAACATAGGCCTATGTTCACATTATTAGTAAACTAAAATAAATTTTGTTTGTTAATACCAAACAAAATTACAACACAGTTTACTATAGACCTTTAAAACCAAAAAATACATTTAACATATCTATTTGATATTTGATTAATAAAGCCTGTGTAAAGCCTTTAACTTTTAAATCACTTTTTAAGTATAATGGTTCCATTACACGTTTCAATTACTGTAAACATAAGAATACTTTTATTATTTTATTAACATTAAATGTAAACCACAATACAAAATCAGAATTTACAAATAACGCTCGTTAAACAGAAAACGACACACTACTACTGTAGCGTTGGATAACAGTCGTTGTACTTTTCAGGAATTTTTATTCACACGATTTGAGTTCTGATTTTTATCAACTGCACGTTGCAGGTCGTTAAACGTTGTTCGCGTGTTGAATGACTTCATTAACGACCCTTAGCGCCCGCGCGCGCGTGTGTACGTTTGATAGTGTACCCTTGTGTTTGTTTACTGCCGAAGTATAAGTTTCCAGCAGCAGTAGAAGGCAACGGTGGTTCCTTCGCTTATTTAATAATTGAAGCGCTTAATTTATTTACACTAAACTGTGACGATAATTTACATTCGACATAATTATTACTGATACCTACTTTATTGCTGGCCACTTTATGGCCACACTTAATTATCACGTTTATTGCCGCTATTACGCTGTGGTCACTTTATCACTTCAACTCGACATTATCGTTTACTCTCTCTCTCTGTAGTCCCGCTTTCCTTTCTGCAAGACAACCCAACCTTCTCCTATGCCCTCACAGCCCTTAAATTAAATTATATAGCACTTCCTTCTCGAAAACGCAAGAGAGAAGGAAGTGCTATATTATTTACGAATATAAATGCAATATATAAAGTGCTACAAATTTGCATTTACGAATAACATTTGCATTTTCTAAAAAAACATTTGGATGGAAAACATAATTCCGAAACAAAGGAGACGGGCAAAAGTGATTTCGTTATATATAGAAAATGAGACAGAAGAGATGCAAACAATTACAGAGGAATAAGCTTGCTGGACTCAACGTACTAAATATATACAAGAATTCTCAATCAGATATTAAGAGTCATTACAGATCATTACTTCTTGAAGAGCAAATGGGTTTTAGAAAGGGTAGGTCGACTGTGGATGCACTGTTTGTATTGCTACAGATAATAGAGAAAATTATAACCAAGAAACGCATATCGCTTTTGTTGATCTGGAAAAAGAATTTGATAATGTACACCGTCAAAATTTATGTGATATTATGGATAGAAGAGGATATCCACAGCATTTAATAAATGCAGTTAAGATCCTTTACAAAAGTACATCTGTAGTTCTGGATCTGAACGGTAGGCTCTTAGGTGACATTCCAATAAATATGGGAGTTAGGCAGGGATGCTGTGTTCCCCAACCGTGTTTAATATATATATTGACGACATGCTGAGAGCATGGAAATCCAGAGTGACTTCGGGAATACAGCTTAACAAATCAATCTGTATGGGTCTCCTGCTATATGCGGATAACATAGTTCTTATTCAAGAAATGTGGATGATTTATTTAGAACTGTGTTTCGATATTACAAGAAGTGGCAAGAGAGTATTTACTGACAATTTAAGTGAGAAAATCCAAAACCATGGCCTTTGAAGGTAAATATCCAGTGAGGACTAAGATAATTATAAACAACAGCACTTTAGAACAAGTGAGCCGTTTTAAATATTTCGGCTGTGCAGCAAGCTATGATTCTGAATATGATATAAAAGAGAAGATAAATAAGTTTAGGAATATTTGTGGTACGAGTCGTAGAAATCTTCATTTAAATAAAACAAGACACAGCACAAGGATAAAATTTTATAAGTCAATTCCCATACCCACATTGATTTATGCAAGTGAGACGTGGGTCATTTCGAAAAAGGAATGCGGCAAGATTCAGAGTGCTGAAATGCAGTTTCTTCGAAGTACTTTAAATTACACATTGCAAGATAGAATAAGGAATGAGGATACCAGAGCAGAACTCGAAGTAAAGGACATAAATAAAATTATTTCAATTTACAGAAGACAATGGTGGGATCATCTGCAAAGGATGACCGAGGATCGAAAGCGGCACTGAACTATAAAGCCATTGGTAGAAGAGACGTGGGTCGTCCGAGGATGAGGTGGGTGCCGGAACAGGTTTATATACGAAGAAGAAGAAGAAGAAGAAGAAGAAGAAGGAGGAGGAGGAGGAGGAGGAGGAGGAGGAGGAGGAGGAGGAGGAGGAGGAGGAGGAGGAGGAGGAGGAGGAGGAGGAGGAGGAGGAGGAGGAGGAGGAGAAGAAGAAGAAGAAGAAGAAGAAGAAGAAGAAGAAGAAGAAGAAGAAGAAGAAGAAGAAGACTTCCTTCTCTTATAATTGATGACAACCACAAATCGGCAAGTAATCGGCAAGTATAATTTTCACCCAACAATCGCAGAGTTTTCGGACGTCTAATTTATTAAATATGTCCGCTATTTAGGTACTCGTATTGTAAATACTGAAATAATCGTGAGGAATATGACAATGATCCAATGGATAATGATGCCTTGATACCTGCCGCCATAGTTTATCCCTAGTATGTTACCCCAGTTAGTGAAAATGAGTATTTGGGACAACGTATGAAGCAGTCCTAACAATTAGTGGTTAAAGAGCAGTGGTGGCCATATTAGCAAATTGTATGCTATAGACAGCCTTCCTTGCTGCTCCAAACTGTCTCAAATTATCACAAAAAAGAGCTTAAAATCGTTATGTCTATAAACAGGGGATTAAGTAGAGACTTTTACACATATAAACTAAACACGTTAGCCACAGTCAGGTTAGTCATCCATGGCTACAACCGCGTGCAATAAACACTAGAATTTTTCCACAAGTACGCCATGTATTTAGCAATGCCTGAAAACGCGATGGCAAAGGATCGTCCTCGTGAAATTTTGTCTTGAGAACCAATCTGACAACCTTCGTGACTGTCGCTTAGCCAACCAAGTCTCCTGGCCGTCTCCTTCTTGTGTTCTTTAACTTTATTTAACAATGATAAAACGCCGTACTTGTCAAACACAAAACTTTCCGTCCCGTTACCCCATGGTTAGAGCTTGTTAACATTTCTTCTTCCGAACGTCTCAGTGCGCTTGTTAATTCCTGATGTGAATCGTATTCGAACTTAAGACCTTCTCCGTTACGTCACTGACTGCTGTAGATTTTGTCTCCTATTTCAATGTCTGTCATCCATGTAAATATCGTGTTTATTATCCATGTCCTTGATCCATACACCTCAAAACAAAGCCGCTATTTTTCCAAAAGAAATAAGCCATCACATTTTTCCATTTTTCTTGTGTTATTTCATACTTCGGATATTTCTTCTCCACTAGTGGTACTACTATTTCATCTATACGTTTCACTTTCTTCACAGCTGTTCCATCTTCACCATAAATTAAATATTTATAGCCTATGCTGCTACAGCTATAATCAGTCACCATATATATACTGTATCCACGTCCATATTTCCGTGTTTATTTTCTGTCCAACAATTATACTTTCTTTGATGAATTAATTATTCGACACCTCCAACACGACTAACTTTTCACAAAACAGCACCACATGATTTTAAAATATCAGATTTTAAAGTAACAAGTTCATTTGCTTTCATTTAATATATCCTAATCTCCTGATCCCACCCTCAACAACGCTGATAAGAGTTTTAGTGACCTGAGCCTCCCTGATGTACTCCATTTTATGTAAATATTTGAATCGGTTACGAAGTTTCATTTTAGCTACTGACTTCATCTATATATATTTCGAAAAGGATCTGAAAAATGTCCACATCTTTCTCACTCTCTCTTCTTATACGAAATCCTCTTTTATAACTGTCGCTCAGGCTGAATCAGAAGCTTCTTCGTACTAAATAATTGCATTCAAAGTGATTTTACGTACTCATTAACAGTTATCGATGTCCTTTACATACGGCCCACTGTGCGTCTAAACCTTGCTTATTAGAATAGCATAAACGGGAGGGGGGCACGGTAAACCCTCAGATGCGCCATGCTTACAAAAGTAGCAGTTTTCCATAAGGTTTCTATCTGTTTTTTCAAGAGAAATACAATTTTGAATGATTTGTGAATCCACCTCTTCCGTTTTAGTGACTCCTGATATCGATTAAGTTCATTGTGTTGTATTAGCACGATAATAAGGAAGTTTGCTGTTCGGTAGGAACACGACGTTGTTGAATCAAATCGACCCGGATGGGACACAATGTTGTGTTCGTAGTCTTACATGCGTGTAACTGATACAAGAATTACTTTGACCCCCCCTCCCCCGAGAAGTATGTACATTTAATAATTTGTCACTAAATTTCCTTACCTGGAATGTGGCGTGGACATTCTACTACTCCAACGGAAATATGCTTACTTCTGTCGCAAAATATAATTTTATCAAGTCTTTTCTCATAAATTTATCTAATCAATAACAACATAGTAAAACCATATACTCGGTCTAGACATGAAATTATTTCCGTATTTTAAGGAAAATAAATGAGCTATATGATAAAATATAAAAGTAGTTTTTAGTACTACTCGTGTAGAAAATATGTACCTATGCTACACATAAAATTGCTATGTACTAAAAATATATACATGTAAGTCTTACCTTCAAACAGTTGGCTTCCTGTAAAATAGAACCCAGAATTAATTTTGTTGTTTATTTAAATGTAAAAAGAAAAACATATACATATAGAAATTACACTAGAACTTTAGACTACGGTTTGGTTTATTTTTATTATCTGTTATATATTAGAATTTATTTCAGCTAAAAAGTACACTAAAATTAAATTTGATTGCTTTAGACGCTATGTCAAATGAATCTGAAATTTAATTTTCTACATAAGTTACCATGTATAAAGTATTTTGTCAGACACTTATGAATGTTAAATTTTATTAATACACGTTTCTATTAGTACTAATCTGTGGTCATCTTCATATGCTTTTTTGATTAAAATAAATGATTTCATTTTTAAGTTAAAATTATTTGTAGCTTCCGAAGGCGATCACATGTCGATTGTTGTCGAAAATCACAGCTAACGACTTCCGATCAAACACTCAACATGACTCTAATCGCATAACTAGACCAAGCGCGCATGTCAGGCAATCGTGAATAAAGGCGTATTCAATGTATCTATATGTAACCACATCAGCTAAGGCTTTAACGACTCCACGAAGCTTCTAATGTTCACTTACAGCTAACATAGAAACATCAGAAAACCGATTGTAACCGAAATGTTCTCGTGACCATCAAAACAGCTTCAGTGTTGGCGTTTGTTACTTCTAGCAAACTCTCTTCCACGAACAGCCAATAACGACCGAATTTGACCTGATTTTACGATTAGCCATGGCCGTCCATATTTACGTAAAGTCTAAGTTTTGTAAAGTCCTTATTAGATACAAGAACGTCTCTCCCAGGAAAGATAAATTCTACTTATAACGACAATCAGACAAACCGAACATACTAAACGACAGATAGGTCTACAGTACGTGTTAAATAAACGAAACTGTTGCTTCAGATAAACCAATACAAAATAACATAAATAAGTATAACTGTACAGACAATCAATAATAACAGCATGATCAGTACAAACATGTGATACGCACGACTAAGATCTAAGAAGCTATTACACGTTTTCACTTTACATGTATGTGTATAATACGCGCGCGCGTGCGTGTGTGCGTCCGTGCGCGTAAACTTACTGGCAATTAACTTTCCGTCTGTATGCAGGCCATGTCCGCAGTGAATCAAGTAAAGTTTGTCCTCGCTTGTTTAGAAATCCCGGCTCTATTCAAGCACTTTGGGAGCAATATAAGCTGCGGACATATCAAAGACGTTAAAAAAGAAATCCCCTTGAAAATGCAGCCGTTGAAAATAAGGCAAGAACTCAAAATGAAATTTTTTACAAAATTATGGAATATCTAAATCATTGTATTGTAAGGAAATACGCACTTAACAGAAAAATCGGAAACAGAAATAACACTGTTGCACTCCATTATAGAGAAATTATTCCGATTATTGATTTCAAGCTTCACAGCTCATCAACAGATCGGAAATATTTGATAATGAGCTGAGAAGATATTTCACGTAGATATTTCCGATCTGATGGTGAGCTGTGAAGCTTGAAAGCGCTAATAGGAATAATTTTTCTATAGTGGTGTGCAATATTTTTATTTCTGTTAGTGACTTTAACCACTAACACAAATTTATTAATTAAACATTCAGAAAAATAAGAGAATACTCTTTTCTGAAACGGACGGATACAGTTTTTAAAAGGGGATGAAGGATTTAAATTGCCGGACAGAAGAACAGGCAACTGTAAAATATGTAAAGGTAAATCAAAGAAAAGAATCGATACAAAAAGAAACAGTTGGAAGGGACACGTAGAGAGACTGCCACACAGTGGGCTCCTCTTGGCAAATAACTCCCCATTTTAGACCCATGGAAAAAAATATGGGAAGACCACGGAAACCGGTGTAGAATCTTTTGAAGTTGTAAGACAATATACCTTAACCCAGGAGACACGAAGAAGAAAGGAAGACCTCTACCACAAATATAAATAAAAATTAATTTTATTGTTTTCCGAGAACAAAAATATAATTCATTGTACTTGTTTTTAGTTCACTGGACTGAAATAACAAACGTTTGCTGATACCTGGTGATGGCGTGTGGTATAGTGACTCCACCTATAAAGTCAAGCATCACATGCGTCAATAAAAAATTTGGATGGATGACCGCACGGAGGTTCGGTAGGCGGTGATCTCTCCACTCGTGAGGGTAGACGGTATGTAAAGTATCGAATATTTGCTGCTATTCTTCAAAATAATCTTCCAATAATTTCAGGTTACTTTAAAGTTTAGTAAAACAACAGCCTGGTGAACACATTAATTACCAAATCTCTGTGTATGTTAACAAATATATTCCAAACGCGTACAGTTTTAATACAACGCTGTCTTGCCGCAATATTTCCACACACACTTACTGGCTTCGGCCGTTATTTGTCGTTCGAAAGCACGAACGAAGATTATTGTTCGAGGAGTGACTAATTGCGGAGCGCAAACTCTAATATACGGAATACCACAATATAATGGGGATCTGAAGCATTCACTTCATCCCCTCTGCAAGTTTTTCAATCTAAAAGTTGAAGCACAAAGTTAGTGCAATGTGTACAGCTAAGGGTCGGAGCAGAAACTGAGGGGGAGTTATAACCACGACATTCCTTATTAATTACATTCCTCTAGTGCGGTTGTAGGCGGGGATAAAATATTTTTAATATGGCCGCCGAACAGCCCTTGCCTACCACCGGCCATTATAACTTTGTTGTTAATCACATTCTTGAATATTAATCGGAGGCGAAAGCGCCGACTTATCAAGAAAACCGTGACGTCATAAAGAAGAAGGGTAAACAAAATGTCAGCATGTGTGGACTATGTAAAACGGAATTTACTTGACAAAAATTTTCCTCATTCGGTTGGAGATTACAAACGAGATTGGAAGATTTGACCTGTAATAAATACACTTTCTCGGTTAACAAAACAGATGCCCGTTTCAGATAACATTTTAATACAGAAAATAACGATGCTTATTGGAAACTTAATTGGGCTTGAAGATTTTCTTAGGTGCTCATTAACTTCTAATCATACATGATCACGAAACTTATAGTATAAAAATGCAGTAGTTATGGGGAATTTTCTAAATTTCTGCATCATATTTTGTACAACGAGGTATAAGGCTGAATCGCATGTCTGTATAAAAAGAAACAAAATAACCAGCGTATTCATTTGACCTAATCAGATACACACCCTGGTCTATAGATAACCGTTAACAAAAATAAAAGCATAAATTTATAACGAAGTTTTCACCTATTATACTGAGTATTTACTAATCCCAGTAAAGTTTATTCTTGTGTGGTTCAGAATTGATATTATACCTCCTTAAACACACTATCTTTTTGCAAAACATCGGAAAGTTCTCCACTCTTCATTTCATGTCTGGTGTAAATTTGCGGTGTCAAGGTTGACAGACTGCACTTTACTGGAAATTAAACTACTCAATTGGACCAGTGGCATGGGGGGGGGGCATCACGTACAGCAATATGCCTTCACTGTCTTGCGGATTTACCAGTTAATACTAATGTGAAAAGCTATTTACTGTTTACACACTTCTTGGTGAATTCCCAGGAAACATACTCCACTAGGGAAACCACAGAAACGACTACGGAATCTCTCCAAATTCAAAGAGACGAGACGGTTTCTTTTAACAATGTTTTTTAAACAATGGTTTTAATTTATTTTTTTCTTTTAGAGTTAGTGAAATAACCTAACAAAGTATCCACGTTGATAATTACATATAAACGGAGAACTATTTATGAATTATTTACATCTATAACGTTGAATGGTAACACTTTAATTTGTAGTTATTTGTAATGATTACCCGTAAAGATTTATTAATTTATTCTTTAAGTTTTGTCTTCATTAGAGATTATTAAGTAGCTTGTGGAAACGTGATTAGTCCATCTATCACTCGTGTTCTTTTGAATTCAACTTGAAACAATTACTTTGAAAATAAATTTAAAAAATTATCTCTGTCTGTCTATTCTCCCTCCTCTCTCTCTCTCGTTCATATTTAGCACAATTATGGTGTGGTGACACACTTTACCTTAAAGCATCTCTTGGTTGATTAGAAGAATAGACATAGATTTTATTCTGCTTTTTAGGTCGTTAGATACCCTGTACGTACTGAATCATCAGAAGTTTTTTTTGTGACGAGTTGATAGTAAAGGTAAAGCTCTATATTTTTTGTTTACAGAATGACGAATAGTGTGTTTATAAGTTACAGTAATTGTAAAAGGTTTATCACTTTAAAATCAAACGATTATTTAATCGCGCAGTTTTGCCACCCCGTCTGCACACGTTGACAAATGAATATGACGAGATTTGTCTTCTTTGCTCAGATTAGGAACTTCACATTAAACTGGCCATTCTCCGTGACAAGTGTAGTTCACAACCCATTTTCTAAGTCCTCTCGGTCGTTATTTCCAGACGAAGTATATATGAATTAAGAATCACACTACTATACAGTTTTTTTTATTCTGCATCACATAAGACTTGGATTTAATTTTTTATTTTTTTATTTTTTATCTGTAATCCCATGGCTTATATTTATTTTTGATTTCTATTTCCGTTTCTAATCAGCCACGTGTGTTACCATTTAAAGGTAGACAACATTTAAAGCACCCGTAAAAGGTATAATATTAGGCCTATAAACCACAAAGTATAATATACCGCATTTTTTCATTCTTTAATGGGTTTCGGACCTTTTGGAATTCCAAAGGAAATGAAAATGATAAGTCAGAAATAATAATAATAAACTATGTTTCTCAGACTGGATAAACGACTCGTTACACAGGAGACAGTGAGAATGAGGTTCATACGCGACGGCGAACTGTCTCTAGACGATGGCGCGACCATGATGGTGAAACGTACAGTTATTGCCTTTGAAGGAAAGTTTGTTGCTTACAGTATTCAATAACCAAAAGACCGTACGTAACTCCATACTGCTGATAATCTTCCGACTTTAAACTGGCTTACACTTCGAGTCACAAATCAGTTTTGCTCTTAATGAATGAAAAGCTCTGAAAATATTGTACAACACTTACGGTTTATCAATATAAACTTTACGGTTGCAAAGAAGCAGAGAAAAAATTTCAAATTTCAAATAAATTTACAATGTGTAAAGGTAAAAAAAGAAAGCTGGTCTTTATATACCTAAAGCCAAAAAGTATTCTAGTCATTTTCGAAAATGCACTTTATTATTTCTTTTCACACCTGGTAGTACGAGGAATGCACACAAACTTACGTTTAAGTGTTCATTTTAAAGATTATTACTGATAATCTAAATCGTTGAGCAGGTTTCGGCATCATTAAGGTCAAGCCTAGTCGAGTGTATACTACAGCCGAAAGGAGGTAATAAAAATGTGTTGAACTGGCCATTAACATTGCATTTTGCCTTTAAATTAACGCACTCCAAATGTTTATCTGCAAGGTTCCGGATAAATCCAATATGCCAAATCACGCACCGATTATGTGTGTATTAATATTAACCAAAATAACGTCACAGAAAACGTAGCTTTAACTTCCGTATTCACTTGTTTTTGTATATTGTATGCAATATTTTCATTAACACTGTTATAGTTTATTAAAATCGTTACTGTAGTTCCTGTTACCACAATTTATTTCTAAATTTACAGTATCACGAATATTTTTTCCACGCCTTAGTCACAAAAGAATGCATTTAATTGAAACACCAAAAAATATTTTATTTTGTGAACTGTCTGAATTAAATGAACATATTTTTATCCGATATTTAATTTTCCAACCCTTCCCTCGTGTAACGCGTGTTGCATAAAGAAAACAAACGACGGCGCGTTACTGTTACTCGCCCGTCTGCGCAATCACAACGGTCTGGGGCAAAAGTATTAAATTGTAATCTGGGTACGAAATTTAGCGTATAGAAATTACCATTTTGAGCCAGCGTTTTGCTAAAATAGCAAGAAGTTAGGGTCCAGTTTATGCTATCAGCCATAGGGGGAGTAGGGGTTACAACCGGACGTGCTCAGCTTGTAGGTAGCCTCTTTTGATTATGAATTCCACCCCACACCCTTTGGTATGGGCGATTTTCAGAATATATTCCACATATACGGGAAGGGGTTGAAGGTGGATAGTATGTAACCTGATATATCTAGCACGAGGGGAAGTTTTGGCTTGCTCTGCTACATTGATGCTTTAAATTTATTCTGAAAAGGGTTAGTGGTGTGGGGGTTCAATTCTGAACTGGACACATTCAATGCTTGTGTGTGTGTGTGTGTGTGTGTGTGTGTGTGTGCGCGTGTGAGTGTGTGTGAACGCGTAAAATTCAAAATGTGTTTTAGGCGAGATTTTATTTAGAAAATAATTTTCCCCCAGTGTTCCCTTCAAACCACTGGTCACTTTTTGTTTCGAGTTCTCGTCAAGGAAAATTTCACAGTAACACGTTACTTGAATTCACATAGACACGTAAACTGAGTTTAAATTAGTCTAATTTTGCTCTCACTTATGAATATTATGAACACTATGATGACATAATCCTCGCAATCTAATGTTATACGCTGAATGTATCTACGTATGAGCCTACACATAACGAGACCCTTTCATTGAGGATGGGTACCATACGACTACTTCATACAGAAGTCGAACGACACAATTCGGAAGATAGATAAGTACACTTATATTGAGTTTTCATAACCTTTTAAACACACATATACGATTTTTTCTCTCGTAAGCCTGCGTGACTTGAAAAATTACTCATTCAAAATTTAAGGTTAAAACATTACAACGTAAAGTTTTGTGATTTAAAAACATCGTTAAGGACCATCTTTTACGTTACTGTGACCCATTTTGACCACAGGGCACTCAAAAAATAAAAAATAAATAAATAAAACCAACAAGTTTTGATTTTTAACAATTTGATTGGAAATGGATCGTTTTTACTTTAGTTTGTAAGCTGTCAACGAAGCTTGATACTTAATTATATCTGTACTCTTCACGCATACCGAAAACGTTATACAAACGTTGATTATGTTTCTTTCGAATTATGACCAGAAAATATTCACCTAAAAAAAGTTTTTATCCTCGTAGTACATAAAATGTGCCTGAGAATCGACCACAGATGGGCCGGGCTTAAGTGCGTACATAGTGTCAAGAGCCAAACAATGGCTCTATAAAATAAAAGTAATCTTCAGAAAAATAACACGGTGAAGAGTCGCTAATTAAAATTTTTCTCTTTAAATATAAATAATATGCAACATTATTATATTATTCAATACAGTTTCTTCTGCAGGTAGGCCTATTACGTTTTGTCGTTTCAATACCTGACGCAAGTTTCACTGAACACATCAGCATCTTCAGAGGTTTGTAAAATCTCTCTCACTCTCTCTCTCTCTCTCTCTCTCTCTCTCTCTCTCTGTATATATATATATATATATATATATATATATATAATGAAAAGTCTTGTGTTTATTAGTTAATTGTGTACATCAGATTGTCAATTTGTTACAAAAGACTGTTAATTATGAAGATTCGTTACATTAGGAGTTTAGATGTCGATAATATTCGACTGTGATACGCTGTCTGTCATACAAATTTCATTATAAATATCCCGTTATCTTGATTTTATTAGGGTAATCAGGCTTGTTATGACACATGACATCGATACCTAGTACGATATCCAACAGAGAGATACTAAAGTAAAGTGCTCGAGAAGACTATTAAAGTAGATACTGTCATAGCGAATGAGGTGATGGAAAATACAGAGAACTACAGCAAGCATGTGGAGGAGCTGTATAAATGCGGACAAAGGCGGAGTCCACCTTGCACGAATGGTTAAGGATGTATAGGGAGAGTTCTGGGCGATCTCTAGCCTAGTTAAAGCTAGGTATTCTGCACACGCAAGATTGCCACGGGAAAACCGGCAAAGAAGAAGAACATATCGAATTCAAATGCCTTGAGAATCGTCCGTAACCAGGCGTCGTTACAGTTACAGGCATCTTTACTTACTTACATTTTATTTATTTCACGAAGTATGTCGCGGAGATTCGGTTTCAGACCATTACAAAATCTCATTCTACGACCAGTGTGTTCTAATCTAGTAAACTGACAAACATTTAAAGGATCGCGTACAGTTGTAAACGTTGGATTCCCCACATTTCGGGCACTTTCATGACCACAGAAAAAAACAAATGTATACTTCATCTTATTGGCTTTTAAATTATAAACAGCAGCATCTCACGGGTCAGCACGACGTTAGGATATAACAACACGTGTAATTTGTAAATGAAAAAAAGTTTAAGTCGCTACATTTTAAAATACAGGTTTCATTTCGAAATAATAATTATTATACGAGTAGGCTATCCTGGTTCATTATTCAGGCGATTTAATTACGACGTTCAACGTTGGGTGTCGTTGGGAAATTGTTCCTAATTTAATTAAAAATCCGCATTTACGATTACGCTGAAAAAACAACAACGGATACGGTTAGCGAAATAGAATTACGGTCAGAAAGGTACACTTCTGTTCAGCTCTGATTACCGTTGCAAATGATAATTTGTTTTCATTAAAATTGAACAGCACCCAAGAGATCGTGTTTAAAACGAAAACAGCAGAGAACAATCGGTTGTTATTAATAAAACTAAACAATACAGACTTAGTTTGATTTTAACAGAAACTCTAGAGATTGTAGTCTAATGATACTGACGCGTGAGATAGCTCGAAGCACGCTTTGGGTACCAAAAGTAGTACCATATACGACCGTCGTGTTCCTGCAGTGTACATTAACTTGAGAAATATTATGCTGTTTGATACGCCTGCATCGGATGAAGTTTCAGATAGTAATGAGCGTTTAATAAAATTAAATATTAGTATCTGTGCCTTTTATTAACAAATAATAATAGTAAAAGTCCTGTCAGCTGTAAATGGAGCGAAATGTTTGGATAAAATAGTAATAAATAATGGTTCGGTACTAATATGCAATATGTTCGCAATACCAGTTCCTGTACCTATAGTCGTTCCCTGTCTGTAATCATATTTCCATCCGATTTGTTCTTTTGTGACATTCTAGTAGGTCAATTGTCCTCTAAGGACGTTACCAGCATTAGGAATGCTACCTTTGAGCCTCTGGTCCTGTTCTGGGGTTCATTCGGAGAACCACCTCTAGGTTCTCCCGCCCCTACTCCCGTTGGGAAACTTTTATAAAAAACTCCCCCAAAAATTTCTACTGCAGACTAAACTTTTGTGAGATAATAACTGTGCCTGTTATTGTATGGTACTGAAACATCCAGCGAGAAAACATCTGAGTAGCCATCCATGCATTATCAGATTCCTTGAAAAGAGAACATGATCTCTTGATATGCTTGTGAAGCGTGGTACTCAGTGGTGACTAAAGAAAGAAATACAGATTGAAAGTACCAGTTGTCGGCTTAATGTGAACGAAATGATTTAAGCAATGTGGACGAAATGCACGTTTTGTTTGGAATCGACCCCACGCTCGTTGCCAAATTCACAGTTCAAGGTCACGGCCTTCTAAGCGAGAAATTCTTCAACCAATTCTCTGTTACTAGAATTTAGTGTTTGTGAATTATGCTAGGTGTTAGTACATATGTTCCTCCCAAAGTGACCTTGGATTTTCAGTCATCTGTTTGTGTGCGTGTCATTTCCGTCAGCAGAATTAATCTCTACCCTTACTGACGGCTCAGTGCTGGGTAAGCTTCCCGTAGATCTTTAACCACGATAGCTTTACAACTTTTTTTGTACTCCTAATGCCTCACAACCTCGATTAGTCTATTCCCAGTATCAAAAATCTTTCGCGATCTCTATCCGAGAACATGGGAATTCTAAGCCATGCGGGCATATGTTTTGAAATGTTGCCTCCTCATTCTCTGCCAGTGGGACTGATCTCTCAGCGTTACGTACGCGATCCAACAGAAGTACACGGTGAAGTTATCAGTTTCCCTAATCAAGGAGGTATACTTCTATCTCCTCTCCCTTACGCCTATTGAAATATCGTCTTTGACCAAGTTAATTCCTTGAGGCAATATGAGTATAATTTCCGCCGCTAATGTTATTTCTAGAACCTACTATTACGAATGATTATGCGTAAGCACGTACACACCTATAGTGGCATCTTAGCTTTGGTGGATGGGAGGTCCCGTTTATAAGACGACCATAATCTTAAATCGCATATTATATCAGAAGTGTAAGGGATTCATTGGCCTTCAGAATGGTGTAACCTATATAGTTACGAATCAACACTGTATATTTAGATTTGTACTAAACAGTGTTCATTATTTTTAAAATGTCGAGTTCAGACTGACATTTCAATAAGATGGACAAATTAATTAAAAAAAAGAAGTCCCTTCAAGAACTGTCTGCAAGTGTCAGACCAAAAGCGTGTAACTGGAAAGATACACGTAATCTCGGGTTGTACAAAAACTATAGGCCTAACGTCTCAGAGTGATCAATTAATTAATTGTTATGCACTGAACAACTAATTTTACTTTGTCAGAAAAGTTTCAGATTCTTCAGACGAAGATTACGAATTCTCCTCTTTTTTGTTTCAGGACTAGAACTGAGAAAGACACAGAGCTACACGGATCCTGAACTATCTGCAACGAAAAAAACTGAAGAATGGAACGTAGTGAATTATTTTTACTTACAGTTTAAAGAATTCTTCCAAGTGAACAAACAATTATTAGTCAAACGTTTACTATTTTAAGCAGTTTTCTAAAAAATTGTATACCTTATGTGGTCCAATATCTTAACGCTATGCACGATGCTTATTAAATAAACAGTGACAAACTTGGCAGTTTCAAAACTGTCTCCTTTTTCAAAACAACATAAGTTCCTTTTCAACACTTATGACTTAACATTAACAGCTTCACGCAATCCCAATACACACCTTTTTATTCTAACCGAAAAAAATGTTTACATTGTATTTCTTGTGCTTCCCTATTAGATGCATCGGTTCGTCAAACTGTCTAAAACGAAAAAACCTCTGAGAAATTAATCTGTTCTGTAGCTACAAAGTAGACGATGTTATGAAGAACTATTTATTTCCCTACAAATCACGCTGTTTTTCACAGGCGTAAATTTAATTTTAAGAATGTCACTATAGTGCAGACTACTGAAAGCATAGAAAGCACTTGAGGCCGCTCTTTCAGACTGTACCACCCTTTGGTGATCGCTGATGTCTTTCAATATTCTCTAGGTGGAGAGCATTAATCTACCATGGTAAAGCTGCTACAGTTATTATTTCTGAAATTTTGAAACTTCTTTGTAACGCTTATTATTTCACTTCCCTTCTTGATTGTTCCTGAGTATATCAGTTTTAATGTTTCCCTGGGACAAAAATCATTAGTTGATGCTATTGCTCTAAAGTGTAATTTTCAAAATTAGTTATCATGAGTATGAGAATTGAGTTTTGCTACTATGATAACCAAAATATCGGTTAATTAACTGTTACAAACGGGCGCCAGAGCAACATAAAACAAATAAAGTAATAAATCAACTTCGAATTTTAAAATATTAATTATTTACGTGAAAGGTCTAAAAAATATAATTTTTTACCATTTATCATATTCTATTTATTGAGCCATTGACATAATTATTCGGAGCCTCACTGTACGTCACCGTTCAGATTCCTTCATAATACAACTATTTCAGCAAAAATTCGGCAAGTTTTTGTGTTTCATGGACTCAAAGCTTTATTCCATATAACAAATAGTGATGTACATTAGAAATTAACAAATGTAGAGACATCTCATAAATTACATGGGAAACAGCATTCTTAAAAAATTTCTGACGATATATTAACGAATATTGTTAAATGTACTTGCTGGCAAGCAACATGAGGGGTCTACGAATGGACGAGACGATTCAAAAGGAACGCCCAATCCACTATTTATTAGTTAGATGGCGGCTGATTTGGTAGCTCTTGCGGGATGACTCTTGACCTTCTGAGTACACAACGACATGGGACAGTTTCAGCAAGAACGTGTATTCCACTCGGAAGACAAATATAATGCTAAACAAATCGAAATTACAACCGATTTTCCGATAGTTATAACCTACCACCTATTGATTTTTGAGAACACACACACGTTGGCAAAGTAAACTTTTAAACGTTTGTCAAGGTTATCAGAACCTACCTTACAGAATGTGCCTTTATGTGGGACACAATGTTTGGACGCCGCTGGTATCTGAAGTCCATTTCGCAAGTAGAAAAGATGGTATATAAGATTACACTGTGGTCAATAATTTCTTTATAAATAAATGTCCACATTTAATGAGTTATTTTGGAGAGTGACACGAAAACTTATAGAGGAATATAAGCTATGGGGCCTTGAAGTAAAAAACAAAGAAAACGGAGTATATTGGTGGGGAACAGAAGAATTTAATTTTAGAAGACGAACAAGAAATAATAAAATGCAGTAGCTATAAATATCTAGGAACGGGAGTTACACAAGATGGTTGTCTAGATAAAGCGATAAGAGAAAGGAATAACTTGAGAAGAAAATCAATGGCATTGCTGAACAACATATTGTGGGACCAACAAATATCAAAACAAAATAAACATCGTAGCCTATGTAAAATGCAATTGTGAAACCAATTACTTACGTCATACGGGCGTGAAATATGGCCAATAGCACAAAGAACAGAAAAGTTGTTGGAGGCTACTGAGATGGATTATTGGCGAAGAGCGGCAGGAAGGTCAAAACTGGAAAAAGTAAGAAACGTCAGAATCCGGGAGATAATGGGGGTACAGTGCTCTATTGTTGACGACATAAAAACAAAACAGCTAAGATGGTTTGGACATGTGCAAAGAATGCCGGATAATCGACTCCCCAAGCAAATTCTGACATGGACACCATATGGTCGTAGGCGAAGAGGAAGACCTAGGTTGAGTTGGAGAGAAGGCATCAATCGGGCAATGAGAGACCGGGAATTGGAAGAAGAATCTTGGTTGGATCGAGACCAATGGAGACTAGGGATCGGAAGACGTAGGATAACGTTATGAACCGATTTGTATATACGTATATATTTTTTTTGAGAGTTAAATTTTATGCAATTTCGCGAAATAAATTTATATTTTTCAAAGGACTGATAAAACAAACTGCCGTTAACGCAGTGGCGCGCCGACAGTGAGCAAAGTGCCAGGATAGTAAAGGTGCCAAAAGTTTTAGGCGAGGAGGAAATATTTGAAAAATAATTATTATTAATTAAGTTGATTGTATTAATCTTTTCGGTTCTCTGGACGGATATTCTCGTCCAAATTATTTTTAGGCCTAGTGTTTTTTTTTGTACCGTTGTATAGTCTCTTATAAATTTTTTGTAATTTCCGTTTTCTTTCTTTTAATAAACTTATAATTAATATATTTCGTATTTAATTTGTACGCACTGATACGCTTTTATAAAGTGATTTTTTATTTGGGGGGGGGGCGTCAACTAAAGTTCTGCACGCAGGCGCCGGACACTACTGGCGTGCCTCTGCGTTAACAATACTCACATTTATGTACATATAAAGAATGAAAGCCATGATAAGAATTTAATGTTACGAAGACCGAAAAATCAATAACTTTTGGAAATACGTACAAGCGTACATTAAAGATATTATTAACCTATCGTCCTGTCTTGGAACATTGCGAACTTCCGTCATCAAAGATTACACGCATGCATACGCATGTAAGCTTTGTGCGCATAAGACTTTTACGAACCTTTTTCAAACAATTTTCTTTTTGATGATTCTATTGCAGCTATAAATCAGTGTACTGCCTTGTATTATGTGTATGTATAGGCTACTTAAAGGCTGTAGAAATAATTTTATATTTAAACCTAAATTTTCACAACTACCTGAAACCGTACAGATGTTATGTTCAGTAGTTTAAGGAATTTTTTAAATGGCTTAGTTAGTTTGAAGAAAATAAACAAACTCTAAAACAGTATTGATTAATTTCTTCTTATTCTTATCAACGAAGAGATTGTTGGGCTTCAATTCCGTCCTTTTCGTATATTAATTTATACATACACCAATTTAACATTTTTACCTATGTATAGGTCGTCACTGGCCGTGGTTTCTGTCCCCGCCGTAGGGAGATACAGAGTTTTACCACGGATTAATGACGTAGTCGGCCAAGGGCGTAAGATTTCAGGAAATGTTATGATGACTGAACATTATTTATTTACCGTCTACACCATATTATAGTCGTTTGTAATTGACATTTGTTTTATAAACCTCTAATTCTTTCAGAACTTTAGTACCAAATAAAAAGGAAATAGTGAGATGCTTCTTTGAAAACGAAACGTGTCATTACTTGATATACATACTACGTAGGCGCTAGCTGTATGTGTGTGTGTGTGTGTGTGTGTGTGTGCGCGCGCGCGCGCGTAAATTCGCGCGCCAGTGTGTGTGTTTAACTTACAAATGATTTTTCAAAGTAACGGTCAGAAGAAAATTAAGATATGATCTATACAAAGGGAAACCAACGAAACGAAAATTGTTGAGATTAAAAAGTAAGGAAAAAGAGCGAGAGAAGAAAATGATTGTTCTGAGTGAGTGCTACGTAACGAACGAACAGATGAAGGGGTACGTTGGATAGATAGGCGGGGAAGAGGGCGTTAAGGTAAAAAAAAAACAAGAAGAAGAAGTGGGGGAAATTTTATGAGCCACAGGTGCACTTAAACCACTTTTACGATCGCTCATAAAAGCTAACATTATTATACGTTACTCTCTTATAAAAAAGCCAGTCAAGCATCTTTTGCCACAAAGCGCATGTCGCTAAATAATCTGTCCGTCTCTCTCGCATTCTCTCTCTCTTTCACTCTCTCCCGTTCATTCTCTACTTCTCTGCCTCTTACTCGATCAATCTCTCTTACTCTCCCTTTATTTTGCTCTTTCAATGTCTTTGCCTTCTCCCCTTCGAAGTGAACACGCAACTCCGTCCGCCGACTCTCGCCGTGCCTAGGCTTTCTCCCTTCCTTCCTACAACACCTTTCACACCCTTTCTTTCGTCCAGTCATTCCGTCTCTGTCGAATGTATCCCCCTCCCGGTATTTATTTGCTACTAAAATGCCTTTAATAATATAATAGTACACATTTTCATTTAGAAACTTTTCCGTTCCGTCCAATCCTGACCTCGTAAAACGGCTCTAGTATAAAAAGGTAAGTAAAAAGATGAAAAAGTACACGACCAGATAGAGGCGGATAAGAAATAAATACAAGAAGATGCAATGCGAAAGCAAAGGTTTGGGAGAGATGCAGGGAGAGAATGAGGTACGAACATAGAGAGGGGGGAATGTGAGAGAGAGAAAGAGAGTGCGATGGCACTATAGGTGTACACAAAATGGCTACAACGTCTATTAAAGTAACAGCACTACAACAAACAACAATAGCTAATTATTTTTACTTTTATTATTACTATTATTACACGAAACCCAACTACTAAAAATGTCAATGATGTACGGTACAACAATGGCGGATAATACTGATAATTGCCCATTAAACGTTGTTCCGATGGTTTAATTTATTGTCTTTAATTGCACATTTTTCTCGGGTTATTTCCTTTACGTACGCAGACGAAGACGATAAAATTGTTACTACATTATTCATCGCGTATTAAACGAAAGACGTAGCGCGCAAAATGCTGTAATTAATGCCGGTAAATGATGTAATTAACCCAATTTTATTAACCTCAGGGATTGTACAACAATTTTAATATAATTATAATTGTTAGGTATTGCATGTGCCCTTGTATTGTCGAATTCAAAAAACAAATTACACGTTAAGCACTCTGTCCCGTTGTTTCGTAACAAACAAACCGGCATGTCTCTTCGTAGAAACGTTAGAAGTTTGTAACCTTTAATGGAATTAAAACGCTCGTTTGAGCTAAATATATTGCATCAGATACGTGGAGTTCGGGCCAACTGGCAAGGAAAAACCTGAGAAGCAGAATTGGTTAAAGCAGCGAATGTAATATGGAAAATGGTGCCAAAGAAAAATCAACATATCCATGAGCTACACAAAACCTCTCATTGTTCGAACTCATAGGATCGGAGACGATAAAACTGTATACCCGCGTACGGCGTGTGGATGAAGTGTGAAAGTGGGGGGGGGGGGCAACAGAGAAAGGTAACGCGACGGGAGACGCTGCCGACCAGAACAACAGACGGGTAGGCATTCGTTTTGTTCGACACAGGATCCAGCGATCTCCACAGATTGTTGTGCAGGCCAAAGACCGCTTCATTTTCAATCCCAGAAGAACACGTAACCTCCCAAACTTTTCCTTCATTAAACACGAAGTTGGAGAGAAATCTTGTCCGGGTTTGGTGCGTGAAATATATGTGATGAACGTTTTCTACGGTACCAGTTTTAATATTCACTTTGTTTGGTGTTAATGTCACGGCCATGTTTTTTGTTTGTTTGTGAGCGTAATTACGTTACTTCGACTGCAACTACGATAGTCCACCTTCAGTGGGTTTCGTGACTTTATTACCGACAACAGTGAATGAGCTTTATGATTTCGGCTGCTACATGTAGTGACTGATCCAATTAGCGGTGCTTTTGATTGGCGGAGACACGGGTGGAATATGAAGCAAAGAGAAGATTAAACTTCAGTTACGATAAAATTCGGTCATGTTACGAATACCTCCTAGCAGTGGAGAGAAGAAGTGGTGAGACTGCGACGGTACCAACATCTACCCGGACGCTACGGGATGAAACAAGCTGTCCAGTATCTGCTAGAGGGTAAACTGACGACGGGTATGTTATATTGCATACTCGGCTCGAGGGTCCAGCTTCTAACCCGGCCAATGTCAGTTTTCGGACCTGTTAAACTCCTTGGCCCAAGGTTCGAATGTCACCTTAATCTATTATTCTGGTTCTGAGCCGAAAAATTGTAAGGGTTTTGAGACTTATCAATACCATTTGCAATCTACTACTGTCTAAAAGAAAAACGTCTGTCTTATTTTCCATATTAGAAATCTTTTATTAAATGAGTTCTTCAATAATTGAAAATTATCTCAAATTTGTGCAATCAATTTCTTTTATATAAAATATGTCGCCACACATACCAGCATTTTGTACTTTTATGAAGTTATTCAACTAATATACACATTTAAAATATAGCCTATTTGAAAATGTAAACTGTACTTCTACAAATGTACTTTAAAATGATAGTAATGTGAATGCATTACTTATGTAATACTTATACGTAATGTTATACCTTCCTTAAGTGCCCGTTTACCCTTTAGGAGATGTTGAACAGCTAGTTTCTTCTCCGTAGTGTCCATATAGATCAAGGGTCACCAAATGGCGGACCGCGGTCCGCATCCGGACCCCCCGGGTCATTTATTGCGGACCGAGGTAAAATGTTTATTTATTTGGTTTTGTCATTAAAAATCTCAGAAAAATTAATAATTTTAATGTTATAAATAAATAAACCTCCGCTCAACAGTCCGTTAAGGACTAAGGCGTACCGCGCGGCTTTTGTGTTAGTGTGACGGTGTATGGCTAGTACTACGCGCCACAAGCCGCTAGTTGCGGTATTCACAGCCAGGAGGCGGCGCTGTTATCTCAGCGCCTACTCAGTTTGCCTCACGACGCTGAGTGCACGCCGTACGGAACCTCCGCCGGGAATTGAACCCGGGACCACGAGCTCATCAATCGCCCGCGTTAGCCACTAGACCACCTGGAGGCTCAATTTTAATGTTATACTTTGCAGAAAGTCGTTCATTAAGTCACACGCTAGTAAAACTTGACAATTAATAAAGAGACTGTGTATAGGTGAGGGTAGACATAGGCGGCCAGCCTCAATCTCCTTCAAAACGATTTTTTTTTCGTTGCTACAAGATATAAAAGATTTTTGATCAACGTGTGAACAAGAAGCAGCTAATGAATACTTAGGCTTTCTCCTTGATAAAGAAGAAAATGTCCCAACAATTGCGTTCTGACAGACATATGCAGGCACTTTATCAACGTTGTGAACAAGAAGCAGCTAATGAATACTTAGGCTTTCTCCTTGATAAAGAAGAAAATGTCCCAACAATTGCGTTCTGACAGACATATGCAGGCACTTTATCAACGTGTGAACAAGAAGCAGCTAATGAATACTTAGGCTTTCTCCTTGATAAAGAAGAAAATGTCCCAACAATTGCGTTCCTGACAGACATATGCAGGCACTTTATCAACGTGTGAACAAGAAGCAGCTAATGAATACTTAGGCTTTCTCCTTGATAAAGAAGAAAATGGCCCAACAATTGCGTTCCTGACAGACATATTCAAGCACTTTATCAACGTGTGAACAAGAAGCAGCTAATGAATACTTAGGCTTTCTCCTTGATAAAGAAGAAAATGGCCCAACAATTGCGTTCCTGACAGACATATTCAGGCACTTTAACTATTTAAATCTAAAACTTCACGGAAAGAGAAAGCTTGTTTGTGATCTTCTAACTGAAATAAGAGTTTTTTCCAATAAACTTGAAAATGACAAATTCAAATTGCAAATGACATTAACAATGAACACTTGCACTTTCCTTATCTATAGTCAGTCTGTGAGAGCTCCGGTAATGAGGTTGAAGTCAGTAAATTCTCAAACTTCGTTACTGAGCCGAAGTCTGAGTTTGATGCTAGGTTCTCAGACTTTGCCAAAATTGGAAATGCTGCAAGTCTTGAACAACTGTTTTTCCCTTCAAGCAGATGGCGCGTGGTCCCAAGAGGCGTCAGAATATTTCAACAGTGATAAAGCCACTCTGCAAATGGAGCTGATAGATTTTAAAGAAGATCTTGTGTTGAAGGAAAAGTTTAGTGAAATACCAAACAAACTGGACTGTGAAGAGTTTTGGGTGAAATACGTGCAGGAAGAGAAGTACCCCCAATTCAAAAAATTAACCGTGAAAATGTGCATCATGTTTGGATCAACGTACATATGTGAAGCAGCTTATTCGAAAATGAAGTTTGTAAAGAACAAGTACAGGTCACTACTGACTGATGGCCATCTCCAGGACCTGCTGAGGAACAGCTGTACCAACATTGTACCTAACTTCAGGCAGGTTGTACTAAATAAAACATGTCACTTTTCCCACTAAACACTATTTTAAATGTCATTAAATATTAACTTAAATTTTGGTTCTCTTTAAGTATTTGATTTTTAGTAGGTTTTAGGTTTTAAAAAACATAATTAATTTGTTACTTAAAGAAAGTATTTTTTCGTTTCGATATTTAAGTTCAAGTCTAGGCCTGTAGGCCTAGTTTTAAAGCTACGTGAAAACTTAATGAAAAATAATCTTTGTGGGCGTTTAATGGAAACTATGATGTATTTCTTTTGGAATGAAGATTTAAATATTAAGGTTGTCATAATAAATTGTAATTTTGTGTTGCTTAACTAACTACGTACTTTATGTACCTTTGCTGGTATTAAAATTGGTATTAAAATTCGTTTTTTGTATACTTTATTTCTAGAATAATTCATTCCCCATAAATAAAAATTAATAATTACTTGTCAATATTTAAATATCAAAGCTGGCCATATTTTATTAAAAAAATGCAGTTTCAAGTAATTTAAAGTTAAGGCCTTGAACCTAATTTGTGAAAAAAGTAAAGACTACTTTCTGCCTCTTATTCACTTAAAAAATGTACTCTTCAAATAAAATTGAATAAAAACATTACCGTACTCAGTTTTTGTAGAGCAAAAAAAAGAGTTGGCATAACTGAACAAGCGCAATGGTCATGTTTTTACGATTCACAATAACCCAAGTAGCTCTTTCTTAACATATTTCATGAAACTAAGGTGCAACATAATAGATATGTGTATTAAATATAAGTACGTTACCGAAATAAATAAAAATAAATAAGTTCCACGTTCCAAGTGTGAACTAAAAGTGTCATTAGGCCTACTTTTTACATTAGGCCTGTCTTTATTTTTTATCGTACTACTTAACTAAGCTTTGCAATAAAACATATAGCTGCTTTAATAACTTACAGTTTTTAAAAGAACGATTTAAAGATAAAGTAAATAAAACGTAATCTTTTAGTTCACACTTGTTAACTTGTATAATAGGTTGTCAAATAAGCCTCTGGTGGTATTACCAATTTATAACTAAATATAAATGAAAGTTCCAATCAGAATGCATAAAAACGCACCAATTGACGTCAAAATTTATACAATTTTCCGGGGGAGGACCCCGGACCCCCTCCCACCAGGTGGGTATCCATACCCTCACAAAAACCCCCGTAGTGTCCGGACCGTGGGCTTACCCAGAGGCACACAGAGTGGACCACCATGCCATTTAATTGGTGACCACTAATCTAGATGTTGGCCTCTTTTCTTATCCAAATTTATTTTGTTTCTTCACAGTGAATTACTGTATTTTCAAATTTTTATATTTGAATTTTTGTTTAAACTTTATTAAAATTGTATACATTATTACAGTTTTATGAAATCAAAAATGTAGGGCCTATACATGTTTTTATATAGTAGTTAAATCATTTTTCCCTTTACTATTTTCCCCTTGTGAATGTAGCTGAATTGCCCGACTTTACATAACTACAACAAATTATGTGTAACAGAATTACTGTGTTCGCTAAACGCTCACCCGCACACAGAAGCACTCAGTTTTTAATCAGTGTGGGCTTAATAACACTGTAAGATATAAAATATATGAGTATTTAAACACATATAAATATAAGGTATTTTTTAATAATTTTTTAGGTAAATAGTGGTAACTGGCAATGTTAAATGTACGACCTTAACAACCGAAAAACCAAAAGAAAAAAGCCAAGAATTCATTGTGCTGTAGAAATCTTTGAAAGCTTTAAGTTGTTTGTTAATTCCAAGCGTTTCGACTTTAAAGTTAAGCTTTGATGTGTATGATATTAATTACATAGAAAAGTTCTAAAACGATATTTAATAAACTAGCTGCTCATGATATTATTGACAGAGCGAGTACACGAGGCGTCTCTTCTACTGGCTATGTACATACGCGTATGTAAGTAACGATGATTATCCTGAATATCACACAGCTGTAAACAATCTCTTCACAACAGGATGCTTGTAAATAGTCTCTGTAAACAGTTTCTTGTAAAAGGAAGCAACAGGATGCTCGAAGGTTGATTATTATATCAACAAGACCACTTTGAATTTTTTACTTCCATGTTCCTTAAGGAAATGGAAGTATGATGATGCCAAAAAAATCGTGTTAGAGATTATTGCAGAATATGATTGTACTACACTCAAAACATGAAAAAGTCATTTTTCAAAAAGCGTCTGTCTGTCTATCTGTCTGTAGATTTTTTTCTATGGCAACGATAACAGCCGCAAATTCAAACAGAATCAAATAATTTTTTGCATACAGTCCTGATTTGTAGAGTACTCGCGACCTATTGTTTTTGGTGAAGATCGGTTGAGGGAAAGGGGTAGTTTACCAGCAACGGTTTTTTTTTATCAAGGGTAATTTTGTTTGTTTGGCAAACGATAACAGCCGCAAATTCAAACAGAATCAAATAATGTTTCGCATACAGCCCTGAATTGTAGAGTTCTCAAGATCTGTTGATTTTGGTAAAGATCGGTTAAGGGAAAGGGGTAGTTTACCTGCAACGTTTTATGTTTTAACAAGGGTATTTATATGGCACACGATAACAGCCGCAAATTCAAACATAATCAAATAATGTTTTGCATACAGCCCTTATTCCTTGAGTACCAAAGACCTGTTGTTTTTGGTGAAGATCGTTTAAGGGAAAGGGGTAGTTTACCTGCCACGTTTTTTGTTTTATCAAGGGTATTTTGTATGGCAAACGATAACAGCCGCAAATTCAAACAAAATCATATAATATTTTGCATACAGCCCTGAATTGTAGAGTTCTCAAGACCTTTCGTTTTTGGTGAAGATCGGTTAAGGGAAAGAGGTAGTTTACCTGCAACGGTTTTTTATCAAGGATAATTTTGACTTCCATATTCCTTAAGGAATGGAAGTATGGTGATGGCAAAAAAAATCGTGTTCGAGATTATTGCAGATTCTGATTGTACTACACTCAAAACATGAAAAAAAGTCGTTTTCCGAAAAGTGTCTGTGTTTTTATGTGTCTGTCTGTCTGTCTGTAGATTTTTTTTCTATGGCAAACGATAACTGCCGCAAATTCAAACAGAATCAAATAATTTTTTGCATGCAGCCCTGATTTGCAGAGTACTCGCGACCTATTGTTTTTGGTGAAGATCGGTTGAGGGAAAGGGGTAGTTTACCTGCAACGGTTTTTTTTTAGCAAGGGTAATTTTGTTTGTTTGGCAAACGATAACAGCCGCAACTTCAAACAGAATCAAATAATGTTTCGCATACAGCCCTGAATTGTAGAGTTCTCAAGATCTGTTGATTTTGGTGAAGATCGGTTAAGGGAAAGGGGTAGTTTACCTGTAACGTTTTATGTTTTAACAAGGGTATTTCCTATGGCAAACGATAACAGCCGCAAATTCAAACAGAATCAAAAGATTATTTGCATACAGCTCTAAATTGTAGAGTTCTCAAGACCTGTTGTTTTTGGTGAAGTTCGGTTGAGGGAAAGGGGTAGTTTACCAGCAACGTTTTTTTAACAAGGGTATTTTCTATGGCAAACGATAACAGCCGCAAATTCAAACAGAATCAAATAATGTTTTGCATACAGCCCTGATTTGTAGAGTACTCAAGACCTGTTGTTTTTGGTGAAGCTCGGTTAAGGGAAAGGGGTAGTTTACCTGTAACGTTTTATGTTTTAACAAGGGTATTTCCTATGGCAAACGATAACAGCCGCAAATTCAAACAGAATCAAAAGATTATTTGCATACAGCCCTAAATTGTAGAGTTCTCAAGACCTTTTGTTTTTGGTGAAGATCTGTTGAGGGAAAGGGGTAGTTTACCTGCAACGTTTTTTTAACAAGGGTATTTTCTATGGCAAACGATAACAGCCGCAAATTCAAACAGAATCAAATAATGTTTTGCATACAGCCCTGATTTGTAGAGTACTCAAGACCTATTGTTTTTGGTGAAGATCGGTTAAGGGGAAGGGGTAGTTTACCTGCAACGTTTTTTTATCAAGCGTATTTTCTATGGCAAACGATAACAGCCGCAAATTCAAACAGAATCAAATAATTTTTTGCATAAGTCCCTGAATTGTAGAGGTCTCAATGACTTTCGATTTTGGTGAAGATCGGTTAAGGGGAAGGGGTAGTTTACCAGCAACCTTTTACGTTTTAACAAGAGTAAAGTACTTGAAAATTTATTTAAACTTTTTGAAACAATGGTAATTGTTAAAAACACAATAATTTTGTTGCCAGGCAATAAAATTATAATTTTTTCATTTTAGTGTAATATAATATTTTTCATTTAATACAGCAATAAAAAGGCAGGTAAGACACAGCCTGGCTGTTTGGGTGAAAATGATTTTAAATATAAATCTTAGAATATGGAAGTCATGTATGGTTCTCCATACCGATATTTTTCTATGGTAAACGATAACAGCCGCAAATTCACACAGAATCAAATGATGTTTTGCATACAGCCCTGAAATGTAGAGTTCTCAAGACCTGTTGGTTTTGGTGAAGATCGGTTAAGGGAATAGGGTTGTTTACCAGCAACATTTTATGTTTTATCAAGGGTAATTTTTTTTTTACGAACGATAATTGCCGTACATTAAAACAGAATCAACTACTCTTCTGCATACCTTTTTCAATTATACAGAACTCAAGGTCAGTTGATTTTATTGAAGATCGGTTAATGGAAAGGGGTAGTTTACCTGCAACGTTTTGTTTTAACAAGGGTATTTTTTTCTATGACGAACGATAACTGCCGTAAATTCAAAGAGAATCAACTAATGTTTTGGATACAGCCCTGAATTGTAGAGTTCTCAAGGCTTATTGTTTTTGGTGGAGATCGGTTAATGGAATAGGGTAGTTTACCAGCAACGTTTTATGTTTTATCAAGGGTGTTTTCTATGGCAAACGATAACAGCCGCAAATTCAAAAAGAATCAAATAATTGTTTGCATACAGGCCTGAATTGTAGAGTACCCAAGACCTGTCGTTTTTGGTGAAGATCGGTTAAGGGAAAAGTGTAGTTTACCTGCAACGGTTTTTTATTAAGGGTAATTTTTTTCTATAGTAAACGATAACAGCCGAAAATTCAAACAGAATCAACTAGGTTTTTGTATACCTTTTTGAACTAAAGAGAACTCAAGGTATGTTGATTTTGTTGAAAATCGGTTAAGGGAAGGGGTTGTTTATCAGCAACGTTTTATGTTGTAACAAGAGAAATGTTTCCATGACGAACGATAACTGCCGCACATTCAAACAGAATCAAATATTTTTTTGCATGCTTCCCTGAGTTGTAGAGGACGGAAGGTCTGTTGATTTTGGAGAAGATCGGTTAAGAGAAAGGGGTAGTTTACCTGAAACATTTTATGATTTAACAAGAGTAAAGTACTTAATTTTTATAAAGTATCCTGATAAGAGGCTCATAGTAATCCACTGTAGAAACGTAGATGAAATATAAGGGGGGGTAATTTTTTATTATTAAAAATTATAGTTGAAGGTGGAGGGGAGAATTTTTTATACGTGTACTACGTTATCGGCAACAAAGAAGTAGTTTTTCGTTAAAATTGCTTCCCGGGCTCTTTAGCCGTAGTCCAATGTTTTCTGCAAAACCAGACTTTTCGGCAGTGCCATCGACTGCCATCATCGGTGAAAATCGAGTGCGAAAACGTGAGGTTGTATACGTTAGTGACCACAGTACTGTGGTTAATGCTGAAGCAATAAGTAGAAAGACTAGTTTCTATGGAAATATTTCATTTCGAATATGATTTTAAATATAAATCTTAGAACATGGAAGTCATGTATGGCTCTCCATACCGATATTTTACTTCCATGTTCCTTAAGGAAATGGAATTATGGTGATGGCAAGAAAAAATCGTGTTCGAGATTATTGCAGATTCTGATTGTACGACACTCAAAACATGAAAAAAGTCATTTTTCTAAAAGTGTCTGTGTCTATCTGTCTGTAGATTTTTTTCTATGGCAAACGATAACAGCCGCAAATTCGATCAGAATCAAATAATTTTTTGCATTCAGTCCTGATTTGTAGAGTACTCACGACCTATTGTTTTTGGTGATGATCGGTTGAGGGAAAGGGGTAGTTTACCGGCAACGGTTTTTTTTATCAAGGGTATTTTCTATGGCAAACGATAACAGCCGCAAATTCAAACAGAATCAAATAATTTTTTGTATGCAACTCTGAATTGTAGAGTTTTCAAGACCTATTGTTTTTGGTGAAGATCGGTTAATGGAAAGGGGTAGTTTACCTGCAACATTTTATGTTTTAACAAGGGTAATTTTTTCTATGACGAACGATAACTGCCGCATATTCAAACAGAATCAAATAATTTTTTGCATACGTCACTGAATTCTAGAGATCTCAAGATCTTTTGATTTTGGTGAAGATCGGTTAAGGGGAAGAGGTAGTTTACCTGCAACCGTTTACGTTTTAACAACAGTAAAGTACTTAAAAATTCATTTAAACTTTTTCAAACAATGGCAATTGTTAAAAATAAAATAATTTTGTTGCCAGGCAATAAAATTATAATTTTTTCATTTTAATGTAAATCATGTATGAGAGAAAATATATCGTTCGTGGCAGCCAAGCATATCTCAGTTATGTAATGTTTACGTTTCCATTTTATTATTATGACTACCGCAATAAAAAGGCAGGGAACACACACACACACACACACACACACACACACACACACACACACACACACACACACACAATTCGCGTTATTTCTGGTCTCATTCATGTTTATTTTCTTACATTTGCACGCTTTTTAAATGGTAAAGTGCCGAAACCATACCAACATAACGCGTGCAAGCCGAAAAAGTGTCCAGCGTGGATAGCGATTTGCTTCCTGTGGATCGCTGGGCAGTGTAACTGCACGTGTTTACAGAGGAACGATTCATAGACAGACTTTTCGTCTTTAGGGAATGAACCCTCAGCAAGTTGCTGAGGGTCCATGAGTGACTTCGGAGCGCTCCTTCTTTTCCGCGTGTTTGTTCTGTGAAACGTACACTGTAGATTCGCAGCTTTACTCTAAGCAACGCTCAATAGGAAATGTTGAAAATTTTTGTACACGGTGTACCCTCATACACACTAAACCTGCTCTGATGTTTTAATTACGGACATCATAATATTAAAACTTTGGAAACTTGAGCACTACTTAATGGAGATCAATCATTAACTTATACAAGCCATTAATTTTATGCATATTTTTTATATATATATGTACAATGTTATCGGCAACAAAGAAGTAGTTTTTGTTAAAATTCCTTCCCGGGATATTTGGCCGTAGTCCAATGTTTTCTACAAAACCAGACGTTTCGGCAATGGCATCGACTTCCATCATCAGTGAAAATCGAGTGCGATAACGTGAGGTGGTATACGTTAATGACCACAGTACTGTGGTTAAGGCTGAAGCAGTAAGTAGAAAGAAGTAGTTTCTATGGTAATATTTCATTTCGAAAATGATTTTAAATATAAATCTTAGAATATGGAAGTCATGTATGGTTCTCCATACAGATATTTTTTTAATCAAGGGTAATTTTTTTATGGCAAACGATAACAGCCGCAAATTCAAACAGAATAAACTACTCTTTTGCATACAGCCCTGAATTATAGAGTTCTCAAGACCTATTGTTTTTGGTGAAGATCGGTTAAGGGAAAGTGGTAGTTTACCTGCAACGTTTTATGTTTTAAAAGGGTATTTTCTATGGCAAAAATAAGAGTCGTAAATTCAAACAAAATCAAATACTTTTTTGCATACACCTCTGATTTGTAGAGTACTCAAGACCTGTTGTTTTTGGTGAAGATCGGATAACGGGAAGGGGTAGTTTACCTGCAACGTTTTTCTTATCAAGGGTAATTTTTTTCTATAGCAAACGATAACAGCCGCAAATTCAAACAGAATCAAATAATGTTTTGCATACAGCCATGAATTGTAGTTCTCAAGACTTGCTGGTTTTGGTGTAGATCGGTTAAGGGAATAGGGTAGTTTACCAGCAACATTTTATGTTTTAACAAGGGTAATTTTTTCTATGACGAACGATAACTGCCGTAAATTCAAACCGAATCAACTACTCTTTTGCATACCTTTTTGAGTTATGCAGAACTCAAGGTCTGTTGATTTTGTTGAAGATCGGTTAAGGGAAAGGGGTAGTTTACCTGCAACGTTTTATATTTTAACAAGGGTATTTACTATGGCAAACGATAAGAGCCGCAAATTCAAACAGAATCAAATAATGTTTTGCATACAGCCCTGAATTGTAGAGGACTGAAGGTGACTGATTTTGGTGAAGATCGGTTTAGAGAAAGGGGTAGTTTACCTGCAACTTTTTATGTTTTAACAAGGGTAATTTTTTCTATGACAAACGATAACTGCCGTAAATTCAAAGAAAATCAAATAATTTTTTGCATACGTTCCTAAATTGTAGAGATCTCAAGACTTGTTGATTTTGGTGAAGATCGGTGAACATGTTATGTTGTAACAAGAGAAATGTTTTCATGACGAACGATAACTGCCGCAAATTGAAACAGAATCAAATATTTTTTTGCATGCATCCCTGCATTGTAGAGGACTGAACGTCTATTGATTTTTGTGAAGATCGGTTTAGAGAAAGGGGTAGTTTACCTGCAACGTTTTATGTTTTAACAAGAGTAAAGTACTTAATTTTGATAAATAAAGTATCATGATAAGAAGCTCATAATAATCCACTGTAGAAACGTAGATGAAATATCTATAAATGAAGAGGTTAAGGTGAACGGGGTGGGGGTATTTTCTATAAATGAAAATTATAGTCGTAGGGGGAGGGGAGAATTTTTTATGTGTACTACGTTATCGGCAACAAAGAAGTAGTTCTTTGTTAAAGTTCCTTCCCGGGCTGTTTAGCCGTAGTCCAATGATTTCTGCAAAACCAGATTTTTCGGCAGTGCCATCGACTTCCATCTCAGTGAAAATCGAGTGCGAAAACGTGAAGTGGTATACGTTAGTGACCACAGTACTGTGGTTTAAGGCTGAAGCAATAAGTAGAAAGAAGTAGTTTCTATGGAAATATTTAATTTCGAATATGATTTTAAATATAAATCTTAGAACATGGAAGTCATGTACGGTTCTCCATACCGATATTTATCTACAGCATACATAAAAGATACGATTCTCGAATTTGCGAGAGGGATAAAACATACATATCGTTCTCATATTCCTGCTCTTTAGTAATTTCACGGTTTACCACTAAGGTGTGTTACGCTATCCATTTGAATATGACACGTTCAAGTTTACACTTTTAATTGGACGGTACAGCCTATTTGCTGTAGTTTATTGTCCTCGTAGATGTCAAAACATCATCAACTTCACGAAGTAGGCTGATGTACCTCTCCTGATGTCTAGAATTCTAAGTTTATCTGTTTTTTATTTATATCATATCTATACAAAGTACAAATGCCAAAGTGGTTTTCTTGGTAAATAAAATAAAGTAAGTTTAATTATGTATCATAAAATATTTAATATTTTTGTTTATATAAAACTGAAGTTTATCTCTTAATTTATGGAAAACTAAATACTGTGCAATTGGCAAATTATTTTCTTGAAAAATAATATAAATTTCTTTATTTTCTTCCAAATTATTTTTGATGCTTTTTTGTTTTTGTATTCTTCTTGTATGTTTATTGTTTATCAATTTTTTTGTAATTCCTGGTTTTTGTTCAATAAACGTATTATTAATATAATTCATATTTCATTTATACTTACTGATACGTTTTTATAAAGTGATTTTTATTGTGGGGGGGAGGGTATAGGGGCGCCAAACAAAGATCTGCATACAGGTGCCGGACACTACTGGCGCGCCTCTGGCAAGTATAACAAAAGTTCTTATCATTAATACGAAAGTAACGTTAATTTGTTACATTTTATTCTATGATTATTCGATAAGTAACATTTTATCGTTAATTAATTATACGATTCAGTAACCGCAAGGACACTTTCAGAAAACAACGAACAATTTGAAAGTGTTGCCAACATCAGCGTTGCTACCGTTATAAAATATATTTGCTTTCGTCATCCACAATTCGACAATATAAACTGACAAATAATTGTTGGAAAGACATATTCGAGTTCTGCAGTAATTCATAGTTTATGGATGGATATCACAGACCACAAACGTTTGGATTAATTAAATATTTTATAGCCCTTGATATTTATGATAATCTCACCTGTTTTAAGAAAAGCTATTGTGGGAATTAAAAAAAAAATTCCGCTAAGTTTCATTTGTAAATCAATGTTTCACGTATTTGAAGGGGGGGGATTAAAAACGTAACATGTGTATAACATCCTCGATTTTATTGTTGGCAACTGTATGCGTTTCGTGCCCCCCCCCCCAATTATTACGAAGCAAAAATATCTCGTCCTCTGTATATTCTATTCTGAACTAATATAATTAAATTGTACTGATTGTGTTTGAGGCTCTATCCCATCGTTTAGGGCCAAATTAAAATGAGAGGATTATAAACTGTGGCTACCTCTTCCACCAAAAGTGATCTTTCGATTTAACAGATAATATACGTTTTCACACATCCTACTTTGGCCTCCGCTGCTTGGTTTTAAGAACACTCATTCATCACTGATTTCATAAAAAGCCTAAATAATTGCGGAAAATATTTGATTGAATTTGAAGAGAAAAATTAAACTCCATTGAATCTGAAGGTAATTTAATGTAACTCGTATGATGTATGGTTGCATATTTTTCAGGTCTATAAAGAAAATAGTAAATACTTTTTAAAAAGTACAATTTTTTTAAGTGTTTCAACTAAGTTTTAAAATAACGTAGATGTATTCTACAAGCTAGATGTACTGTAGTATAACAGTTCAGTTATGGAGATAATAAATGAACAACAAATGGACTAATTTTAGATATGATTTTCAGGGAGCCGTAACGTATTCCTCGTATTTCCCAACTTTTTTCTAAGTTTTGCTTATTTTCATCATCGACATTCAAAATCTACGACAATTCTGAGTTCATCCTTTAGACGTTAACGGGACCTGGTAACTGGTCCAGAGACGTGCGCAGTTACACTGCTCAGCGATCCACAGGAAGCAAATCGGTATCCACGCTGGACACTTTTTCAGCTTGCACGCGTTGTGTTTGTGTGGGTTTCGGCACTTTCCATTTAAAAAGCGTGCAAATGTAAGGAAATAAACATGAGTGAGGTCAGAAATAACGCGAATTGTGTGTGTGTGTGTGTGTGTGTGTGTGGTGCCTGCCTTTTTATTGTGGTAATCATAATAATAAAATGGAAACGTAAACATTACATAATTGAGATATGCTTGCCTGCCACGAACGATATATTTTCTCTCATATATGATTTAAATTAAAATGAAACAATATAGAATTTTGTTAAAGTTAAATGAAATGTTTCCATAGAAACTAGGCCTACTTCTTTGTTGTCAATAACGTAGTACACATATAAAACTTATAAAAATTTACCTCCTCCATCAACTACCATTTTAATTTATAAAAAAATTACCCCCCTTCCACTACCCTTTTCATTTATAGATATTTCATCTACCTTTCTACAGTAGATTATTATGAAATTCTTGTCAGGATACTTTATTTATCAAAATTAAGCAATTTACTCTTGTTAAAACGTAAAACGTTGCAGGTAAACTATCCCTTAACCGAACTTCACCAGAAACAATAGACCTTGAGTCCTCTACAATTTATGGCTGTATGCAAAACATTATTTGATTCTGTTTGAATTTGCCGCTGTTATCGTTTGCAATAGAAAAAATTCTACACAGAGACACTTTTCGAAAAATTACTTTTTTTCATGTTTTGATGGTAGTACAATCAGAATCTGCCGTTATCTCGAACACGATTTTTTTCGCCATGACCATAATTCCATTTCCTTATGGAACATGGAAGTAATAATAAAATAAAAGGTATTAAACATTGTTTTCCGCCACCACCCATTGTTTAGCGTTGCGCGCGTTTTCCGTAACCATGGATTTCAACAATTAGGTAAACTTTTCTCAAAAATATAAGTGCTATTAAGTTCAAATTTTTTGAAGGTTGAACAGTGCAATGTAACAGTCAAAATGCACTAGAATTAATCTCTTCCTTTAAAAATTAATTTTGTAAAAAATTCTTAAATAAACAAATTTATTAAAAGTAATTATTTTTTATATTGGTATTTTTTTCTTCAATTGCTTCACATTAGTACATTAAGTTTCAAATATATCTGTTAAGGTGTGGTAGAAATTTCAAATACCACAATAGATCAATTAATGGTACCTAAGTAAACCCATGTTCGCCCATTTACAATGCGTTGGACAAAAAAGTTCGGATCTCCCCTTAATAATGTTGAATCCTGCCGTGATAACCTTCGAAATAGATAAATAAGTTTGCAAACTTGCACAAAAATTGGTGGACAAAGAAAAATTATTTTTTATATTGGTATTTTTTTCTTCAATTGCTTCACATTAGTACATTAAGTTTCAAATATATCTGTTAAGGTGTGGTAGAAATTTCAAATACCACAATAGATCAATTAATGGTACCTAAGTAAACCCATGTTCGCCCATTTACAATGCGTTGGACAAAAAAGTTCGGATCTCCCCTTAATAATGTTGAATCCTGCCGTGATAACCTTCGAAATAGATAAATAAGTTTGCAAACTTGCACAAAAATTGGTGGACAAAGAAAAATCGTGGAAATATTGAAATGTTTTCAGCCGTCGAAATACAATCGCGGCTGAATAACTAAGACAAGGTGAGTTGCTCGTATAGATTGGAAATAAATACAACAAAACAATTTCGTTAAGTTGTTGAAAGGGGAGATTTCGATGAGGTTATTTCTGAATGCGTAGAACCTGCAACCACGAAAGTAAGGCTGGAAAGGTGAAAACGCTACAGCCGACTGAGTTTTTCAGGCCTCGACCATAAGCAGAGAATCAGTTACCATTTTATCATTCCAATAAAGTCCTGTAACTTTACAAAACGTAGATGAACATTAGTAAAAACAAAAGGAGATATGTGGAGAAGATTGGCTGGAAGTCGTTTAAATTAATTTGATGAACTAGGTCAAAAGCGACTGTCTTTTTTTAGGAGACAAAACTACACAATTGTGGTATGTATACTGCATTTTGGAACGGAATATTTCTTAATTAATACACAGTTATTACCTCACTGTATAGTTGGTAAAAGTAATATGAAAATGTTCCTTAAACTAAGCAGCGAGAGCCACAATAGCAGATGCGGAAATGCAAACTATTTGGTAATTCTACAGGTCGCTTTTAGTCGAAGTGACTGATTGCGTAAGTTCAGAGTTGTCATCCTTTACTGTTGATACCTTCGCCCCCAGCAGATGGGCATAAACCAATTAAATATACTGATTTACATCTATTAGAGTCCAAATTGTTCAGGACCTCAAAACAGAAATATTTCAAGTTTTGAAACATGAGTTAACTTTTACCTACGTGTTCGTTACAAGCGCGTCTGCGTGTCTTAAAGGTGTACGATCATGACCATGGTGTAAACACTCTTACCGGCCGTGTTAACCGGGGAGACGGCGTACACAGGCAGTGTCTTGCTTCGTCGAAGGAGAAGAGGCGATGTTCGTTCGATAAAGAGAAAAAAATAAAATAAAAAGAACGACCGTGCGCAAGGCGACGAGGAGGAATTCTTGCGCCGAGCCAAACACAATAAATACCGACTCTAACGCAGTGATAATAGCGGCTAAAGATGGCTGGAATACCACGGCGCGCGAGAAATTCGAGATTTTATTAAAACATTCCGCTAATATTGTATGTCTGTAAGCGGAGACAGGTTATGCGCGAAAAAAGCATCAATACTATAAAAGAGGATTAAGGTTAATGGGAAGTTATTCGAAGTAGAGACTTACCTAACGCCGTTCGTTCAATGTTACTACCAGTATCTGTTACAAATTACCAGTTCTGAGGCGGTTCGTGTATTTACAAAATACACGGCGACGATGTGGGTGAGAAACGGATAAAATATATATATATATATATATATATATATATATATATATATAGAAAAAGAATGTGTGTGTGCCATAGAGAGGTAGAGAGAGAGAGAGGGATATATATACAAAGTATAATGTCCTCCTTTATGTTCTGACATTATAAATTTGCATACTACACACACACAAAATACTTTGTATTGTATATAACGCGCGGTTTAGTGCGCTGTTATGAATACAAATTAAATGTACACGATATTTAATACGAACCTGCGCTCTGGTTGCGCCCCCAACGTTTGCATAAAGTACACATTTTGTACCTCAGAAAAAGACAAGTGATAAACAAATAAAAGTTATTCGCCCCGTCTCCGTGGCTTACCTTTAATAACATCATCCAATATATTACGCGTGCACACGTGACTCTGCAGGGTCGTCTTATGTCGTCCGCCATTGTTCGTTTTTCACTCCGTTGTAGATTTACACACACGCACACACACACAACATTCGACAGTTTTCTTTTTTCTGGCATTATGCTTCGTAAACAGATGCTCCAACCTACCGGGCAAGAAGGTACCGAATCGCGTTCCCTAATAACATGCAACGTGTACGTTCACCGCGAATTTTCTCGAAACATTACTGAAAATTCAATTTTATGTAATGCAAAATGCGCGCATTTGAACGAAATTTATTTCACACTTGTGATCATTTTAGGTGTCTGTTATATTTAGTTGAAATTAACGTTGTTATTCTTTGCAACACATATATAAGGGGACACATGAAAACACGACACAAGAAAGCGCACGTGTGTGTGTGTGTGTGTGTGTGTGTGTATGATTATTTATGTGCGAGACAGCACATATGTATAGGGACATATATTTACGTGTTGTGTGGGCACGGTTGTGTGTGTGTCTATGTGAGGTAGACAAAATTTCTGGCAACAACTTCTGTCTAGCAACCAGCAACAAATTATACACAGCCCTGTCTCCATTAATAACATTATTTATTCAGCGTCCACAGTTTTCGTTTAATTTATATACAGATAGTGCGAGTATGTGTGTATTGGCGCGTAATACGGTACCTGAGGATGGAGTTCTTTACATTCGTGAACATTTGAATTTGGTCTTTTGTACAGGTTCATCTACAACGAATCGGTCTTATAATCGTTTGCTCCTCTTATGAACAAAATCTTCGTTTACACGTGACTATAATTAACAATGATCATCAACCTCAAGGATTAGGCTTATCCTGAACCTGTTCCGGGACCAATTTCGCTCTCGGCCGTCCTACATATCTCTTCCCCACCGGTCTATAGCCTGTTCCATTGGAAGCATTGGAATCCTATCACTCGCCATTCTTCGCAAATGTTCACACCACCTTCTTCTGTTGTTAATCAGCTGTTCAAAAAATGGGTCGAACCCCTGTTCCGTCCGTATATCCACATTCTTCTTTCTACCGATAATATTACAGCCCCGAGGAGCCCTGTATACAGAGGAGTACAGTCCAGAGGTTTTTTGACCGCTTCCGTGTTTATAAAACCTTATCTTTGTTTCCTTCTTTGTCTTACTTCTAAAGTTTCTGTGAATTGTTCCGCAGATATTCCTAAATTTGTTTAATTTTTATCCAGATCAATTTCTGTCCCATATGTAACGTGACATTCCAAGCTGGTCATAAACTTTCCATCTATAACTATCTTAGTTCTTGCCGGTTGCTTCCCTCTGAATGCCAAGAAACCTCTTCTGTTAAGTATTCGCCACAATAATGTCCTTTTAACATTGTCTACAAATGCCAAGTGTGTTTCACAATTAAACTACCGTCTCTCTTCAATATAATTAACAATACTCAGACTATAGAACCTCCGTAAATCGGTTAGAAGAACGTGGTCAAGTTAAACAATATTAGTAAATTGTAGCTCGATAAATACTAATATGGAAATACTACCATCGATACCGTCATTCTTCAACCTACTTATTATCTTTTCTGCTCCATTCTTTATGTCTCTTGACTGCTCTCCCGTTCGGACTGGACCTTACGGTCTTGTAGAATAGCGTCTCGTGTAATTACCGTCACGACTTCTCAGCTTCCCCTCGTAAGTATTCTCCATTCAATCTCAAACTCCAATCCTCCTCGTCTTCCACGCCCATAGGCATCATACTTCGATTTCATTCATGGCTTCTTTTCTTTCTACTATAGGTACCGTAAATAATCTCTTTGATTATGTTCAGTTCGAAACAAGTATTTGCTATTTCACAAACACAACGACTGGTAAAGATAAATTACTAATAGACCTACAGTCCACACGGTCCGTCTCACAGAGCTCGTCTCATATTCTCACTCCAACAAAAATCGAGGTCTTTCTACTTTTTTCCCAAGGTTTTCACTTACAAGCCCCGTCTCTGGCATCCCTTCAACATTCTTCTTTAGATTCTTTCTATTACAGTGTCTCTCGAGTTCGATTGGTTCGTTTTGTTTCGTTTCGTGTCTCTTACCTTGTCGTTCGCTTTCCTTTCGAATATCGATACTCAAGCATTCCTTTTTATGTGACCCAACTGTACCGTTGTTAAGCTAATTGTTTTCTTGCCTTCTTGTATATTCTGCTACATTCTTTTACGTACATATGTATATGCTATATTGACTTCTTATTACGTATGTAGTCTATGTGTCGGAGGAAATACTTTTACTGTAAGTAAATAATTTCACGGCGTTTCGTACTGTATACTCTTTTTCTTTTTAATAAAAGTCTCAATAAAGAAATTAAGTAATTTTGGTGAAAGGTAAGTGGCAACTTGGGACACGATATACACACAAAAGAGCTTATTAGGGAAGACAGTTAAAGAAGATACATGAACTTTTCGTCTATTTAAGAACATTAAAAAAAAAAAATGAAACGCATGAAGAGATTCCTCGATAAACACGTCTATTTTATAATGTCTGACTATGACTACAAACTCCAGGAAGATCAAAGTCAACACACAAAAAAAACAAATATGGAGTCTTATCAATTAAGGAGGCAACAGCTTTACGTTATACTGAAAATCAGGAGTCTCACAACAATGCTGAACTTACTTCCCGATTGGTTATTAACAATCCTTCTGCATATGCTCCCATATCCTTCCCTATCTGTTTAGTGCGCATATACTATAAGGTATGTTCAGTAGCTGGTGGCTTCCACTGACTTGCGGAGTAGTAATAATACATTAGCAAACAACAGGAAGCCAAAGAGTTTATAGCATGGTTTCCAAATTCTTCACAAGTTTTTGTTATATTTTCACATTGCTAATTGCTATTTTCTAGTTACAGACCGGTTTCTGAACACTTATCGATCAAGATGACACCACTATTGCTGTACACACCTGACAAAATGATATTGCAATCCAGACTTATTAGATAGATATTATCATATCTAGACACATCTAGACTTATTATATATCTTTTATCATTTTCCATCGGTATCGTTACCTCCAATAATCTTATCTTCAACTGTTATAACTCGCTCGCCTATTGTGTATTCTGACGTTCGGCCTTCGTACTTTCTCAGCTGCGACCGCACGCTGAATGTCGCTCGGTGCTTCAGAACTTAACGGTTCTACTAACTCTTTGTTTTCCGATATTGGCTACTTACTGGAAAGTAGGTATGCCAGTAAACTCACTTATTTTGCCTAGGTTTTATATTTTCGTTGTGGTTCCGATAATCGAAGTCAATCGTATACTAATTATTCGCATTCCTATTTTTGGACGTAACTTGGTTTTTGAATATGTATCCTGTATCAAATTAAATAGAAAATTTTCCACTTAATATCACTTACATTACTTAAAGCTCATGTCCCTTTTATCCTATAAGCTGAAATTTCTGATTAAAACATAACAAAATGTCGAACCGTATGACTTGTAAGAAAATGGTGATTGGGGTTTCAAAATTACTTCACTTGGTATTTGAGAGAATATTCTAAATTATTAAATTAATATTTACAAACTGATTTAATTCTAATATAAATTCGTTTTTACATTGGGACAGATAAGTAGTTAGTAAGTATTATTATAAAATATGCAAAGGTTTGAGAATAATTTTGCAATTACATAAAGTAGTTGTAATGAATGGTTTTTATAATATAATTTTTCTATTTATATTTTCCTTATTGCTATATCATATTTATGCAAGAGAGTAACATTTGAATCTTTTAAGTAGTAAAAATAATCGTTCTGTGGCGTCCATGCTGTTGGTACTCTAACCTTTTAATACACATCTTCTTCTGGCTTCACCGCTTCAGGAACTCTCTCCCCATCCTGCTCTAACCCTTATTTATTAACATCTTTCCGCCATCTTTGGAATTTCCTTCCACTTTCGTTTAGTTTTTAATTGGTTGTTAGGAAGATAAGAAAGGACATGTGTTTTGGGTTCAAGATTTCCACATGTGTAAAACAAGAAATACTGACATCTGATTTCCCATCAAAATTCATCTGACTATTCTCGTTGATTGAAGATTCCTGTTATTTTATTTTTTTTCTCTAATAACATTAATTTCTGGAGTATATACGCTCATATTCCGGCCTACTAGGCGCATGTGTCCGGTTTTCAATTTCCGATACTTCAAAGTTTATTGTTATGAATTTCTCACTGCTGTGCAAGTTTATCATCTACACAGTTACACCGAGCCACTATCCGACAATATTTTCCCTACAGCACTTCAAGTTTTTTCTTCTTGGACTGTTATGTTTAAAAATTGATGTCAGAGGAACGGAGGGAAATTGTGATTGTGAGTCACGCTTCACGTTCAGTGAAGGGGTTGAACTATCGGCGCAACATAACGGTACGGCGTAAATTATATTTCTTGTCAGAGCAAGCTTCAAACACGGTGTGAACCTATAATATTATTTACGTTCCAAAGTAACGCGCTTATGCTATGCGAAAGTTATGGGATTGAAGAAACGCATCTACCGATCCGACTATGACACTTTGCTTGACGAGATCTCTGACCGTTCACGATTTTTTGTCGTGAGCCTGTCAATATTTATTTAATATTCACAGAGTTATGTTACCGATAATGCAACAAGCACGCAGGCCGTATCTTTGTAGTCTACAGTTTCTCTGTATCTTCTAGTCTTTCCCGGACGGAGTTTACTCTTTGACAGGGATCTATTTACAATTCCAGCTATCACGAATCAGAGCTCAGCCTGTACATTAAGAAGGCATGTTCATTGGCGTTATCTCGCGTAATAACTTTAAATTACTATTTATTGCTGTCGTTCGTTGAGAGCATTACTGTTGGTTTAACGCCATAAAGCGACGCTTTAGTATGTCGTATCTTCAAGTGGTTGATACGCAAAGCTACCACGTTACCCAGAGCAGACTACGTTTTTTGGTGTGGGCACGTGTTGTACTTACAATGTCTCTTGCAAGGGTATTCTAATGGTTTTCGTCAAACTTTATTACACATTAATGTCAGTTAAGTGCGGTCGAAACGTTCTGCCATTTGGGAACAGAATCAAGAGGACTTCGTTCATGGCATGGTCGACCAGTGATCGAGAGTAACCTCCTTAACACAATCTATATGTAAGTAAAAAGTATTTTAAACATATTTAATTTTTATGTCACTATAGCGAGCAATAGTTATGAGTAAGACAGTGTTCATACGAAAGAAAGAAAAGTTACTATTCTTGGGTTCCACAGAAGGATGAGACAATGGGCGAGATAGGGAAATATTTATGGGTTTTACGTCACTGCTATTACGCGACTTGAAAACCTCAACCGATCAACTTGAAGGGCTAGATAAATCTACAAAATGTACACGGTAGTAACAGTATTTTAATTCTTCATATTTTGGTATATTTTAAATAAATTTAGCCTAAAAACTGAGTCGGTAAAAATAAGAAACTTATAAAGCTTTCACACACTCGATTTAGTATGCGTTTTAAACTGTCCTTACGCAAGACGTTCTTGCTCCTCAACAATGATTTTTTTTTTTTTACAAGTAGTCCAGATCACGAGAATGATGTACATGCCATTTAAATTTGAGAATATCCTGGTAACAAATAACAAAATACAAAAAGTAAATTTCATATCAAACTATTTTTTTCAAATTTCGTGATACATAAAATGTAGCCTACGAGAAACATTTCCCTGTTCAAGATCGACTAATACATTAAGCGAGTGATTTGTACAGGAAGATTCAAATTCAATTTTGATTTAACTTCCAGTGTTCTATCTTTATTATAGAATTTGCTGTAGCAATCTCAAAAGCAATAGGTATTTGCGGGTTAAAAGTACAGACATGCGTGTTGACTTTTCCAAAAAATCGATTGATTCAAACGTTATCGCGAGACGTCCTCCAGATACAACACATGTAAACAGATACAGAAAGTAGACAAATTCCAAACGGTCAACTTGAAACTGAGAAGTAGCTCCAACCTGCAGATATAAGAATAGCAGGCACACACAGTTTCTTAATTAGAAACAAAATGGTTTGTGAGTAAGTTATTACGTAAAAGAATAAACGTATTGAAATCCTGAGAATAAAGTGACACTCTACTTTCGCCACATGTAACAAATAACATTAAAAAATAACAGTTCATGTAACTGTTCATGTGAGAATAAGTATAGGAAAATGTATTTCATACCGGGAGTTAACCTAAATCGATGTTTTTCGCGAGAACGTGTTTAGGGAAAATAAGACTACAGAAAACCAGATGACGTTTAGCGATTGTCAATTTAAGAGACTGATAAAACTTTATAAAAAAATCTGAAATTCATTTGATTTTCAGAATCGATACTTCTGATCATTTGGTACATGTCTATTCAGTGGAATTACTGTACGTTCTTTATTGGCCTTTCAGTTATATTAATTTCAAAATCTCATAAACCACGTCACTGTAATGTGCACGGAGTAGTGTCTCAAAGACTCGTTAAAGTAAAAAAGAAAAATAAAAGAAAAGGAAACGCAGTGCCGCGTACGAAATTCCTTAAATGGCGGAGGGGAATTCACCGGAGTATGCGGCAAGCCGCGCTTGCGTTATCGCTGTGTGTATCTTAATTGTTATAATTACCGCTGTCTTCAATTTATTTACATACAATGCAACAGTAATTGCATGTAAGCTGCACACCATTCTGCGATGCATACCCGACCTTACGCGCTCATATTTATTTTACTTATTGCTGTTTCGCAAGCGCCGTTGTATCAAAACGCGTGCAATTGGACGTGTTCAAAACGCCCCTCAATATCCAGAGAACTGTGTATACACGCGCGCAAATTTAAAGGCGCCTGTTCTACGATATAACTGAAATTTTTTTGGCGGCGAACTGTAACAGTGTTGGAGACGAAGGCGAATTATTATAACGACGATTTTGCGAGAAGAACGATCAAACGATCTATGATGATGACAATAATGTAAATCATTCCGACCATACTTCAGACCGACAGATGTTTAGAGAGTTAACGCAGCGCGGTCGTTTGTTCGACACAAGGAGGAGGTTGTGGTTACCCTTTGCATGATGGGCGTGCAGGAGAGGAGTTGGTGAATTGCTTCAGCCTGACTTCACGTCGGGGGATTCACCCTTAACGATTCACCCCCAACAGCTTAGAGAGGCGGCTCGACCGCCCGAGGGCGTCGGCTGGAACAATGAGCTGTCACGCCCAGGCGGATGGGTCTCGCAATTTGGCACTGCACACATCGCGGTTACCCACGCCCGGGACGATGAGGCAGAGTAAAGGACGTTACTACCTTGTACACCGGTCGCCAGTGGTAGGGACCTTTACCCTTATTAAAAACATTAGTTACCCATGCTCATTGTCATGTCCATTTACTTTTCCAATAATGAAAAATGCAATTACCCCTCGCTAATAACTTCATATGGACAAATATTTATTTCAAATACTGGAACCACGTGCGTCATGGCTTGACCCTGAGAAACAGCACCACCCTTTGCAGAATTGTAGAATGGAAGAAGGACTGCACCTCCACTCAGATGATGTTAAAAAAAAACCTACGGTATTTCCAATCGGTACACATGTAGCAAAATTAATTAATAATCGATTCTGACCACTATTTACTTACCCTTGAATCGAGCCACTTAAAACGACTACGCTGTTTTATTATAATACATTCTTACATCTACTCCACGTATACCGGTGAATGCTTTTATACCACTCACTACTTCTTCTTCAAACTCGCCGACTGTCTTATCATTCTTTTTTGACCCTAATCTGGAAGTGGCTGAGGTCGCCCAATAAAATGCTGTAAGAAAACAATTTTCGTCGTCGTCGTCATCCTTTACGGCTTAGGCTAGTAGCCTGTTCCGGTCTCAATGGAAGTCATCCAGCCATCGCTTACGGGGTTTTCCCACACTTCTCTTCCCCCTTGGATGTTGGTCAAGGGCTCTTTTTGAAAATCTAGTTGGATCCATTCTCTCTACGTGTAACCGCCTCTCCGTTATGATTTTCTCATTTAAGCTTTCACCTATGCCTAGCTCCATTCTAATATGATCATTTCTGATAAGAGCTCTCCTGGTACAACCCTCAAGAACCTCATTTCCGTTCCTTTTATTCGTGATATATCTTTGGCCTTTCTAATCCAAGTCTCACTGCCATACAGTAGTTGAGGTATGGTCGTTACATTATAATATTTCAATTGCGTCTCTTTCCTAGTTTTCTTCTTTAAGTAAATGATACAGCTACTGTACAAAGCGACTGGAAGAGACTAAATTTGCATTCAACCTCCTTATCATCTTGGTATGGGATGCTGCACCCTAGATAGCCTACTTGAAATCTTCACCTGTTATATTGACGAGTCCTGTATGGCAATTTCGTTCTAATATGATTTCCCGGACCTATTAATGTCAAAATTCATATACTCATATGTCTTAAAAAAATAAGCCGGATGGATCGAATTTGTTTGTGATGATGATAATGATCTTCTTCTCGACTATGGGCCCGTAACCCTCGGTTAAAATCATCAAACATTTCGACTGTTCCTGCGGTAGTCGTCAGTAGTGACTAGCTGGGCCGCGTCCAGACACTCCACCTGTAGCTTATGGGAAAGCAGCCCTAGCACAGGCGCCACGTGGAACGCATACATGACGATCGTTGGCCCAAAATGTTGTTAATCTGGGTACCACTAGACGACGGAAATGTGGTAGACCCAGGAGGCGATCGTGGAAGGGGAGACGTGGAGAGGGGCTTGCAAAGTGGTGACCCGAACATCGCCAAGCCTCTGGTGTGCAAGATGCGAAAGAAACGGCAATATCTGTATATACCAGTCGCACGTGGATGGTTGGATACTTAAACTGGAGGAATTAAATCTTTTAAACTTCAACAACCCAACATAATAACATTCTCTTAGAAAGTAATGTAATTTATGTAGCCTACTACACCCGTCTCACCTGTAGTGATTGTCGAAAATCGCCCGGGGCTATACATACGCGTTCCTACATTAGATTAACAGTATGTTCGGAAAAAATGTAGACGTATGAAGAAAAAAATGTGCTGAATTAGCGTTACCAGACGGTAATCGTGAACCCGGTTAATATGGTTAGACTTTCTTGCGCCATTGCCTCCTCGTTGGCAATAACTATATCTGTTAAAATTCAGACGTCAAACGCCATCAAAAACAAACAAAAGAGAAAAGGTGAAACACAGTAGGCCTTCTTTTATTTTTATAAAAAAATGATAGACAAAACAAATCGTACGCAATAAGCAGTTCGCACGTGCCAAACTGAGCGCGTAAATCGTTAACGCCTCGCTGTTTGGTCACGATCGCTGACTGGCGCTACAACAAAACAACGATAATATTTCTTTCTCGGTTTTACGCGTTTCTGAAACTGTAGGTTATAGTTTGCGAGTTCTCAAGACAAAACAAACCGACACAATGGTCGGCCTCTGTGTTAACCAGTTTATTGGTCACAACCACTAGGGAATCGGATCAATAAAACGTGTTGTTTCTATTCTTGGAACTTAAGAAAGTACCGAAATATACGAAAATTTTCACTTCCTTTCGGCTCCAAACAGCAAAAGAATTTTAATTATGTATGTTTAACGACATACGTTCGTAATTACTGTTTGTTGAAATTCTTCGCAAACAAGCACGTATCGCAAATAAAATCTGGCCCAACAAGTGCCTAAATAATAGACTTTCTTACCGTTGGTATATGTGAGTTTATAGTAGGCCTATGTAATTTGGAAACGTGAAATCTCCTTAGGGTTGGAAAGATATATCAGACAGAAGACGCCAAATACCAGTATTTAGCAATCTGGTAAAGCGGTACCACTTCAGATTCTATGCACAGATTTTTCAAGTTTTTAGCTCAATCTGACTCTTGTTTGAGTTGAGCACAATGGGACGTAGAACTTGGATAATAAATGTTTTCGTGTAGCATGTAACGTCTTCGAGAAGACATTTTTTTTTCGTGAAACTAAGATTGCCTTCCATGTTTCTGTAATTTTAAAAAGTTTGGTACAATCCCCAGTGGACTAAACTGTTATTACGTCCATTATCTTTCATATTATATTGTTTCTGAGTAGTATTTAAAAACACTTGTTGACTACTGTATAAAAAATATTAAAAAATCAATTTATTTTTCTTCAGAATTTTTTGGTTTCTGAGTAACAAATGACTCCAGTTCTTGTTTTCTATGTTTGCAGCAAAATAGAGCTGTCGGTCCAGAGAGCTCAGACTAAACAAAATTTTTATATTTTGAAAAGTTTAAAACGTTTCAATTAAACCGAGTATTTTATCTCGTATATTTCCGCTCGGTTGTCTACAAGAGGTTGAGCCCTGTCATAAATTATTGGACACATTTTTTAATATTCAAAAATTATTTATAAAGTAGATTTATTCTTTTTATGTCTTCACGAAGCATTTTAACAGTAATGTTATAGTGGTAAATGTAACAGGCTTCGATAAGCATTGCGATTTTATTAGATAGAAACTTATTAGAAACTTAACGCAATTAAGCTTTCATTGACGCCGTTCTTCTAAATATTATAAACATTTATATTTCTTATGACCCTAGTGAAGTTAGTAAAGCAGAAAAACAAAAAGAAAAGTTTGTCAGTCACGTAACTTTACAGCACTAAACGGATATGGTATAATGAAAAAGAAGAAGACAAGAACAAAGCTTAGATTCTAAAATAGAATTTACCGGCTGAAGCGGATTTTTGTTTATCGTACGTTGTCCGTAATAAGTCCGCAGAATCGGGTTTATGTGCTTATTGTGTTGTGTTGGGTTTATCAATACTAACGGCCTCTACACGCAGTCCGATTATTATCCGCAAAGGTAAATGCAAATTTCGTTTTGTTTACAACGGTCGTAAAGTCCGGAACGGACAACGCCGAGTGACAACAAAATAACTGCAACGGACAACAAAAGGAACAACGACAACAACGAACGGATAGAAAATTTACAACGAAAAGAAAGAAAAAAACCTACAATAAAATCGACATGAAAAGAAGAACGCTGCATTGAAGTGCATTCGCGATAAGGTAACGCGATCCTTTCAAAACAAAAATAAAAATCAATAACGCTCTATCAGAAGCTAAATGGCACCAGTAAACATTTACAAAGTGGCAAGAACAGGGGAATACGTTGAAGGAAAATAAGAGAAGTCCGACAACAATGTATGCAGGAGAAGTCTAAAAAGTCTGGCAAAGAGAATAAAAACACCAACATGTAGACGCAAAACTTACTTTTATTCTATTAGCAACGGCGCGTATATTTATCGCTGTGGGACCCAGTATCATTTCTTCCATCGTTTGTCTTTTCGTTTTTTTTTTTTGTCCTCAAAGAAAATAAAATTTGATGCAAATTCGTTCAGACTTTTTCTTGCACGTGCTAAGAATTTGTTGTGTTACAATACAACTGTCTTCGTTTTGTTGAACTGAACGGTTTTGCCTTATACAGAAACCCGTGTAAAGTGCCATCGGTACAAACAACATAAATTAGGAAAGATAGTCTTGAGAATTCCGCGCCTCAGCGCGCACATGCTCGTGCGTGCAAGGAAGAAAGGGATCATATGCGTGTTGTCTGTCATATAAATATAAAACGTGATCACCGAGTACATTTTCTTCCCTTCCTCTGCTCTCTATCTTCGTGAGGCTTAGGTGGTTTTATAAAGTTTCAGTATCAATCTGTCTTTCCCAGAGCGACTCTCTATTCTGACCTAACTGTGTCAACTCTTTGCTTCCGTAAGTCTGCCCGTTTGTCACATATCCAATAAAAGAATAGGCCTATACTAATTCTCAAACTTACACAAAGAAGGTGTCAACATTGTTAAAATTATCCACTGCCGGGCCGTTAGGCCGTGGTCGACAAATGTTTCGGCTTCACCATCTTCAGTGTCGCGATAGTTTTGGCAGATATTCGCCAGTTCACCCCAAGACTGAGGTACACTGTACTACTGAGATAGACCTAAATCATTTCCGATCTTCCAAAAGGATTTTACTTTTTAGAAATATATACTACCTTTTACTTTACTTTTTACAGCAAAATTTATCTACCTCGTCTTTCTTCTTTCTATGTGTCCAAAATAGCTCAATTATTGGTTAACTGAATCCGTTTCAGTAAGCTAACGTTTAGGCCTACCTGTACTGTTGCAAAATGAAAGCACGTTTCTGAAACTTCCCATTTTAAGAATACATTTCTGGGCTTGTAAATCGCAAGTTTGGATTTTTCTAATATCTGTCTCTTTGGATAACATGGATTTGTCTATCTGTCCAACATTTCAGAAACGTAGCTGGTGTCTGAAACTATAAACCTAATTTTCGATGGTATGTTAACATTATCAGAAGGGGTGGTTGGACTATCACGGCGGCCAAGTTAATTTTAACGATGGTAATTGTCTGAACAATGCTTTCTGTAGTATTCGAAACTAATGAAAATAATTACTTTTTAACTGTTTTCGATCTCTCCACACATTTGCTAATTTTGTATCGTTATTCTAGCCGTAAACAATTTTCTTTCAATTTCTCGACACTCACGTTATACACTTTTATTCTGTGGTGTTATTTTAATTTTTTTTTATAGATTCATACACCGTGTATTCCCGTCAACTTTACTTGGGTTTTCCCGGAAGCTCTTCTCCCTGATGGTTTGTTACGTCTCGTGGTCTACGAGTCGGACGGAAGAAGCTTTTAACGTAGTGTAAATATATAAATTCGTCTCTTTCTTGTCACAGATTTGACATAAATTAGATCTGCGTCAACCATACAAAATTATGAGTTACACAACAAATAGTACACTAAATATTTCTTGGCTGTATCATTTCATATTTCCAATAATCTAAGCCAGCCTACTGTCATCGTCTCAATTCGCAAGTGATTCATTCTGTCCAGCGAATGTGATCCTCGAGTTACAGCTTCACTGAAGAGATGTCCCTTAGCCTCTCCATTCTCACCTTCAACTTCCATTCTAATCCACACCTTCACCTTCACCGTTATGCGGGATAATTCATCCCTTCGACGGAACGGATCAACAGACGGAAAAAAGATGGGGAAAGCCTAAGAATAACCTAGATCCTGGTCTGGGAGGATGGTGTCTACTGACAGAACGATGCTGATCAAGTGTGGAGGCCTAATAGTCCCAAACAGCTCAACAACTGCACATACGGGTTCAGTTAGCCTACTGCAGCAGGGCACAGAGCCCTCGTTACGCAGGGTACAGGAGAATGTCTAGGGGAAAAGCAACCCCGACAGGTTAAGGTTCCATGTTCTCCAAATTAGCAGCTGGCGGCCATGCAAGTAACCTACCCACCGTAAGTGCTGATAGTACCAAAGATAAGTCTCAGAAAAGTATGCTTATATTCTAATGTTAATACAAACAAGTTTCTTTAATTGAATCAAATCTGGAATAAACTAGATGTGGCACCGACATATATCTTAATATACACTTTTGAGTTACTTGTGTTATAACAAAATGGCTACTGAATTTTACTTGTCTAAATCTTGCAGTATTCTAAACGAAATTTTTGTGATCCTATAAATGTGAAAGGTTGCATGTTTTGTGAGGTGGAATTTTCCCTAGTTTAATATTCCTTTAAACTAGGAATCAGTTCCTTTAAATTTTTAACTTTTAAGTTGCATGGTGTAACAATAAATACACGTGCTCGCGCGCACGCTCGAGGGAGCGTATATTGACGCACACACCTGTACGCCTGTGTCCTAAACTAAATACGCACTTTTAATTATTATAAATTCACTGTTTTCAGATAGGGCCTACGTCATATTTTTAATCAACGTTATAGAAGGCAAGTGAAGAATCATATGATCGTCCTCTGTTCGACTCTCAAGATTTAAACTGATGACCTCAAGGGCCCAGCTACTGAGGACAACTGCGACAAATGGAATCGGAAATTTCATTTGGTGTTCGGGTTCGTTCTACTGCTGTTTTGTATAATTTGTTCAGGTTTTGTGTTAAAACACTTTTCTTTGACATTTTCTTATGAAGGATTCCAGATAAATGGAGTTGAAAAAATTATCTATGATCCGCAGTTTTAGTACATATCCTTTGAGTATGAATTAAGACAAACAATATTGACTTTAGACTACCTAAGGCTTCCACGGCCGGCGATGGTCTCTACCTCAACACTGAGGTGAACTGGCGGACACCGATAATGGCCTCCGATGGCGAGGCCGATACGGCTGTCAACACGAACAACAGACCACACACTAACAGCCCGGCAAATAATGTTTCCAAATATAATACTGAATTTTCTTCGTACACTTAACCGAAACATGATATTTAACGTAAATATCTGTATGGATAACCATACATGACTTCCATGTTCTAAGATTTATATTTAAAATCATATTCGAAATGAAATATTTCCATAGAAACTACTTCTTTCTACTTATTGCTTCAGCCTTAAACCACAGTACTGTGGTCACTAACGTATACCACCTCACGTTTTCGCACTCGATTTTCACTGAGATGGAAGTCGATGCCACTGCCGAAAAGTCTGGTTTTGCAGAAAACATTGGACTACGGCTAAACAGCCCGGGAAGGAATTTTAACAAACTTCTTTGTTGCCGATAACGTAGTACACATAAAAAATTCTCCCCTCCCCCTTCAACTATAATTTTCATTTATAGAAAATTACCCCCACACCGTTCACCTAACCTCTTCATTTATAGATATTTCATCTACGTCCCTACAGTGGATTATTATGAGGTTCTTATCAAGATACTTTATTTATAAAAATTAAGTACTTTACTCTTGTTAAAACATAAAAGTTGCAGGTAAACTACCCCTTTCTCTAAACCGATATTCACCAAAACCAATAGACCTTCAGTCCTCTACAATGCAGGGATGCATGCAAAAAAAAATATTTGATTCTGTTTCAATTTGCGGCAGTTATCGTTCGTCATGAAAAGAATTCTCTTGTCACAACATAACATGTTTCAGGTAAACTACCCCTTTCCCTTTACCGATCTTCACCAAAATCAACAGGCCTCGAGTTCTCTACAACTTAGGAACGTTTGGAAAAAATTATTTGATTTTCTTTGAATTTACGGCAGTTATCGTTCGTCATAGAAAAAATTACCCTTGTTAAAACATAAAAAGTTGCAGGTAAACTACCCCTTTCTCTAAACCGATTTTCACCAAAATCAATAGACCTTCAGTCCTCTACAACTTAGGGGTGTATGCAAAACATTATTTGATTTTGTTTGAATTTGCGGCTCTTATCGTTTGCCATAATAAAAAGTAATACCCTTGTTAAAATATAAAACGTTGCTGGTAAACTACCATTTTCCCCTAACCGATCTTCAACAAAATCAACAGACCTTGAGTTCTGTATAACTCAAAAAGGTATGCAAAAAGTAGTTGATTCGGTTTGAATTTACGGCAGTTATCGTTCGTCATAGAAAAAATTACCCTTGTTAAAACATAAAATGTTGCTGGTAAACTACCCTATTCCCTTAACCGATCTACACCAAAACCAGCAGGTCTTGAGAACTCTACAATTCAGGGCTGTATGCAAAACATTATTTGATTCTGTTTGAATTTGCGGCTGTTATCGTTTGCCATAGAAAAAAAAATTACCCTTGATAAGAAAAACGTTGCAGGTAAACTAACCCTTTCCCTTAACCGATCTTCACCAAAAACAATAGGTCTAGAGAACTCTATAATTCAGGGCTGTATGCAAAAGAGTAGTTGATTCTGTTTGAATTTGCGGCTGTTATCGTTTGCCATAGAAAAAATCTACAGATAGACAGATAGACACTTTTCGAAAAATGACTTTTTTTCATGTTTTGAGTGTCGTACAATCAGAATCTGCAATAATCTCGAAAACGATATTTTTGCCATCACCATACTTCCATTTCCTTAAGGAACATGGAAGTAAAACGTCTAAACTGATTTTATCCAATATATTTGAGGTTTCGTCAAATGTAGGCTACATTTCATAACGTCGGACTCTTAGTGAGTTACTCATACGCACGAGAGTTTAAACAATAAAAGGAGCGAGCAGCTGTAAATAGTTCATTAATAACATGCACCCATTAAATAGAAGATATCCAAGCTAAATTGAGTACAAGTCAATTCACTGCATATAACACAACGTAAACACGCGACGTTGAACTTTGGCAGTAACTGTTCATTTCGCCGTTTGGTCGCGTAAACTTCGTAAATTGCCAATCATACGTTAACCGTTCACACACACAGTTTCAGTTTAATTCTACAAGCCCGTTGGATGCTCGGTTTGGTTCGCGTCTTCTCTTGGCCTAGAAAGTACACAGATACAATAAAGAGCCTGTTATTAAGTACTCAAGAACGTTATAAAGAAGTGCGTAGTAAGTACTTAAAACCCGAAGTAAACGTTTATAGACGCAATATAATACGTATACTGTCGATTGCGGCCATTACAGTGGGGGAAAATGGTTTAGAGTAAACAGTACTAAATCAAACTTAAATCAGTACTAAAGTCGTTTTTACTCCGAACAACACTTTAATTGCTGCTCTCGCATTGTTTACAGAGTATTCGATTGAGCTTGAGTTCGATTTTTTGTTTAGCTCAGCGGCATTTACACAATGAATACACAGCAGACTTTATACGGTGCCGTGCGTCGTATGTGATCAGGTGTTTCTTAAACGTTCGCTAGTCTCTCTCTTTATTCTTCTTCTTGGTCGTCCTTTCCCTTTAAACGTACCTTCCTTTCATTGCGACGAAATTAATTAAGCACATTATTTTGCGTTTATATGCATAAAACGTACATTAATATGCATAATTATCTATGATCCGCAGTTTATGTACGTATCCCTTGAGTATCATTAAGACAAACAATACTGATTTTAGACTACCTAAGGGTTCCACGGCCGGCGATGGTGTCTATCTCAACACTGAGGTGAATTGGCGGACACCGATAATGGCTTCCGATGGCGTGGCCGAAACGACTGCGGACACAGACAACAGACCACGGCTTAACAGCCCTGGTACATTAATCCCACGAGACTCAAATACCAAACATCCGTTTTCGTTTTTTCACTACAAAATTATAAACTACAAACAGCTGAGTTCAAGCACCATTGTCGTTACACGAAATTACTTATCACAACTGCAACGCATCATTTGTGTTGCTTCTTGGACGGCTATATTACTTATCACCTCAATTGTACAGAGTAATTATCATTGTTCGACCCCTAATGACAAACGAAGAAAGAATGCAGCCCATTAATAGTAAAGTGGAAACTTTCTTTAAGCGGGCGTATCGTCAGTATTATCAGAAAATTTAGCGGTCTCTGTATTAAATACAATTTCGTCGTTAAGTAAAGGAAGGATTGTATAGAAAACAAAGGAAGTCTAACCTCACGAATTCTCTAAAATCTTTGAACCATGTTTGGTAGACAGATTTTTGTGCAAGTAAACGTTAAAGGGGAGATTACGGAACTAAGAATAATGGAAGCAGGTACCCAGCAAGACAGTGTTTCAGGAGTTACACAAGTGATCTTCTGTATCAGTGACAAAGCAGAACTCCAAGAGTACATCAACAGAGATGCTCAATCCACTTCGAATGGGCAAAACAGTGGAACATTAAAATTAACCGAACATAGCCATTGCATTTAACGTCTAAATGCGCTAAACCTGTTCTACAATAAAATTAGGCAATGTTGAATTATCTGAAAAAATGAAATTAAATATCTTGGATGCGTTTTGACAAGAAACTTACCTCGGAAAAGATATCTAAACCAAAACGTAGTAAGTACAACTTTAAAGCAAAATCAGTGTGTTGATTGCTTAACGAAAGTCAACAGTATCGACTGAAAGTACTAACTGTTACTGTACGCCTACAAAGTACTGCTGAAACCTAAGTGGACCTACGGAATCACACTCTGGGAGACGGCATCGGGATACTGCAGTGATTCCAATTAAAATCTTTACGAACCATGTTGAACGTACTCAGGGGTACTAATAACACAGAATCCATGAAGATCTCCAGGTGAACACTGACAAATGAAATCTAGAAGAGGACTGAAAATGCTTAAATAAATTAGATAATCACCCAACTGAGCTCAACACGTCTTCTTGATAACAGTCGTTGCCATTGTTGTCATCCTTTACGGCTTAGGTTAGTAGCCTGTTCCAGCCTCAATGGAATTCATCCAACCATCGTATACGGGGTCTTCCCACACTTCTCTTCCATCTTGGATGGATAGTCAAGGGCTCTTCTTGAGAATCTAGTTGGATCCATTCTCCTCTACGTGTAAACGCCACTCCGTTTTGTACCGGGAGACTTTCTCAGTTTTAAGCTTTCAGCTATGCCTAGCTCCATTATAATATCATTTCTGATAAGAGCTCTCCTGGTACAACCCTTTACAGCCCTCAGAAACCTCATTTCGGCTCCTTGTATTCTAGATATATCTTTGGCCTTCCTAATCCAAGTCTTACTACCATACAGTAGTTGAGATATGACCATTACATTATAATATTTTAATTGCGTCTCTTCCATAGTTTTCTTCTTTAAGTGTTTTATATACATCCACAAAGAGACTAATTTTGCTTTCAACCTCCTTATCATCTAGATATGTAATTCTGCACCCTAGATACTTGAAATCTGGCACATGTTCTATTGGCGAGTCCTGTATGACAATCTTCGTTCTAATATGATTTGCCCCAGAAAAAGCCATAACCTTTGATTTAGATAAGGAAATGGTTTGATTGCAATCTGTTAAAATGTTAGTAAGATAAAACAACGACCTTTGGAGGTTATTTTCATTCTCTTGGATGATTACAAGATCGTCTGCATACATTAAAATATTTAAATAAAATCTTTTCCCCATGTATAACCCTTTGGGCCCGTCCAATTTCCATTTCCTTACGGCATCATCTATATAGATATTAAATAAAACAGGAGAAAGACTCCAACCGTGCCGAACGCTTTGGGTTATTCCGATGGGCTCTAACAATCTGTTAGTTGTTATCCATATCTGCGTTTTTATCCGTATAAACTTTTAATTACGTTTATTAAATGAAGAGGGCATCTTCTTCTCTGCATTATGCTCCATAATGTTGCTCTATCCAACCTTTCACTTGATAACCGTGAAAGTGTAAATAGACTAAAAATAGTGTTTGGACTGTATTTTTCGTAATCGATGACGGAAATGGAGTAACCGTGAATGTAGAGACACAAGGTACCGCAACAAGATAAATAACAGAGATTCTTGTGGTCTCAATTAGACGCTACGGATCTGGACCACAGGACAGTGCATTCTGTCACATTGCGAAAAATTCCCCAACCATTTAGTCTCATGTAAAGACCTGGCCACCGAATCCTTTGGCTCTGGAACTATTCTTACTATACCATTTCTTCCTTTACGGATTTTGAAATTCGTTTTACCGTCAATAAATCGCAAATTGTGAGTTAAAGTCCGAGATTTGATCGGAAATTTCGTCGAAACAGGAAAAGTGGCCCAGTAAAGTGGTGAGGAACATTTGAATCATATTGTAAATTGTGTTCAACAATTAGCCGCATTAAGTGTACTAATAATACTAATAAATCAAAATATCTGCAAATACATGATGATTTCATTAAAACATTAAGTCTTGCGTTTTTATGGGACACATAAAAACGAATTTGTACGAATTGCGATACTGGGATTAATTCATTCACGCGCTCTCTCCTTATCAACAGATACTCCTTCTAACATTTTGTGTAATTTACTGTGAAATAAAAAACAACTAGATAAAGGAAAAATCAAGGACTAAGCCACGACTAAGAAGTGGTCATCAGACAATTCCGTACGGTTGCAAAGTTGCATTAATTCATTAAAGGGAGGGGGGTAGTAACCGCTACATGAACGAAAACGTGTGATCACAAAAGCAATATTCTTTTTCAGTTTTGCCTGAAACATAGGCTTTGTACACTGGTAATTTTATTACGCCTACCAGTGGAAGCTGGTATTTAAGTCGTGCAGACCATCAGAATTTTAACTATAATACGTTGATCATAAATTTTGTTTAACAATGTATATATTTTTGGGCTACCTACCTGCTTATACAGTACTTACATATTGTGTAATAAAACTGTGTATTATTCAGTACACAGTTTTATTGGTAATAAGATTCGGTCATCCTCCCTAATCTATAACAAGCGTTTATAAACTCGTTCTCTACAACTCGGAACAAATTTTCATCAGTACAACACGCCGTTTTCTCTATGCCTAGTTCCTTTCGTAATGCGTCAGACTTACAGACTTACTGAGTTTTGTTATCCTACCTCCGTAACTTTGTTTTCCTGTCCTTCCTTCAAGAAATTCTTCACCTAAATGTTTATTGTTCGTTTTAAAACGTATACGACTGTTGTTAGGTCGTCTGAGTAAGAGATCGTTAATCAGTATTATAAGCTGTTTTCCTGGTCCTACTTTTAATGTTAGTCGCTTCGATTATACACATGGTTAGTCACGTGACGCTTGTTAACATTTGTTTTTCAAGGACAAGTCATTAGCTGTAAGGCACAGCCTAAAGAAACATTTTCTTTTGCTTTATTGCGGATGGAAGTTATAAAAAAGAGAAAGGTCAACCTTACCGGCGTCGCTTAATCAGTTCACAGTCGCTGCTACCGTAAGAAATTTTACGCAGAATACGTTTTTGTGCGCAGCTGTTATAACCGGGTCATTCCGGTAAATCGAGCGAGCGTTACGAAAACATAAGATTTACAAACACAATTATCAATGTTGCACACCACTATAGAAGAATTATTCCAATTAGCGCTTTCACGCTTCTCTCCGATGAGCTGAGAAGCGTGAAAGCGCTAATCGGAATAATTTTTCTATAGCGGTGTGCAACAGTGATAATTCTGTTTGTGATTATAACCACTAACACAACTTTCTTCATTAAACTTCATATAAGATTTGTTTCACATTAAATAAATACCATTAAATTCGTTACTATTAATATATTTCCCAAGGTAGGGTATTCCATTCATGCCGACGTGAATTGTGAACGATATAAGACAATCACAAAGCATTTAACAACTTGTGAAAAATATAAACATCTAACTTTTACCAAGAATACCGTTAGTAATAATTATGCGTATATTCCGTCAAGTATAATAATGTAATAAAATTCACTGTTCACGTACATTTAATCAATATTCCTCATAATACAAAAATTTTTAAAACTTCATAAATGTTCGCAGAAAGTTCAGTTGAAAATACTGTTTCTTAAACTTGAAAATAACACCGCATTTCGTTTTCCAAAACGCCTTTTAAAGACGGCAACCACTGAAAGTCTTCCAAACGCCTACAAATTTTTGCTCTTCACAAAAATTTTAACAACGCGATGAAATTTTACTGTCCTGTTTAACATTCTGCCGGCAATAGTAACTGGCTGTACGCTGGTGGTAGAAGAGAATTCTGTGACGAGTTTTTATATTCTGTATGCATATTCAAGGGAGAGTGAACAACGGAAGACACGGAAGTAGCGGTAATTTCGGTTAGGCGGAGAGGTCGAATAAAGGGATGAGTTAAGCGGAGCCGGTGGTTGTTGTTACCCCCCCACTGGGGAAGGGTTGCAACGGCAAAACTGGTGCAAAATAGAGCAATTCTACTTGTGCGTCTCCTCGTGCGTACTGTCGTCGTCGGAATAAACGACAACATCTCCGTCCTCTAAATGTCCTCTTTCCCAGCTATATTCCTGTCTTATATCGCTAATATCACCACTGTAAAAAAAAGTATATTCGCATTTTGCGCTGCTAGGAAATTCTTTTAACGAAACTTAAACAAATTAGGTAATATATTGAGAGTGGTGTGGGCGAGGATACAACAATACATACACAATTCCAACAATAAATGTCTGCGAATATGTAATACGGCAGAAACACAGAAAACACACACACAAAGATAGAATACAAAACATTGTACTTGATGTAGTTGTTTTTAAATTAACTGATATATATATTACTGGTTATATAGACTGTATAAGCTGTGAAAAGTAATCAACATTTTCTTTATTGTTTATTGTGGTAAAGGCCTACTTTGTTTTTTCAATACTGAGTTTTGCTTGTGAATAGTGTTTCGTATCTCTAAACTAACAACTGAAATCGAATTCTTTTATCATCTTATTATTTTTGACAATATTCAAAAACAATGGACAGGTACTGGAACAACGTACTAGGAAGAAAATAATGGTTCTACAGAATGTCATGACTGCCGAGGATACGAAGCTTATCTTTTGCTATGAGCTAATGGAGAAGTACATAAAATTAAACTGCCTTTGCCTATTGCACCAGACGTGGGGCATTAACCCAGCGTAAGGAAAACCAGAAGCGTCGTCTCTGTCCCGAATAGGTAATTCTCAGTGGGCGCGTCCACGGCACCGGGGTAGGCTTGCCAAATATGTCGGTGGCTGAGTTTCACTGACGACCCAGTATTGCGGGGTTTATCGTTCTTCCCTTCTCCAGAGTTATGTACTGCAGCGAAGATGAACATCGTCGGTACGGCGGAGCTGGCGGGAGAGGCAACATACTCCTGGAGTCAAACAGTCGGAACCCACTGTCTTGTTATGACGAATTTGATCCTCAAGAAGGAAACTCCGATGTAGAAGCAAGGGTAGGTCAGATTTTGGAAGCTTTGGCGAAAGTGGTTGTCCTAGGAGACGAGGACTCCAAAGTCACACTATTTGGTCGTCCAGGTTGGGGGTTGAACTGGGGCAAACAATCCTATTTTGTAAAAAAAAAGTTACGTATGCTCTACAAAATCAAACCGGACGGATTATTGGACAACGACCCAAATTATGAATAAAAGATCAGAGATTGATTAAGTTTCACTGAATGTCAGATTAAGCTACTTGGAAGTCAGAACCATACTGCAAGCAAGCAAACATGAAAATAACTATCATTATTTTCCTGGATTTTGTTGTGAATAATTAGAATTATACAAACACACAAAAACACATAAAAACGACATCCTAAACGAACAGACACAATTCAAATCACACACACTATTCGAACATATCACACCCCCCACACACAACATCGATCCTTCAAAAGTCGACACTGTCGCCAAGAACAAGACGGACAGCGCTCCCAGTGGCAGCCTCTGACGAAGCTTATAATAAGCGAAAACTGGTTCAGGCTATAAGGTAATACTTTTACGTTTTTGCCCATAAAAAGCTTTGTGTTCCGAGTCGGCAGTGATTTAATTATATTTACTACCATTATTTTTGTCAGAATAATAAATAATCGATGTATCATGCGCGCTGCTAATTTGTGCTACTGGGCGGTGCGATTAAATTAATGAAATTTCATCTGTTTATCAGTTTCGATTTACTGTATGCCTACAGAGTGTAGCGTTTTCCCACATTCATACCGACTGTTTTAATAAAACGTATAGAGATGCGTACTTATACGTAACGTCTAAAAAGTATAGGCCTATATAGATTTCTATTTGGTTTACCGTCATAAATATTTCCAAACATTTCTTTTTATGAAGAAACTTGAAAAAGGAGAAGTCCCAGACAATTTAAAGTTCGTGAAACCTTATGTTCATGTATAACTGATACGGTATTATTAAATCTCAGTTCTGTGGAGCGTCATGACTTTTACTATACCTTTCACTTATCACTGGCAGACAAAGAGAAGTAAAAGAATCGTGACGCAAAGAAAACACACATTAATCGATTACTCTTGTTTCTAATTCATCCTTGTAAACAAAGCATTCGAAATGCAAACTGCTTGGGGCCACGATGCCAAGACGCTGGAATGTATTACGAAGTCAGAGAGGGAGCAGTGTCGTGCGTGTCTGATGTTGGCAGAACTGCTGCAGCGAATGCTGCGGGTTCCTTACACATTGGAGGGGAAACAGGAAGGACAAGAAGTAATCACAAGTACGTTTTGTGGTTACACAATAAAGAAAAGCCCACAAAATAAACGAACACTCTTTGGAACACGTCCACTCTGATTTATAGAGCCGTTAAACCAGTATTTAATGTCACGAAGGCTTTTTATTATTATGTCAACTTTCTCTACTCTACGGCTGTTTTTCTGTTTAAAATTTATTACTTGTTTACGTCTTGACTTTTAAATATATCTGAATGGAAAAGTCATCTTCTAACATAGCAAGCCGAACAGATAGGCCTATTCGTTCTTCTTCCGTGGAGACTAGAACAGCTCGTAGACGACTTCTGTGTTCTTACAGACAAGAAGCAATGATTCAGGAATACACGAAAGAAGTCCGAATATTTTTTTTTTCCAACAAGCGACAATATAAAAATTATTAACTTCTACAAGTAGTTTTTACCTTTCTTGCTGATGCAAATAACTGAAATTGCAGTACCGTAACAATTATCAATTTATAAGTTAGTTTTGATAATCGTCCTAAGTGTTGAAAAAAAAACTTTTTGTGAAAATTTCACAGCAAACGATGACTCTGAAGCCATGTGGCTCTGCTAATGTAGGCCTACTCCTAATAGATCGTACTGATTATCTTTGTTGATATCTTCACATGTACTTAGAATCAACAATACTCATACTCATTCATATAATAAAACATCAAATTGACTTACCAGTTACATTAATACGATGTACAGTAATGTATTAATAAGTGAGTGGATTTGTAAATTCATAACCTAAAGCGGTTACTAGCGTGTACAAGCGACATTACAAGAACATTTATTAATTCATTCAGTAAAAAAGTCTTCATTAATTATCTATTGGGAAGTAGTTTCCGCAGGCTTTTAAACATTTAACCCGCTATTTAAAGCCTCTTGAAGAAATCTATGTTAAATATATGTATTTGCAATGTACATATATATCGCAGAACATCGTTGCAATAAAGAAAATACTCATTCTCATTTATATGTAATCACATTTATGTATTTACGTATTTATAATCACAAACAACAATACGAAATACGCAATATGTATTTGTACGCAATCAACAATAAAAATCGCTCTTACTACTGAACTCTATACTTGTGACAAATTAAATGTAAAGAAATATAAACAGACCGAACAGAAAACATTGAACGAGTGAAGTAGAGGAGAAGGAGCAAGTGAGCGAAGATCGCAGAGGCTGATGGAGAGAGAGAGAGAGAGAGAGAGAGAGAGAGAGAGAGAGAGAGAGAGAAGGAAGCAGCACACACAGTCTGGCAGACAGATGAAATTCTCGTTAGAAAGAAAAGATCTGTTTACATGGCAGCACTGTATGACAGCCAGAGCTAGCAAAGGGAGAAGTCGATAAAATAACAAGAAAGCATAACAAATCTTTCAAGCTGCAAAGAAAATATTGTGCTGCCAGATGGAAAATAGACAAGACATAGTACCTACGTACAACCCAGCTACTAGCTTGTTTTAAATACGTAATATATATATATATATATATATATATATATATATATATATATATATATATACATATTCTTCAAGCCGTGTTCTGCCAACCGACCTTGTTTGATGAGATGGTACAAAATTTATAACTTCATAAGAGGCTCTTTAACAACTGATATTTCCTGCCGAATTATTTACAAGAATGTGATAAATCATAATACACCGGTTTTTACACGACTCGAATGCTTTTCGAAACGAGTGAATGGACGTTTAACTACACTCAATTTTGCACGTTCTATCTTGATGTGGATGTGTAAAGATTAATACGAGCTAATTTTAGCATTTTTTCACATTAAAGCATCCCACTTATTTTGTTAAGGTGTACTTAATGGAACATATTTAAGGCTATTTTATAAAGTATTTTTTATAACAGACCTGTAATGTAAATATAATGTAATGTCAATTTTTTATATTTCATGATGTGGTACATGATTCACTTGTCAAGTAACGTTACAACAGATATTGCCTTACGATGCGCGTTAATTGTAAATGAACCTTACAAATTATCCTTACACGCTCTGCCTACGGTAACTAGTTTCACAGATATGATGAACTGTGTTGCTTTTGAGCTTACAGTGATATAGTAACCACACGTAAAAATACGCCTAAATGTTGCTCTTCAAAACTATTAACTAAATTATTCTCTAGACTTTATACTTCTGATATGACATTATATTATAAACACCGGCGGAAATAACTTGCGCTGTTACTTTTATTACAATTATTGATGTTAACTTATAACCATATTAATTATTAACGTAGCCTCCCAGAGGGCGCAACAGCAAATGCACAGGGACAGAACGCGATTAATTTGGAACAAAGACAACGTACTTGTCAAATGGCAGATTTTGTATTTTATCCATAAAGGAATGACGATGACGATTAAGAAAACGACTGTGATAATGACATGTAGTAGGAACAAAAAGCTAGACCAAGTCGTGGCAAGAAACATTATGCCGTCCATACGACTGACACTCGCGAGCAAATTTGTTAGCGATTTTTATCAAGCTTATATTACATTTTCAAAGTGCATTTATTCCACATCTTCTTTTGGAATGCTAATACACGCCATCTTAACAAATTCACAATGAAATGCGAATTTAATGAAGTAGCAGTTCCGTGTGTAATACGACGAAAAGCTTTGCTTGTGATATATTTTTCTGTACCAACGAGTCACGAGGAAAACAAACATATTCTCACTCTGGGCTTTACACAGAAATACATTTCATTGTAAATGTCGTTTAGCCAAGACTTAAAGGCAATAAATGTTTGTCAGAGTGACACAAATTACAGTTTGAAATATTGACGCTTAACTTTATTAAGATTCAATAAAATCCTAACAACATATCTTTGAACGGAACAAAAAACGCAGTCACTCAATAATTTTGCAATGCGAAAGAGGTTTCGTAATTATGGTTATGTGTCCTGAATAAATAGATATCAACCTTTTTGTAGTAACGGATTAACTATAAGAATTTTAATCAGTTTGTGAGTTTCCTTGGCCATACACACAGGATAAGAATCTTGAGAGTATTGGCTAATTAAGGAAACTGAGCATAAATGATTAAGACAAAGTTGAAGTAATTTTTCAGCACTGGGGAAGGTTGGGTCTTCAAAGAACTGTAAAGCACCTGACGGTATTGGCTACGTGAACGCCGAAGACCATTCGTATAAAATTCAAGAATTTTGAACTTTGGCTAGCATCATTAAACCACAAACGAGTCAGATTGAGGACAAAAACACCAGTTATTAATTTAACGCTCGCACGCGCACCCGGGTTGGTGTAAATTATTAAGGTTACGAACTTCAGCTTCAGGTTATAGGCTCGTTCAACTGTAAGCTTATAACCACCGACTTCGTTGTGTTTCGGTAAACAAACCAGCGACAGTATTGACAGGTCACAAAATGACCTTGAGTTGCCCTTCATGTACGTGCTAAGACCTAGTGGAACTCGGTAACAGCATATTTCATTTCGCGACCAAACGTTGAAGGGGTAATTTTTTTTTTTAACAAAACGTTGGTTGCGGCCTTGACAGCGTGCATTCCGGCAATTCTTTTCTTTAAATTATGTTATGTCTTCCGGCTTGCTCCTATGGCACAACTAAGAGAAACAGAGTTTATCTATAAACATCCAACATTCTTTTACATGCACAAGCGCGCCTAGTTTAAACAAACGCAGACTAACGCGTGTAAAATACGCACACAGGGTCGCGCGCACACGCACAATTGTATTGAGTCGGCGTTTCACCCATACTTAGTCAATTCTTCACCTAGTCGCATACGCTTATTCACCTTGAAGTGGCCTTCAGCCCGTTACAGCCAGTTCTTAGTACCGCCCTCAGTTCTTCATCAGAATCTCTTCGAATATCGTTTTAAGATCTTTTCCCTCAAACGTTTCCTCCTTTAATATTTCTCTCCAGTATATAAACAAATAAGGCATACTCACATCTCCTGATTCAATCCTCTCACTCGATGCATTATTTTACTGGCTCTGAGATTGAATTTGACCAGACTTTCTTTTTGTAATATCCAAGTTTCATCTATAGTACAGAAAGCCTAAGTACAGTCTAAAACAGCCTTTTCCTGAAGCACGAATTTCACTTTGTTGAAACATTAGTTCTATTTACGGTAAACAAATTACATTTCACGGTACCGAAAACATCACTGAGCTTATCGTGGTATTGCGTTTATTTTGGCACTGAGCTTAATCATTCTCAACCACACACGCTGCGCTCTTTTCGGTTTTGAAACTTCTCTGCCACTTTTCTTGGAATGCTACCTAGTTTGAATACTTTTATTCCTGAAAGCAAATTCCGTTTACTATCAACAGTGATATTAGAAAACAATGACTAAGCAATAACAATGTCTTTCCGATGAATAAATAATTTTATCGTTAATGCTTTCGTTCGCTAAGCACGGATGCGCGGTGTGTTGTGCGCATGTATAACTTATGCACGTGTCTGTGTTAATGATAGGTACATGCACCTACTTATATATCGACACGCTTACATATATTTGAATACTTGTATGCATTTAAGTACAGTAAAATGATTTTAAGAATCAAGTGTATGTACTTACAAACAATTAAACGATTAAAAGAGTTTATAATTTCCGGGCTATTGGGGCGGTCGATTGCTTTGCGATGACATTTCCGGGCTATTGGGGCGGGTCGATTGCTTTGTCATGATATTTTTTAGTTCGCTAGGCGTTTCGGCCGCCCACCCAAGGCCTTCTTCGGTGGTAAAACTGTTAAAAAGTTCGACAAGGGATGGTAGGCCGATCATATCCCTAATTGAGGCGAAAGCATAAACTCGCGGAAATTCTAAACGATTTTGATAATGACTTACACAATAGAATTATATGGTTTTTAATCAGCTACTGAGTAAGTATTAATATAGTGTATTACTTAAACTGAATAAATATTTATGTGTGATAACACTTAACGTTACATATGTACGTAAGTAAAGATGTAGGTCTGTGTACTGAAGCCAAATTGTTATTGATTAAATAAGCCTAATTATATTACATCACAATAATAATAAATTAATTCGAGCCACACATGGTTACTAGATGGCTGAATTCTCTCTGACGGTGGTGGAACTGAGTTGTACCAGGGGCATGACAGGCCGCAGGCCTAATGCTTGAAGGGAGAAGAATGATAGATTAATTTTACACGTATTTTTATTATTATGTCTCTCATTGTGTTTATCTTACTAAAGTTTAGCAGAAATAGTGACGCATCTAGAATTGGTATGGGGGGTCCGGGGTCTGGTCGGCTTCAACAAAATAAAACACCAGTTAAGACTAATGAACATTACTATCTTTAATGTGGCTAAAACACGCGTGATAACATCGTGAAGTCAGTCCCATTAAGACAAACGGAAATAACAAAAAAAATACGCGTTTTGAAACATTGCTAAAAGATACTTATTGACTGAATTATTTTTCATATATTTCATATCTCAAACGTACACCTTAATGCTGTGTAATAAACCTGTTTGTATATTTAAAAAAACACTAGTAGGCCTACTATATTAGCGTACACAGCTGAAAAAAAATAAAATAAAACAGCCAAAAAGTTAAGAAATTAACAAAATTCGTTTTTTTTTGGACCCTTTGGGGGGGGGGGTCCGGTCCCGTTCGTCCCACCCCGTAAATACGCTCCTGAGCAGAAACAATTTGTATCATCGCAGATTTTTAATATAAATTTCAATAAATACATCGGAAATATTATTGTAACCCCAATTTCCGGTGGTGAATAACTTCAACAGTTGTTCTAAACATTTCAATAAAATACAAATAATACGGCCAACTGAAAAAGAGATTTTTGTTTTTATTGGAATAATGATACTGATTACATATAACGCTTTCAGTAGTAATTAAAATACATAAAAACTATTTTATACTTTTTTAAACTATTGTTTAACTCATTCTTACCACACGTTTTCCACTATCCTTAATGTAAACTGTGACAATAATTTAATCCTATTGATAACTATTGATAAAGAACTTATTTTAAATTATCCACAGTGGTTTCGAAACAACCCGTTTCTTCTTCGTCGGTGCAACGTATCATTAATTCGAGTGAATAGGTGAGTGTTACACGATGTATAAAACTACAAACGTCTCCTTACCATTAGTCAGGAAGCAGGTTCAAAAACTATACAAGGGAGATGAAGGTACAGGTGAACAGTTGCATCGAATAACGGAAGAAGAAATGAATAACATTGTCGCCATATATAGTTATTGTTATAGGCTTACCCCAAAAGCGGCTCATGCATAAAGGATTCTTTCGAAACGTTCGCGATGTCCGATCACCACAATTATAAAGAACAACAGAAATCTGCCACAATTTTAATACATAATATATATTACTATTTTCATAGTCCATTTTTCGTACTATGTTTGATCATTCTTATATTACTGGAAGTCAGTGGATTACATAAAAAAACATATCAGTGGAAAAAACATAACAAATTAAGAATGTAAAACTTTCTACCTCAATGTAGTCTACAAACTAAATTAAGACATAAAATCACATTAAAACAAATTGGTAATTACAGTACTATAAATAATAAAATGTTTCAACTGGACAGTAATCATCATAATTGTATGAAACCATTAAATTGAAGAGATATACAGAACATAAATCTTTTGCGATTATAATAAAAAAGATAACTTATTTATTTAGTTTTAATTGATCGAATCGAAACAATTAAAAAAATTTACTACTCGACGATATCGTGATAACTAATCAGTGTTTTATGTTTATTTTTTTACCAATGTAATGAAAAATAAATTTTTGTTAGCGATAATTAAGAAGGCTGTTAACCGCCAGAAATCCATAAAAGAGCAACAATATGTGATAAATGATAACAATGTTCTGGTAAGCCTATATAAGTGTTTCCGTCCTAGATTCGTGTTAATGTTTTAATATAACGTGTCCAGATGTTAGGCACGTTTCGTTCGACCTTTTCGTCAAACAACAAAAGCAATCATTTGGTAAAAAGGTTACTGGAATACTCAACTGTCGTTGACCTACAGAATTTTTATCATTTTTTATAAATTGACAATTTGCAATTTACAAACCACAGTCATAACAAAGTATTAAGTAAAGCAGATGAAACAGTTAGGCTTGTAAAGAAAACATCCACTGATGTTTGTGCTTATAAAACAGTGTTTTTAAGGATGTCACAGATCTTGTGGCCAAGTTCTGCGGAGTATTTTCTCGTCTGGACCGTGTTGTACGCACAGCTGCTCTATTAACTATGCGAGGCTGTAATTTTTGACAATCCTCTGGATTTCGTCCTTCATTAGTGGGTATTTGCAGGTCGGTGTGAAGCGTCTGATTGCTTGCGTACCACACGACAGCTATCAAAGCTCACAGCTCTTTTGACTGAGATCTTTGGATGACATTTAATAAATATTGTAGGTTTGGAGCACCCTCACAGCTGGAGTTCGTAGGACCACATAGGCTTTAGTAGGCATATTGTTTTGCATAGTAACATTTTTTGTTATTCCATGATAGTTTATCCATACGCCCGAGAATCCAAAGAATAATGTGCCCTAGCTTGAGGTGTCACTGCCTCCGTTCAATCCGAATACGTTCTGCCAAATGAATCGCTAGTCGAGATGAAGTCAGAAGTATCTAATTTCAGTTTTCACTGGCAAGAGGTATATTATTAATTATTATAGGAGTGTTATTATATATATATATATATATATATATATTACTAATTATGATGTCATGTCGGGTAATAAATGCGACTTAAGCAGATTGTGTTTCGTAGATTTTATTCTCCATGTGTTCCATTCGGTGAGAACAAGTAACTTAGATAACATTACGTTGCCAGAAGTATCTTCAGGATTTTCGTGAATGGATAACACAGCAGTATCATCGGCAAAACACGCAATGGTGGTAACCAACAACACTTCATACAAATATTAACTGTACACGGAATAATGAAGGTGACGCGAGCTTTCTGATGTGTAGGCCTACAGGCAAACGTGAGACGCGTGTAACACACAAATGATAAAGAAACAATTAATTATAGGAACTGATCTCTTATACACGTCTGCTAGCAGTTTAAAATTTTCCAGCTGAATGACATCAATGCGGCGAAGACGAAAACAATTGAAGCAGCGTGTCTGACAAGCGTCTCTGACAAACGGACGAACATTCTTTAGCACGAAAAGTACCAATGTAGAACCCACACGGAGAACATTCCATACAAATCTACAAGAAGTCAATAAATTTCCATTCGACGGATGAAGGACAAATACTAGTATTGATAAAGTGGAAGTGTATGGAGTACGAACCACGAAGATTACTACAAGTACCGGCAAACGGCGGTAGCAATTCCACGAAGGGGTTTTTTGGAAAAAATATACCGAGGCGGTACTTCCTTGTCTTCCCTTGTATGTATGTTCAGCCGCCCCTAACCTAGTATCAGACCCTATTTGTAACAGCCCGCTCTGGATCAGACGCAACCTATTAGATCCGAGTGGCATTTCCTCCACAAAGGGTTCATTGTCCTCCATTCTCCAAAAGCCGTTGGCTTGCTTATGGCGTCAGGTTATTTTCCGCCGCCCAGCACTCGGCGTTCGGTCTCTGGCTGTACGGTCTACCCCATTACTGTAGCTGGGTGAACTTGACCCAGACACCTGGATGTCATCTGGAAGGATCATTCTGTCACTATAACCACCAAACTACGACTCCTAAACCCACCACCAACTTTACTCACGGCTATAAAAATGAAATTAATTAATTTCATTTGATAATTACATATATGTAATAATAGTTCAAAATGGTGAGTCCAACCCCAGAGTTCCTATTATAAATATTATAGTTTCATTAGAGATATTTTAATAAATAATTTGAATTTTTTTTTTACAGTGAAAAATATTGTACGTAGGAGGCGGTCACAAAACCTAGAAGACTCCACCATATTGCGTTATGTAACAGCTTAACAACAGTAGGCCTAGCGTATCTCGTTAGTATTACTTTTTGCCGAACTTAAACTCCGACCTGTGGTGTAAGGATCAAGTCCATAAACACATCATTCGGACGCTTCCTACTTTATATTTAATTATATGAAAAACACTCGCTACAAAAACTCATAAATCAATATAAATAACAGATAAAAGTAATTATAAGTAATAATAATTAAGTACAATTTAAATCCAAGCTGAAACGATTCCAGCGTTATCGGAGAGGTGAAAAAACGTCTGCCATGTTAAAACAGATAATGTTTCGACTTTGCGATTCCGATATTTGCCAGCCGCTGATTAAAATAGTCCCCGGTTTAGTTCAGAACGACTCCAGTAAATAATGCAGAAACTGTAATACCGTACGTAAAATGACGGGTAAGCGCATGTTGAGCACTCTTTTAAAGTTTATGCCCTGAGTACGCGCGCGCGCACCTGAATGTAGTCGTTCTCACGGATGGGATTGAATTGGAAAAGCATCGCCGTAACGGTCCAACGTCAACACACAATGTCTGCACATAAGTCGCCGGCCGCCGCCATATTAAAAACATAGGCCACGGCCGCTCTTGGAAAACCAGTTTTTGTTAACGCACAAAGCGGACCGACCAACATGCAAATGTGTTTTAGAAATACATTATAATTTATTCCCCACCTTTCCTGCACGTATCCTTCTTCTTCTTCTTCTTCTTCTTCGTCTTCTTCTACACAGACAAAAACCATTAAATATAATTTATCGTGTTAATACCATTTTTTTGTGATAAATATAGAATACTTTTTAAGAAGATAACGAATGCAAGATTTGTGAACGAGTTACGCACTGATATTATTTTATAGGGTTTACTGACGTTCTATATTACACGTTATTCTGTCTAATTCGTTATGGACGTAACTACGTATGTAAAATACCTGAGACGATTCGAAACGAAGGACTCTCTCCCACGCCGAATGCGTAATGTTACTTCAAATGAGGTCAGAGCAATTAATTATCAGTTGATTGTTAAATATAACTCCTGTTAGATACAACTTATCCAACAGCGTGGCGTCTTGTGTGAAAACGGTATAGTGCACAGAGAATACATCTCTAGAGTAGCATCCTCTATGTTATACGTGGAAAATCTGACGGTTCTGTATTAGGCTACGCACTTTACATCGAGAAACTGTTTCAATGTTTTAGCCCAGTTTGGTGGTTCGGATTTCCCATTAGAACTCTACGCTAAACGACACTCCAAATTCCCACGACGAATTCTGTTTGACAAAAACGGGTCTTGTTTAAAGATAGCGAAAACGGTAAGCAAATCAAAAGGCGAAATTACTGGACATACCTTTTGTGCAAAACGGGTTTCTGGGTGCATCTGTCGTGAAACAAAAGAATGTTTCCTCTATGCAATACCTAACAGAGGAGTTCTGCCATGTTGTTATGTGTTATGAAGTTTAGCGTTTTGCCAAGAACCCACCGTAGTATCAAACCCGTGGAGTTCGTACAACGGTCTTTAAACTGCCGATCATTAAAGTCAAACAATGATTCACCGCTAATCGGTCATTAAACTCAAATAAGTCACCGCTAATCGATCAGAATTTTTTGTAGGGCGTGGATCAGGTGCGCACAAACAAACTGTTAAACAATTGTGGACATCGCCGAAGCTTAATAATCGAAATGAAATAAAACTCAAGATTTACTATCTCCATACCCATGCCAATTTATGTGGAGATGTATGAAGAGAATGAAGAACCTTATCGATTAAATTTGGATCGAAATGAACATTACATGACATGTCATTAGGTACTTAATGACACTACACCAGTATAGGTTAAATTAGGGTTTTTGTTGTTTTATAATTACGTTTTCAAGTTTACTCGTCTTCATGGAATCAGGTCTCGTGTTCGACGCGTCTTCATGTACAAACGTCCGTTTTTTCCTGTAATATTTTACTTTGCCTAATAAAGAAATTCATGTTCATTAGGTGATACAAATTATACAATCTAAAAAAATTACCGGTTTGGTAAACATAGGAACGAAAAGTGTTCACAGCAAAGAAATATAGCTACTTAAGAGATCGCGTAGGCTACATAAATTTAAATATAAATACTGTTTCACCATTTAATTGGTGTTATGTTCCGTGTTATCGGTTAAATGAGGCATTGTTGTAATAACATTAACAAAGTTTCTTCTTGCAAAATGACATAGGTTTATCGTAGCTTATAGGCTAAAGTCAAACAGTTGAGTTTACCATTAAACAATGACAAGTCGATTATAAGTAACGAGAAACAAAACATTACCTAGAAACAAAATTACAATGAAACGTACACAGCGAAAATATCGGTTAACACGAAAAACGCTTGATAAAAAACAATTTCTTTGCCGGCTTTTCAAATACTGTTTAGAATCTAAATCTTTACACACGTACCCACCACAAATGACTTTACCACGTAACGAATGCATTCTTCCTCTCAAGAGAAAAGGAGAAGCCTCCAGTAAGGTTTATAATTTAATGTTACTCGCTCTACTTGTACACAGTATAGGTACAGTACCAACTTTTATTTAGGATTAAGTTTCTAGCGAAGACCATACTAAACTGCTGTTCAAGAAAACGTCGATCAACTAATAACAACAACACTAAATTAGGAACAATCACAATGTGCGGTAAGTGTACACTAAATTTTAAGAGAAAATTGTCATAATAAATCGTTTTCACATAAGTGCCTAATAAAAATTGATTGCTGAATTCTTTTACCATACAGAACAAATTTAAATCTTATACTTCTTCCTGTCATATTTTCAGTTTTGTCTGTTTTAAAACTAAATTTGGTTAACAGGAATAAATAGACAGTCCCCGTCATGTTAAGATTTCCAGTTTACAACAAAATCTCACTAATCTAAATGAACGTACTGTTGTTTTCTTCATAGGATATCGCTATGCCACGAACAGTTATGAACAGTTTATATTATAATGGGGAAGTCACTGAAATAGATGTTGCTACCCATTACAGTTCACGAGCATTATATCATTGTGATCATAATCTGATCTATTGTTAAAACTGTTATTACGTACTAGCCGGGCATTTAAGCCGTGGTCGACTTGTTGTGGACAGACGTTTCGACCCATCTTCGACATCGACATCGGAAGCCATCTTCTGTGTCAGAAAAGTGTTTTGCAAGGTCTACGTCAATTCCAATTCACCCCAGTACTGACGTAGAGATTAACCTCTGACAGTGAAGACGGCGTCCGATGATGGGACCGAACCGTCTGTCCAAACAACAGTCGACCACAGCCTAACCAGCCCGGAATGTTGGTACAGGCCGTGAAAGCTTAAGAATAAGAAATTGCATCATCTGTTCCCTCTATAACTTAAAAGTGAATATTAACTTACACAGTAAACATCTCAATTGTTTACGCAGGACCAAAATGTTATGTATTACGTAAGACCAATTTTTGAAAACGTATTTACAATTAGACTGTGAAACAGTTCCGATATTTTTGTTCCAACATGGAAAGAGACATGTACCAGCTTTGTCCGGCAGAACAAAAGAAACAGTACACACGTCAACAAACAGATTACAAAACAAACAATAACAAATCTCTAAGTATCGGCAAATGTTAGTTTTTCAGTTTACTACCAATGCAGGTGTAGTTATTACTATTGTTATTGTTGGTTTTGTTGCTTATTGTTATTGTGGTTGCAAATGATTGTCGTAAAAGTGAAATAAAATGTCAGTGTCGTACCCCGTTGCGTTACAATTGGCCGTTTGTGTGCTTTGTGTCAACTGTAGCACTACCAAAACTATATGTATCCCTACCTACGTTTATGACGTGAAATGCAGACTTTAAATGCAGGAAAAGACACACGTTCCACGCACATAGACTACTCTGGATTACGATAATATCAACTTAGAGTTTTTCATATTGTTTCAAGTTGTCGTGAATTTTTGGTGTTCTTCGGCTAACTTCTCTAAATGTGGTAAACATGGAATGATCGTCCCAGCCGTCCCAAGACGGTGAGACATTCCCATCGTTAAATGTGCGGCATGATAAAAGATGTATCCACTTTGTTAAACAAGAGGCACAGATCTGGAAAATTACTGTATGTTCAATGAAATATGGAAAAAATGTTTAAATTTGTAAACTTATTTATTAGAAAATGTATCTAGTCTTTAGGATTCATAGATTTAGGTTCTTAGGTTAGGTTTTTAGATCTCAGTATACTAGACTTTATCTGATCGGTTACAACTGGCGTCACGAGAAAACTCAAAAAACGGCCATTACTCAACATGGTCAAATCCGACAATGTCAATCATGTGACTCTGGAAAACGACACTCCTTTGCTTTTAAGTAAAAATCTGCCTCAAAACGAGACAGGCGTAATCCGAAAAGGTCAAATGAGGTGTCAGCCTAAAAGGAAAAGTTTCTAGTCTCTAAAGACAAAACCTTTATGTATACCTATGTAAAGCTAGAAAAAGTTGGTAGCTTATTGTTATCTTGTTTCTAATTTACAGTTTCTGCATTATGTTTGTTTCATACTTGCGAATAGAATAAGTTTATTTTCTTATTTGTTGTACAATTTTTGGTTTTTAAAAATTGAAAACTGTATTTAATTTTTAAATAAAATTTGATTTTATTTTTAGTGAAAATTAACATTTTTCAAATAATTAATGTAAATTACATTTTTTGAAAACACTAGAAATTAAATTAAAAAATACTAGAAAACGGAATGAAATGAAATGAAAATATGCAAAGGATGGAAGACGACAGATTACCTTTAAAAGAAAGAAAATATAAAACAATAACAAGAAGAAACATAGATCGTCCGGGAAAAAGATGGGGAGTCGTAACAGTGCCAATTACGTAAAGTGGAGATGACGATGATGATGATGATGATGACTAGAATTTTATATTTTTACATTTCTCTTTACAGTTTATTGCACTTTTTAGCCTACGTTTTTTCTACATTAAAATTCTCTCTCCGTTTCTCTCTGAGTAGGCCTAAATATATTTTTCTGATTTTTGTGTCACTTAATGTCAGCTACTTTTACATTTTACAAGTTTCCAACTCGCCCAATTAGCATCAGCCACGACTGACGTACAGTTTTTATCCGTATGTCGTTTTAATCATCCACGGCATGACATTGAACAGTACAACACCCACAAGCAACAAGACTGAAACAAGTGTAACGGTGAATAAAAAAAAGAGAAATATTAATTTTCACAATGGAACATAAGATTTTTTTTTAAGAAATTTTATCTGCGAATAAATTACTGAAATATCGCGTAAAACGTTGCGCGGTATAAAATAAAATATGTGCGATAAAAAAACTGTAAGCCCGAATAAAAGAAACAAATAAGCAGAGAATTATTTAGACAATTACAAGTGTTTTTATTGGTCAATAAACTTCAGTGTACAGCCTCGTGTCCTCTCGCCTCCTTTCGGCGCCTTTTACTCGGCGTTATTTTTTTTCGCTAGATAAAAAAACTGTTTATTTAACGACTTGATGGGCTCATCAAACTATTAATTTACAACGCGCTGCTGAAGATGGGATACGCAGCACGCGACCGCATCGGTTTTATTGGTAATTAACAGAACAACATCATAACGCCGTTATTATGGATGTTAAATACACTTTTAGGGCAGGTAATAAAAGCAATAAACAACGCGCTACTTAATTTTTTATTGCCGTTTTATATATAGGCTATCCATAGTTGTGTGATCGCAAAGGCTTCCTAACTTCTAATCGGATTATACACCTAATGGGTTTCTGTTACAGAATGTTAACTTATTTGTAGTGTTAAATGTTAACACAATCCTTTCTCGAGACGACAGGCGGGATGGAGGTTCGGTCGCGATTGTGTACGAAAGTATCGGTATGGAGAACCATACATGACTTCCATGTTCTAAGACTTATATTTAAAATCATTTTCGAAATGAAATATTACCATAGAAACTACTACTTTCTACTTACTGCTTCAGCCTTAATCACAGAACGGTGGTCACTAACGTATACCACCTAACGTTATCGCACTCGATTTTCATTGATGATGGAAGTCGATGGCACTGCCGAAACGTCTGGTTTTGGAGAAAACATTGGACTACGGCCGAACAGCCTGGGATGGAATTTTAACAACAAACTACTTCTTTGTTCCCGATAACGTATAAAAAATATCCCCTCCTCCTTCAACTATAATTTTCATTTATAGAAAATTACTCCCACCCCGTTCAACTAGCCTCTTAATTTATAGATAGTTCATCTACGTTTCTACAGTGGATTATTATGATCTTCTTATCAGGATACTTTATTTATCAAAATTAAGTACTTTACTCTCGTTAAAACTTAAAACGTTGCAGGTAAACTACCCTTTTCCCGTAACCGATCTTCACCAAAATGAATAGACCTCGAGTCCTCTACAACTCAGGCACACGTGTAAAAAATATTTGATTCTGTTTGAATGTGCGGCAGTTATCGTTCGTCATAGAAAAAATTACCCTTGTTAAAACATAAAATGTTGCCGGTAAACTTCCCCTTTCCCTTAACCGATCTCCACCAAAATCAACAGGCCTCGAGTTCTTTACAATTCAGGAACGTATGCCAAAAAGTATTTGATTCTGTTTGAATGTGGGGCAGTTATCATTCGTCAAAAAAAAAATTACCCTTGTTAAAACATAAAACGTTGGAGATAAACAACCCCTTTCTCTTAACTGATCTTCACAAAAATCAAATGATCTTGAGATCTCTACAATTCAGGGATGTATGCAAAAATTATTTGATTCTGTTTGAATGTACGGCAGTTATCGTTCGTCATAGAAAAAAATTACCCTTGTTAAAACATAAAACGTTGGTGGTAAACTACCCCTTTCCCTTAACCGATCTTCACCAAAAACAATAGGCCTTGAGTACACTACAATTCAGGACTGTATGCAAAACTATTTGATTCTGTTTGAATTTGCGGTTGTTATCGTTTGCCATAGAAAACATTCTACACACAGACACACAGATAGACAGACAGACCGACAGACACTTTTCGAAAAATGACTTTTCTTCATGTTTTGAGGGTAGTACAATCAGAATCAGCCGTTGTCTCGAACAAGATTTTTTTCGCCATGACCATACTTCCATTTCCTTATGGAACATGGACGTAAAATTAACCCTCCGCGGCAAATATGACAACGAGACAATTTGATGTTTAGTCAAGTGTAACCAGGAACGATTGGATAATATCATGCAGGTTTTTAAAGTTTTTATGCTGCCCATACCAGAAGAGGACTTTAAAAACAAAAACATAATGGACACCGGCAGCGGTAGGCTACGTGAGAATATAATATCATCACGTATGTACATCTCCTACATTCATATGTAGGTATAAGGTATACTAGTGTATCAATTCACACTTATGAAACCTTGCGAGATAGATCGTTTACTACAGTTGGTACAATAGTTTTTCTATGATGAATAACATCGTAGTAAGAAAATAGTAGTCAACAGTAGTCGCGCAATACACGATAAGACTGATCATAGAAGTTAGATCATGAAGTTGGATCATACTCGATGAAGAAAATGACTAGCGAATTCAGTTAAACGATTACTATACTGGAAATCAGACGTTTAATTCGGCGAGATTCATGGTTGTTAATATTCTGGTGTGCCGGTCTACAAGGCCGTGGTCCGACGACCATCTTCATCGTGAAAGGACAGAAAACACTGACAGTGATCTCACATTCAGTGAACCATAGTAAACGTCAGTGCGAAAGGACTGGAAACACTGACAAACAGCTCATAACCAGTGAACCACAGTAATATGCCTGATGATGGTCGTCGAAGGAATGGTCGAAACGTTTGCAACAATTAACATTAGCCCACGGCCTTATAGCCCAGTATATTAACAACCACGATGCCGGACGTGAAAGACAGCGAGATTCAGTTAGAAATCCTAAGAAAATCAAACGTGTTGGGTATACGATGTAAATGTTCGAACGTATTAGGTATATATATCTAATAATAGGTATTATTATTACATAGATATAATAGGTATATCTCGAAAAGTGGCTTCTGAAAATTACTTTGCATTAGCCGTTTCAGCAAATTCCTGTACGGCCTCTTGGACCATTAGAAATGTTGGTGTACTTAGCGATCATACGGGTCAGACTGAACAACGAATTCAGCGTCTACAGTTAAAAAATGTAGAATAAAAGTCACGTTTTAAAAAATCAGGGAACCTTCAGTTCACTTTTATAAAAATAACGTTACAAAAAAAATTAACTTACTTGTCTTAGTATGGAGAAAAAAATTAGACACAGAGCTCGCAAATAGTGAAACGGCGGGAATGTCTGAAGCCGATAGTCGGATGTGTTCAATATGTTGTGGAAGAAACTGATTTTCAATTGTAGTAAACGCCCCTTAAGGTTCAAAGCGTGTAACGGACTTCACGAGGTTATGCCTGTTATTTACGTTTTTCTCCTCGTTGACGTTGACTTTATGTTTATTTGGGTGAAATTTAAGAACATTTTTTTCCAATATCTTTGTACTTATACAGGCTTGTGTATAACTTCACCAGCTCGCTTCCAGACAGTGGCGTATCTAGAAAGTGTTATGGGGGGGGGGTCCGGTCGAGTCCGCTTCATACAAAAGGAAAAACATTATTATCTTTAAAGTAGTTTAAAAACGTATGATAACATCCTGAAATCAATCCCATTAAAATAAACTGTAATAACACAATAAAAACACTCGTATTGAAACATTGTTTAGATGATTTTCATATGACTGAAAATGTCTGAACTGATATGACAAACAATGACTGAACTGATTTTCATATATTTAGTATTTCAAACGTATAGCAAACGGCGTGTATAAACCTGTTTGTATATTCAAAATAGAGTTAGGCCCTACTACTAAATAAGCGTCCGCAGTGAAAAAATTAGGAGATTCAGAAAATTCATCAACTTTCTTGGGCTATCTTTGGGGTTGCGTCCCCCCCCCGTAAGTACCCCCCCTGCCAGACAATACGTTTCAGCATCTCTCTCCAGCTACTATTGCTACACATAACGTGTGCGTACTATTTTCAAGGACAGGGGCGCTTTCGGGCGGAGATATGCCACTTTGACACGTATTGTTATGTATACGTAAACAAAGTGAACTACATCCTTATTAATTAAATAGTACGAAAACTTAAAAAAAAAACATCTTCGATTACAACAGGCCTTTCATAAAGCTGGCAAAGTTCTTCCCTTTGTTACTACAAGGCCTAAATTTCTTTTACGAGAGTAACTGCTGCTCCACCATTCTCACGGAACCGAATGTTATGATTTTCCCTTTATAAATGCTCGTATTTTCGCCAATGAAATACAGACAGGACTTCTTCTCGTGTGGAACAATTCATAGGTACCTGAAAAATAAAACACGGAAAGGATACCCGAATGAAATTTTACAAAACTGTGGCTGTCCCCATATTCCTGTATGCTAGTGAGACATGGACTCTTGGTAAAAGGGACGTACATTCAGGCAGCTGAAACGAAATTTCTAAGAGGGACGCAAGGTTGTTCTCTCCTGGATCGGAAAAGGAACGAGGACATTAGACCCGAATTAAACATTGTATCGTTACACCAGAAGATTGAGGACCACCGAAATAGATGGTGTGAACACTTGAACCGCATGCCTGATGTCCATCTACCCGTGGCTGCCTTGGGTTATCACCCTACTGGGAAGAGAGATGTCGGTAGACCGAGGAGGAGACGGGTTTCAGGAACAGGACTAGTGCCTAATCCTTGGAGTAATGATGATGACTTCTTCGCATAGGCTATACATAACTCCGACAGAGGTAATAATAAGCAGAGATAATTTATTAAAATAGAATACATTAATAATAACACTGTGAGTACACAAACAACAATAATATTGTGAGGATATTGAGCATATTGCCAAACTACAAAAGGCTATAAATAGCACATACTAAAGTAACGACAATTATATATAGAAGTAAAAACACGTGGCTGTCAATTTTCAAACTGAAAACTCTTTAAACTTATTAATAAATTAAATAACGAGGAAACAGCAGTGGCGTTATGCCTGTATACTGGTCTATGTACAGAAGTGAATACATGTTTTATTATTTAACAATAAATGTTCTGAAACTCTATTTTACAACAGTACTTCGAGATTTACATCTGACTGACAGTATACTGTAAACTTTGTAAATATATATGAGCCATCAAAATTATGATAAATACCAGCGAAGAACTCGATATTCTTACTTTTCCGTTTCGTATAAATCACTATACTTATTTTAGCTAATTTTTTGTTAATACATTTATAAACGTTATTATAAATAACGTTTAGCTTAGTCAGATTAGTCACTAATTGCTGTAGTATTTCTCGGGAATAAACGAGGCGAGGAGATTGTCTTAAATAGCTTTATAAAGAAAAAAACACAACTGCTCCTTTGTTAATGAGAATTTTTTTGTCTTCGGAAATCAAAAAAACTAAAACCAACACAAACGAGTTTTTTTCGTAACCTTGGAAACGACGTTAATACCTTCTTTCATGATTTATACCTTCACAGTCGAAACACGCATTTCATTACAAAACCGAACAGCTCGTTAACAAAGATGGAATTTCTGTCCAAAACTCCTGCTTCGCTGTTAACAGCCCGTGAAATAAACAACCGAGCTGAGTCGTTTAAAAATCGATATATCGATTCAGAGTTACTTCGTCATTAATGAGACACCGCACTAACGTATTCTGTACAATCGGAATTTAAAAATCTATCATATAGTACTTTCAAGGGACGTAATGTTTTTATACAAAGTTGTCAGTAAAATAAATTCAGAAAATATGTGTATCTATATAGCATTGTCTATATTCAAACTGTTTTATAGTGTAATATTAATATATATTGTCTGTACACATTAAAATGCCAGTTTATCTTATCTAATGATCATTAATTAACTAATTATCATTCACTATACAGTAGTCTTACTATAAATACAATTTGTAATGTACTATAATATAAACGTATTAATTCGTCTCTCTGGTCCAGAATTCGAATAACTTAAAACAGTCATGTAACAACTACGTTAGTTTACATTAGCATTAACATTACAGTTAATATCGGTGGAATTCTCTTAACCTCGACATTATGATTAACATAACGTGTTTCCCAGCAATAAATTACATAGTCCAACGTGTGTGCTTTCAGACTGACTGCACGACACGACAGATCGAGAGGCAAGAGACCAATTCACATGTAATTCTCTCGTTGCACATTGTGCCCGACCGTTCTTATCATGTAGACATGAAACATGATTACGTTAAACTGACATAGTGAACCTAAATGTAACTACATTAAAAAATGACAACTGAGATAACATTAAAATTAGTATTGGAAAATACTGTCATGCAACAGTTTCAAAAATAGATTGTATCAACGCCAAGATCGTTAATAATTAAATATATGTTTAAAAGCGTATGAACGTAGGCCTACACGTCATCGGAATTTCGGGGTACTCGTATCCTGTCCATAGCCTCACGTACACCTGTAACCTTCCGACACCAAACTACTGTAGAACATTGTAAAAACTGCCGGTTGTATTAAATTTCCCTTTACAAAAATTGTACATTAAACTTTTTCTTGCAACATTACGACAAGATTTTATACACCAAACAAAATTAAAATAATTAATATTGAAGTCTGCAAATCGAAATATTAAATTTACCGAAAGATACCAAAGTTATTTAAACCAAAAATAAAATTATTTACTTTATATGTCGAAAAAGTTTTATGATTTTCGTTTTAAGTTGAAACGTGCTCCTGAATTCCAACCCAAATCAGGCGTGTAAAGCTACTATAATTTACTTTTACTTCTAATTTAACTTCTCGTTAAAATGAAAAAATGCACACGAATATAACAAATCCATCAGGCGGACATAGGTTTAACGTTCAACAAAGAAGAAAATATTTCAGCAAATTTTATTATACATATAATGCACAATAATGAACCGTTGTTTACTCGGAAGAAATGTAAAATTATAGTACACCATAAATTAGCATTATCTGTCTATTTATAGGCTACCTAAAATACATTCCCACATCTCGAACACGTTTCATCAAACCAGTCACTGTAACGATAACTTAAAATATATTAGTTCATTTGTTTCTGTACGGAGAGAGAGAGAGAGAGAGAGAGAGAGAGAGAGAGAGAGAGAGAGAGAGAGAGAGAGAGAGAGAGAGAGAGAGAGTGAGAGAGAGAGAGAGAGAGAGAGAGAGAGAGAGAGAGAGAGAGAGAGACTGATTTCTTTCAAACCGGTTTAATATAACACAAATTTTTTTCAGTTTCATGTGAGTGCTATCAGAATCACTATCGTTATCTTCCCCAATTAGAGTGTCATACGTTACTAAATAAATATTTACTTATTGTAGTAATAAATTAAAAACAATCGTCACTAACTTTTCACGTCTTAATTATTCCCTATTCTGGATTTTCGTATAAGCATGAATAATACTTCAGTTTAAAAGAATTATATCTTCATGACAATTAATCTGCTCAAAGTAATGAACAGAAGAAAGATCAAGGTATTAAAATCTGACTGACGGTACAGCTATAAACTACAGTTATTAACGTTTTATATCCTGTGAATTAATTAGCAAATACTAATCGACATGACGTGTAGATCTTAACAGTGTAACTAAAATTCAGCAACGTACACGTTGGGTTCACAGGTTAATTAGGTCTTGCAGTGTCATTTATGTAGGTATCTAATATACGCGAACAAGTTTTGGACAACTGAAAAAGGAAACGTAATGGACAGATGGGAATACACACATACCTTAAAGTCTCGGGGGGGGGGGACTAAAAAGATGTAAATTTTTTCGAATATAGTTCTAGCGTAGATCTGTTCACGAAGTTTACCCGTCGCATGCATGCATACAAAACACTGATGAACGATCACAACAGGGCTCGTCGGCCGCGAACCTCCACTCAAATAAGGGCAGTAAAAGGGTAAAGATTCGATTCGATAATCCACAGGATACAGTCGATACGTTTCCGTCATATCATTATGTCAGAACTGTGAGATATGTGTAGCATATTGGAGATTTCATTTTTTTGACAGTCTAAAATAACGAATTTCTCAAAACAACTTACTATTCATTTTTATAAGTTCAATATTTCTTTAACAACTATAACATCAATTCTATTTTCATATTGTACAGTACAGAGTATACTTGTTAATGAATGCGGGGGTAAATATTGTAGCCCTATCGGTGTATAGCCTACACATATAATTTAAGACACAGAAAAGTGTGTAAGTGGTGGAAATACTGAGCATCAAGCGATAACTCTGTGTTAGTCGGGGTCTAACGAATAATCGTTTCACAAGTCACAAAATAGGAACTTTACGAACTTTAAACTTGTGTGCACCGTCACGCTGGAAACACTAGTGACATTAAAACAAGGATGCGAAAGGAAGTTTTTTCAAAAACTGTTCAAAGGAGTGTCAGGATATAACCGTTGTACGCAAATTAATTACTTCATTATTATTAATTTTTGCCATATTCGTGAGAACGTGAGGAAAGTCCATCATGAGGAATACTCATCGTGAGTAAATTTAGTTGTAGTCTTTAAGCTGACGAACATTTTTAAATCTTAAATTTGAAAAGATTCTCGAGAGTATCCAGAATTAAAATTTGGAAAATTGTGAAGTTGCAGTGGACTATGTCAGAGAACGTAGAATGACAAAATAAAAACTAATAATAATTAAAAAAATAATAAGAAAAAATACTTTGGCGAAGTACAGGTGAAATAAAGGCACGTTGTCTAAAAGAAAACTAGTATATTTTTTCGATTATATAAATAAGAAATAAAACATTTTGAAATAAATCTAGCGGCAGATAATGTCAATCGACTTTGATCTGCTAGGACTTTCTGAAAGTTGCACAATATTATGAAGAATATCAATCTGACCTTGTTCTTAAAGGAAACGTTTTTTCGACGCCTCCTGAAATGCTTTTGGATGGGAACCGGGGACAGCGAACAAGTGAAATAAAAAAACTGCGGACTCCAGGAACGAGTACGGAAAACATTATAAATTAGCAAAGAGGATTTCGATTGTAAACAATTAAACGAAGGTTCCAAATATCCTTAAAAATATACGAGATCGTTTTAGAAAATAAAACGGAGGTTGGCTAGGCGAGAAGATAAGCGTATGATCACGAGGACTGGCCCTCTCAAGGTTAACCGACGATCAGGCTAAGTATCGGTACAGCGAAGTGGGCACGATTTGGTTCGATGAGAGATCGTTAACCTCGAACGTCCACACACATAAGAATAGGAAGAGGTAATTGGAGAATAGGAGGTATCAGGGGGGGAAGACTGCCAGATTTTTAATTAAAATTCCTGATAAGATTTAGAAACCCCTAAACGTGGAATTTCTAAAGCGAGGTAATATCATTTTGATCCAACAAAAACAATAAAAACTGAGGCACATAATTAACAAAATTTCTTGATTGAATTAATATTACGAAGAAAAATTTGTGATCATAATTATTATTAGTTGAGAATTTTTGTTTGTAATTTGTATACGTTTTAATCTGTACAAAAGTTATCTTCTTAAATGGGTTGGTAAACTCCGTACAGGATACCTGAATAAACGAGCTACTCCGATTGTATAAGGTGAAAAAACATTTGTTGCTCGTTTTAATCAATTTAAGACTCACTTGAGAAAACACTCTTTCTACAAAACAGCTGAAAGTCTACTCAGAATAGGCTATATGAAACTAAGTTAAAACCTTCCTCACGCTTTATCTAGGAGTATAATACTCCCCCGCCCATAATTTTCTGTGTAATAAATCAACGTTGAATTTATTTCCACAGTAATTATAAGGAAACCAAAATTGGCTCATTCGGATTTTAGCCTTATTTTAATATAACAATAGTAATTGAATGTAAATACTGAACTGAATCTTCACTCCGTGTCTGACACACACTCGGGATTTAGTATGTCCCTAGAGGGACTTTAACATTTTGCTTCCAAAATCGGAACGGCAAGCGAAAATCGAGTCTGATGTAAGGAGGTGTTCTCTCCTTACAGTGGGCAGAAAAGTACTAATGAAGATGCTGAGAACAAACACTCACAAAGTCTACGGATTAACAATTTCCACAGAAGGAGTTAATTGTAATGTCCGTGCATTCACACATAATTATATTAAAAAAGAGTTAAAATATTGGGAATTCAAGAAAGACATCGCCTATAAGTTTTAAAAATGGAAAGAATACTTAACATCGGTCACATCCAGTCGACAAAAACTCACATTAACAGTAACGAAGTACACTACATGCATTAGTACATGCATTAATACAGAGTTAACAAGATACGTTCAAAACAGATACTGAATAAAACCACAAACGTTTATGCGAGTGAAGTATACGCATGCACAATTCTATACGTAGGCCAGACAGGAAGGGTTTGAAGCGACACAGGGAACACCAAAAGGTAGTAAATAACAAGTAAAAACACTTCAAATAACGCACGCCACAGCACGGAAAAGAAATGTTAGGTGTAGCCGTGCGTGTGTGAATACCAGGTGCGTCATGTCTGCACAAACACACACACTGTGCGCTCACTTGCAATAAACCTGGAGTCAATAACTTATCGAATCACACCTGGACTTGGCGTGGAGTAATCTAAGCGCAACTTCAGGTATTTGTCACAGAACAAATGGTTACACAAACTTTGTTATAATGCATAACAAACCTATACTAGATTTTGTATTAAGTATTCGATAACAATCTTATGCAATGTAGATGATAAAGTTATTATTTATCTTGTGTTACTTTCACTGTTTGAACTATATTTACATTAACGTTATATCTCGTAGCATTAATTTAATACAAGAATGTATATTGAATTAACTACATTGAACATTAGGTATTTTAGTTAATAAAATACAAAATCTCTGTTATAACTTAGAAAACTTTATAGACACTGTGAAGGGAACGATTTTCACGACTCGAATAAACCAAGGGGTGAAAGAAAAGAAGTAAAGATAATCCATATTGTATATATTTGTACAGACATATATACAATTAAAGGATGGAAGAAGGGCATTTTATATACTGGGATAAATTTTAAAACTTAGCAGTGGCTACATAACAAATTATCTTCTGCCGATCAGAGGATTATTCAGTAAACCTAAATCTTGACGAGAACTTTATAAATTTGCACTGCTGAAGTGTAACAGATAATTTCAGTGAATTAAAAATGGTATTATGACGTTTGTCTGATGAAGTCTAAGATTATATACAATAGAGACTAAAATAGTTATCATAATTAACTGGTCATATTCGTCACTTTATCTGTGTAGAAAGTAAATACATTCTCGTAATTATATACAGAATTCTATGTGACTGGAAAAATTTAAAAAGCATTAGAATTAAGGAGCACAAGACGCGAAGAACCAGTTCGTAATTATTTTGACTAAGCCCCCGCTTGTAATTTCATTAGGATTGCTGTTTACAAAACCACGTAAACTAAAAAGCCTTTTAAGTTATTGAATTGAAACTCATCGGGACTATACAAGGCATTTACAGACCAGACCAGTACAGGAAGGTGTAACCAGTGGGCTATGACTTGACTAGCCTTTTGGGTATGTCCGTCGCCACAAAACAGTGTGAAGACACAATGTCTGGGAGCTGAGTGAACTGCCCTTGCTTTTAGGTATGATGCCGAAATAAATGATGGAATACCGGTACGCCCTTTATGGGAGAAAGAATGTGGGTCGCGCCGAGATTACGATGTCGAGGTTTGGAACAGTCAACTACGCCTATACTTGGAAGCCAGGCGACGCCTTTACATCTCTCTCTCTCTCTCTCTCTCTCTCTCATCACATACACACGCACGCACGCACGCGCACACAGCTCTCACGTGAGCAAATATTACGTTACGCAACTGCAGAAGAAATATATTGCAAACTTAACTCGCAAAAGTAAATTGGTGTGAAAATGACGGTGGTTCGAGAATGTAAACGATCGTGAAAATTCAGAAAACTACTTTATAGAATCAGTAATTTATGAAAAAATTAGGCGAGTGCTACTCGTCATAATATTGACTGTAACTACTACTTCTGCTTTGGTTCTTTTTCTGGAGTTGCTGTTATTGTTAATTTCATCATACTAAAAAGGGTTCTGTTCATCCAATTTTATGTAAGTGTATAACATTTTTATGGACTTGGATTTGATAAAAACACTTCACTGTGTTATCACCTATAGTTGAAAATATGTTTTTCGTGCAAACAGCTTCAAAGGGATTCACGCAAACACGTTTTAAAGGTTTGCAAAGGCGGGTTACTTCTTCAGAACAAACATAACGAGTTCCCTCAGAACAAACATAACGAGTTCCTTTGACCATGTCGTTTTAGGATCGACTGAAATTTTAATCACCAAATAACACTTTACGAATTCACAGTAATTGTAAGGAATATAAGAGTAAATTGCATGAAAGTCCCTCAACACATTAAATGAAATGAAGAACTACGATAACAATACAAGTCTGTTTTCAACATTCGGGACTAAAACTGTCTATCGATCCAGAAACACAAATTTAACAGTTAGAAATATATTTAAATAAACAAACTGGTACCTTCTTCCTTAACAGTTAAGTGTTAGTTTTAAAGTTTGTATGGCTATTAACTAGAACTGTTGGAAAATTGACTCACCAAACAGTCGACCACAGTTTCGGCTCCATGAATCTTGTAGGGAAAACAACAGATTCAGATGTAATACATTTGTCATGATTACGAACACCAATTAACAATTAATGATAAACACTGACAAATATATTAGCTACATTTATTTCTTCTATTATTGTTCCTCAAACTGTCGATCAGGCTTTTCATCAAATATTATACACACTTTCGACGTGTTTTTTCACTACACGGATTTTTATCAACTGTTTATGCACTGAAATCGATAGTTTCAAACAATATTTTTGTGTGCAAGCAGATGACCTTAATTTATTTTTTCAATTCCCGATTTGAAGGCTCTGAATATGAATTTTCAACATAGAATATTGTTATGTTCTATTATCTGTTGGTTTACCAGAGTTATAATACAAATTGATATTAATATTGTTTTCTTACTTTAGCGAAACAGTAAATGTTCTATATTAAATATTATAAAATTCTATCTATAATTCGAAATAAGGTTAAATTACACGAGTTGAAAATCTAAACGATACTTCGTACCTGCTGTATTCGTTTGGAGCTAAGTATAAACTGGTTGCCAGCCATTTGAAGGGCAATTCTACTTCACAATTTCTGTGTGTTAATTTAGGTTTGTGATCAAATAAAGAAAACTTATATTCTTATAAATTATACGTTGAAAAATTCTGATGCCAGATGGCAGGCGTGAGTTTCTGTTCACGGTGAGTGTATTAATTTTGTTGAAAAGCCTGATACACACCAATCGCACACTGGAAAAATAATAAGAGATAAACATAACCAAACGATCTCTAAATGTCCATTCAATTTCTTACATTTAAAGCTTCAGATGCCAATTAGCATCAAAGCACACCAGCATACACGCACACACTCGCGCGCGCGCGCGTTCTGGTAAGTCGGCTTTGGTTCGCTTTCTATAACTCGTGTTTGCAAACGTTTAAATCACATGAAAAAATAATCTCAAGAATGCAGATTCCGTGCAATGGTCATTTATCGACGGCGCACGCAGTAATTATGTACATTAAACAGAAGTACAAGACTACATGAAAATTAAAGACAAATTCGATCAAATCACTAAGTAATTTCATAAGCAATAATTAATGACAGCAAAATGAGTACAAAATACATTCTAGCTCTCCCTCTCTTGTAGATTTAAGATCTGTAGATAAGAAAGAATTATTCACACTAGTAACGAAGAATTTCAAGATACCTACAATACTACTATTTTTTTAAATTTAACATTTGCGAAATAATCATATTTAGCATATACAGCGAGCCATGTAAGTTACATGACGGATAAATTTCCCGGTTTTCCGTTCGTTTCTTGTAGCGAGTTTTCGTTACTTCGCTCTCCCGTCAATTTCAAAACTACACAGCGCCTTCACTTCCAGCATGTTCTCCAAAGTAATTTTTTCCCAAATTGAAAAATTAATTGCACAATGTGAACGTGTGTTTGCAACTATTTATCAGAGTATAAATGTGTGTGTGTGTGTGTGTGTGTGTACATAAGTTATGTTTATAGTTTGTTTAAGAGACAGAAGTAATGGGTTATTGACATTAAGCCTACTAGAGGGACGGACTCCTTCCATCACTGCTTTTTTTTATCTAAAGCAAATCTGTTGCCGACGCGTCTGCGGATACATTTGGTGTGTCTTCAGACAAAAACAAACACTATACCCCATCATTGACGTCATTTAAAGAAATTATAAACGACCTGTACGGTATACTTTAGTATGTTTTGACTCTCTGTCGGTTATGAGTTTTTTTTTTATTTGTGACGTTTCAGTGTTTGTTTTTGCCTGAAGGCGGCGGCTACAGATTTGTCGCGTAGCCGAAACGTCGCTTTAGATAACAGAATCAGTAACGGAAGAAACCCGTCCCTCTAGTAGGCTCAGTGTAAATAAGTTATCTTTACTGCATTCACAATCCGTTTTACACGATGTTATTAATTTTATACACATAAATCCTTCTTCTCTCTTTCAACAAATATTTTGTTACAATAAAATGCATTGGATCAGTGAATTTAGTTAAATATTTTATTAATGTAACGAAATTATTAATTACCGTGAATTGAAAAAAATAAAATTATATTTTAAATTACGTTAAATAAACAGTAGGCTACAAATATATGTTCAATTAATTAGTTAAATTTTAAACGTTAAATCTAAACATTAAGCGATACAATTAACAAATACCTATTCTGTATGCAATTCCTTAACCTTTCACAGCCATCATCGACATTGTTAAAATTAGTGTTATTGTTGGCCGAGATGTTGGGCCGTGGTCGACTGATGTTATAGAGAGACGTTTCGCTCCCCCCATCGGAGGCCATCTTCAGTACCGGAAAAACGTTTAGCAAACTGTCCGCCGACTCACTCCAGTACTAAGGCAGAGACGTCTGTCTAGAATACCAGTCGACGACGGCATAGCAACCCGGCAATTAATAACAATTATATTAACAAATAGATATACTGGTTAGTAGTTAAAAGCACGAACGTGAAATACTGTGAAAAACTGAAATAAAATTAATTACCTAAAATTTAAAAAAAAACATTAAAACAAAGTAAGCATCTACAAAGTACGCATACAGCTACTTAAGTTCAGAGCTATACATTCGTATCGTTTGAACCTCTAGGGTAGTGTTATCTCAATTACCATAGCAACATTATAAAATCTGTAACGGCAACTGAAAATATGATCGAAACAAGGTGATTGCCTGTGATTTCTATAGAAAATCTCTCTCTCTCTCTCTCTCTCTCTCTCTCTCACACACACACACACACACACACACACACACACACCAGAAGCGTGTGAAAGTTAAGATGTGGAGCTGAATCATAAAAGTCGTTGAACTTATACTGGGAAGTGTCTTGGAAATAGTATTTTTTTTGTAGAGATCAAACTCCTACTTACATTTCCACGAAATTCTGTAGCGTAAATTACACTATATTTATTGAGCTGTCACCATTATGTTTGTTTTTAGCTATTCCCACGACCTTATTTGATAGTTGTATTTTAGCTACCCCGGGATGAATGTTATCATAATCGTCTATACGTCAACTGTTATTTGTTTAAATGGGTCGCGATCGATAAAAGTTTCCAAGAAAGAAACTTGAACTGGGAAAAGGTTAATCTTTAAAATAGGTTAAGATACCTGTTATTCCTTCATGCAACTTACTTTGGTCGCTAGGCACGCGCGTTTCAGTATCAAGGTCCCATCTTCAGGTGATGACCACTCGGGTCGAGTTCGTCAGTTCATAAAAACACATACATAAAAAACACTGAATTCAATAAACACTCATACTGCACGAGAGGACGGATAAGTAAACCCGCACTGGCCATATAAAGTCCAATGCAGAGATAAGTTGGTAGTATTCCTCATGTCTGTGCCAGTTTTTGTATCACAGTATCGAAGAGCGTGTTGGATTTGAACGACACCATATCGTTCAAAAGGCACTCTTTCTGTGTCCTAGCAGCTTTATATATCTCAAACTCTTCTAATGCATTCATATATCGGCGTTTTTTACAAAAGTGTATGGGTTTAAAATTAACAGAGAAGTCCGTGTAACTATGATCACAATCAATCAGGTGTTGCGCGTAAGTCGATTTACTGTTTATCACGTTCTTCATGGGTAGGTGTTCCTTGAACCTCTCTTCAAAACGTCTCCCGTTCTGGCCGATGTAAAACATGTCGCAATCATCACACACAATTTTGTAAACGCCAGAGCGTGTCTCTACGCTTCTGTGTATCTTGGGGCGCAGTGCATTTTCAATGTTATTTTTTGTCCTAAAGATAACTGCGATATTGTATTTACTGCGATATTGTATTTCTTAAATTGATTTCTTATGATGTTAGGCAACAAAGATGTGTACTCCACCGTATATATCTGTCAGTATTATGCACCGCGCTGTTCGGAATTTGAGTTTTGCTCTTGTGCCTGGAGATGAGTTTATCTATTACGGTATATTAACGTTATAACCGTTGGATATGGCGATGTGTTTTAAAGTGTTCACTTCATCAATAAAGCAATCTTGCTCTAAGGGTACAGTAAGAAGTCTATGGATAAATGCATTGTATGCCGCCATTTTCTGGGACCACGCTTGATACGAATGAGCGTGTATTGTGGTGTCAGTGGTAGTGGGCTTTCTGTAAATTTTAAATTTGAAAGAGTCCTGGGATTTAATAATGGTGAGATCAAGAAAGTTCAGTTGGTTGCTCTCTTCTGTTTCAAATGTGAATTGTATACGTTCGTTAACACTGTTCAAGTAGTTTTTCAGAAGCTCAATTTGTCTTAATGTGCCATCAAAGACGATAAATGTGTCATCGACATACCTGTAATAGGACATGATGTTTTTACGGTATATATTACTACTAGAAAATAAATATTCACTTTCGAAAAAATTAAGATAAACGTCAGAAACTATCCCGCTTAGAAGAGATCCCATGCTCAGGCCTTCCTTTTGGCTGTAGTATGTATCGTTGAAAGTTAAATAATTTTGGCGCAATATTTCTTTAAGCAACATAATTAGCTCATTTACAGCCTGTGGGCTTAATGTGGCGTTGGCCATTAAGTTTGTTTTTAATATTTCAACAGTCTCATTAAAGGGTACATTTGTATACAGACTTACTATATAAAATACTACAGAAAATTATTTAAAATAATACAACACTTCATAATAATCATAGCGTTATAAATAGTTCTAACTTCGTGAGTAAAATGAAAGACGTTAATTTGAAACCACAATACAAGATAGCTTCGTTCCATATAGTATCGCAGTTGTCTTTAGGACCAAAAATAACATTGAAAATGCACTGCGCCCCCAAGATACACAGAAGCGTATAGACACGCTCTGGCGTTTACAAAATTGTGTGTGATGATTGTGTCATATTTTACATCGGCCAGACCGGGAGACGTTTTGAAGAAAGGTTCAAGGAACCATGAAGAATGTGATAAACAGTAAATCGACTTACGCGCAATACCTGATTGATTGTGATCATAGTTACACGGACTTCTCTGTTAATTTTAAACCCATACACTTTTGTAAAAAACGCCGATATATGAATGGATTAGAAGAGTTTGAGATATATAAAGCTGCTAGGACACAGAACGAGTGCCTTTTGAACGATATGGTGTCGTTCAAATCCAACACGCTCTTCGATACTGTGATACAAAAACTGGCACAGACATGAGGAATACTACCAACTTATCTCTGCATTGGACTTTATACGGCCAGTGCGCGTTTACTTACTCGACGATGCGCATCGTCCCCTCGTGCAGTATGAGTGTTTATTGAATTCAGTGTTTCTTATGTATGTGTCCGAACTCGACCCGAGTGATCATCACCTGAAGATGGGACCTTGATCCTGAAACGCGTCGTGCCTAGCGACCAAAGTAAGTTGCATGAAGGAATAACAGGTATCTTAACCTATTTTAGAGATTAACTATTGCAACTTGGTGACCACATACACAATGAATGCGAAAATGTATCTCACAAGCAGGGGCGTATATACGGGCGGGGGGACGAACGCAATCGGCCGCCCCACAGGGTCGAAAAAAGTTGACGAATTTTGTTAATGTCTTAATTTTATAGGCTATCTTAATATTTTTTAGCTATGTACGCTAATACAGGAATAACTCTTTTTTACATATACAAACAGGTTTATTACACCAGCATTGGTACCGTACATACGTTTAAAATATGAAATATAGGAAAATCAAATCAGTCAGTAAGTATTTTGTAAACAATGTTTAAATAGCGCTTATTTTTATTGTATTATTACTTTATTTGGATTGATTTCAGAATCTTATCACACGTTTTTCACCCACTTTAAAGGCAGTAATGTTGATTAGTCTTGATTTTTCTTTTGTGTGAAGACGACGTAGGTCACGTACAAGGAATGACGGAGGATAGGGCAGTGAAAAAAGTATTCATTGGAGGACCAGAAGGAAGAAGAGCAAGAGGGAGACTAAGAAGAAGATGGGTGGGCGATGTAGATGAAGACTTGAGAAGACTGGGGGTCAGAAGGTGGCGAAGAGTCGCACAGGATAATGAGGAGTGGAGGCATGTCGTTCTGCAGGCCACCAGGGCTCTTCATGAGCTGTAGAGCCTTGGCGTAGTAGTAGTAGTAGACTTGACCGGAACCCCCCTCCCAGACCAAATTCTAGATACGCCATTGCTCACAAGGGTAGAACACTCGCGGCAGACAATGTTGTATTATAATGAGCAATTCTAAACACTATGTCTCTGCCGAAACAACTAACAAGAACTCACAACATACGTCTCCAAAAGGCCCCAGAATGCAACGTAGAATTTGGCAAGAACTGGTTAGTCCTATATGCAATTGAAGGAGGGGAGAAAGGCAAAAGTAACCGATGAACGTCAAGAGTTGTGCTTACAAACTCGGTAAAACCGCTAATAACTTTACTGCCGTATTAAAATGCATTTCACCGTGAATTAATTTTAGTATCGCATGAAGCGCGCGCGCACACACACACGGTAACGTGGAACAAACCCATAACGGTTGTTATTTCTTTTATCATACGCCAGCCAACGCTTGAGCAGGTGTTAGCAACGCAATTAATTACCTTTGTTTTCTAAATAAAGGCACAATACAACATTGTATTTAATTATAGGATTGTACTGCATGCAGTGTGACTAACTCGCCGGTAAGCCGTGCAGCGTACAATGCGACACGAATTGCTTTTCCGAGAACGCTCTGTATGCTCCGTTTCGTCACGGTGATGCAAGCCAACCGGATTATGGAACTCTTTCTCTCTTATTCTTGCAGAAAACTACTTAGTTAGATCAAAGTAAAACTTACAAATAAATTACACCGAAGCATCCTAAGCTGGGAGCTTCAACTGCTACTACGAACTGTAATATCTATCGGTTTTAATGTTGGCTGACGATGTTGCGAATAGTCAAGCGAAGAGACTTCTGTCCTACGTTCTCTTTAAAAGATATACGTCCCTGTGATCGACGGAATTATTACTGTTTCTTGGAGGGAAAGGGTTTAGACGGAACACAAAATTCATTGCAGTCTAATTCGATAATTATAGTCTAATTCTATATCGAAATAGGCCTTAATTTATATAATTAAACTAATATAGTGACTTAAAATAGACGTCGCCCCTTCCGTAAAAATCTCTGCAAAAACATCACTAATAATTTAATAACATAATGAATTACGAAACTGATGCGTAATAGTTTAAAACTTTACGCAGAGAAAACAGTTCGGATTAATATACTTCCTAAAGTTAACGATAAATGTACGTCTCTTACTTTTCGAAAAATTCCTGTATTATACTTTATATATATCACATACATGTAATATTTTTTCAACTTCATTTGGGGCATAACTGTGTAGACACAATTTTACAAGAGATTAGTCACTCGATATATAGGCTACTGGGCAAAGAGCACTTTACTTTGAACATTATTACACAGAGCGTTCTAAAAAACTCTAAGAGGTCTGAAGATTACGAATTATTGTTTTTGAAAAACAAAGTCATAAGATTAATTATAATAATATATTATGCTATACTATCTCTAGTTAACGAAATAGCCATTAAAAACTCACGACACATATTTAGCCTAATCTTCTCAAGTAAAACAAAATCTAATTTTAAAATATTTATGCAACAATGAAAATAAAGCCCTGTCTGGTATTAATCGTAAAAGATATAATAATAAAGTCTACAAAAATAATGAAAACATTACATGAATGAAGCGATGTTACGAGTTACAAGTTATTCCCATGTTTTATTTCAAAAGCAACGTGTTTCAGAGCTCATAAGACTCGTGTAGATTATCAAACATGCCCTTGAAGAAAGGTCGTTTAATTCCTTTTAAGGGGACCAAGTACCCTAAATTTTTGAAAAATTTCACTTTTCTTGTTTCTTATAGTTTCAGAAACTACATTTAATTCTGAAAAGAATGACATATAATTGGTTTATTTCTGATAATTATAAGTTATCATAATAAATAAATTGAAATTACTCAATTTCGCGTTGACTGCTTGTATTTTCTTATGTACTGTTGATGCTTGGAAATGTATATCCCTTATATCTGTTTTGTCCGCATTTGGGTAATTTTTGTGTTATATATTAGTTTGGCTACTCTGTCATCAACTGATCATTTTGTAATTGAGTTTTGTCTATGGCACTGTTGTGCTAGTTGTTTAGTGCTAACCTAACCTAAAACGTTTCCGGCAAAACACAAAACCCTAATGAATTGTTCAATACCCTAATTTGTAAAAGATTACCAAAGGGCATTAATGCTGGGATATATACAATAAAAGTGGGGGTGTATAATGCAGTGTCAGCTTCCAACAGTGGAGCTTATAGCATATGTACTCTGATGGAGAAACGAGGAATTAATGAGAGAAGAGTACAAGAGGCTGAGAAGAATGTAACAAAGCAAAGTAAGGCAGAACGTAAAAGAAAACGGCAAGAAAAAAAAGAAAAGCTCAGAAGAAAATGATGAAAACCCACAGTATGGAGCACGACTGTTTTAACGTTGCTTTGTTGTGTAACTATGGAGATGCTAACAACAAAGTAAGTTTTCTCAAAAACGACTTTTTACAAATTACATGTTCCTTTTCCTCAGCTTGTGTAAAATGTAGAAACAATTCTTTCTTTATGTTGTAGAACTAATTACACATATGAGGTTTCTGAACCTAAAAAATATTGGAAAAGAGTAACTAAAAAATTAATAACTCTTTATAAAATTAGAAATACTTGAACAATTTTTCAAAAAAAAAAAGTTATTTAATATAAGCTACTAAATTGTATTTTAACATTGAAAATGTTTATAAGGACGTGTCGCACATTTGCGGCCGATCGCTGGTGCGTGATCGAAAATGGGAACCGGTGAGTTTCCATAGAAACTACTTCTTTGTTGTCAATAACGTAGTACACATATAAAACTTCGCTTATGAATGCGACTACTTTAACTTATAATCTGTACATTGGTAAATGAAGAAGGAATTCATTGATTGGTGAATGAAGAATGAATTCATTGATAGGTGAATGAACATAAATATATATTTTTTAGATTTATTGAAGCATTTTCAATGCCCTTCTCTGTGCATTGCATTTGTGCAATGCCTGTAAATTTTTTTTGTTCAGATGTTCAAAATACCTTCCCAGAATAAGCTGACCATTTCAACTTCTTGCCATTAACAGGTGCGTAGACGGGTACATGGTCCCCATGTATGTCGCTTTTCCACGTATTTCACCGATGGTTTCCGGTGGGTTCTCTAAAAAATTTCTCTCTTTAACAAGCTCCAAGTGAAGGATTCAGGCGGTGTAAAACCAGCGAGTGGGAAAGATATAGAGAATCGTGTCCAGGTCGACGGGAAGCTAAGCGGTTTCCAAATTCGCATGAAGCAAATTAACAGAGTTCCTCGTAGCTGGATCCGTTGCGTACGAAGGTGTTAATTTGCTTTAACATTCCTCTCGTAGATTTTAGATTGAGATTCCATTTCAAAGACTTTAGCCGGAGATTTCTCATTGGGGATTGCAACATCTGTCCTACGAACTTTCCTTGATTCCCATTCGCTGTCAGAGCAACTCGACGGGCGGTGAAGCCTTTGCGTCGTGTCAGAACGGATCTTGTACACAGCAATTGTTTGACAGCCGCTAATATAACCATGTTATCGGGAGATGGTTATTGCAACCATTCACGAAAATCGTTTTCAACATGAATACGAAATACGGAGTCCACTTGAATATCCAACTCCGTATAAACGAAAACAATTATCAACGATAAAAAAATGTGTCCTGCTTTGTTAGAATAATTTTAACTTCTACCCCCAAGCTTAACGTAGAATAAACATTACGACACGTTTCTACAACAGCGACCGATAAAGTAGGCCTAATCACGCGGTGCGCGTGCGTGCCAGAGCCTTGTAACTGTCTTTACTGCTTGATTTGGGTCATACCGTAGTAGTTATAATAATAATAATAATAATACGAATAAGAGAAGAAGAGGAATTGTGGTTAAAATGACATAAAGAAAAAAAGACAAATTTAGATTCATGAAACAATTTATGCAAGTATAAGCATATAATAAAATTAAATATATTCTTAAAACTGAACCAGAATTTTTAGGGAACCTCAAAATTGCTACACGACACTTCTCCGTATTAAACTCGAGTGTATAACTAATTATCACAAAGTTATTGCGGCAAATGTGACTCAAACCAACAAGAACGGAGGTCCGATGATTTTAATTACATTTTGAAAAGTATCTCAGAGTAAATTCAAACTCAGGACGAAAACGTAAATCTAAAAGTTTCATGAAGTGAAAAGAGCAGCAGTAAATTACAGCGAAGTATTTAAAAATTAATTAAAGCGGCCACAAGCTGAGCGAAATGATGAAAGAGTAATCGAAAAATAAATTTTTCAAGCAATCCAGAAGATTAAAAAAAAAAAAAAAAAAAACAACAAAAAAACGCTTTCGTAATGGTTGAGGGAACAAAGATGTATTTACGCATAAATTTAAACTGGATGTTTGCGTTATACGTTGTTATTTAGTTATGTAAATCTGTATTCCATGTGGGACGACGGTCGTTGTTGCTACTGTTGGAGGATTTCATTATAGATTTAATTGGGTGGTGTCGTCCTTTTACCTCTTTTTTGCTCTCTATCTGGATAAAATGGACGCCGTTACTATGGCAACAAACCTTTCTTCTGCCTCACTCCCTCTGAGCGTTCTCCATCCTCTGCCTCTCCCACCATTACACTCGTTCTCTCTCTCTCACTTTAACTGTACTTCTCCTCTGATTGTTACGTGTACTCTCCATCTCGCGCTCCACGACCGTCCCCTAAACTCATTTTCGAACTGCATCTCGCTCCTTCTCATCTCAGACGCGCTCTCACTTCTTTCTCGTAATACTTCAACAGACCTTCTACCACACGCAAACACGGACAAGCATTACCATGATTATAACATTCCTCTTCGTCTTTATCCAGGCTCTCTGTTCTCTCTCCCCCCCTCTCTCTCACTTGCTGTGCCATCACGCGATTTTTGTCAAATAATTTTTCTCGCTAATGATAAATTATACTTCTTTCTGAATACAGTCGCAAAAACTCACCTTCCTAAGGGGTTACAAAAAACAGTAACAATATTTAAGACGATATCAAATGTTGTTCTCTTATTCAGAAATAGTTGTGTTTACATAGGCTATTATTAAATCTACATATCCTTTCTCGTAGTCGCATCTTTAGTAGTTTTTTTTAATTATTAAATTTTGTTTCCTTAAGTTGCAACATAAGAGTATTACTGTGGCCGAACAAAATTGGTATTGTATATTGGATGCCGAGACGTTCTGTTTGACAGCCAATACTTTAATCACTATGACGAGTATAAAAACTGTATGAAACGTCAGCTTTACTGGCCTTATAAACTTGACTATAGAATACGTTTTCAGATATTGAACGATTAGGGCGAAATCGATTTTACCGATAATCGATGCTCTTCTGTAGCATAACCAAGGGCGTGAAGTAGGCCTACGAAGATTACATTATGAGAATAGGGCGAGAAAATGCGTTTTGGACCTGGTATATCTAAATGGTACAAAGAAATTAATTTAAGCCATTATCTAATTAACAGTGAAATCTGAAAGGTGTTACACCAAACTAAATCTCAGTAAGAAAATATCCTTTTTCTTTAACTCTGCTGCAAAACTGTAAATTTGTTTCTGAAATTAATTAATTAATTAAGCAGAGTTAAAGAAAAAGGATATTTTCTTACTGAGATTTAGTTTGGTGTAACACCTTTCAGATTTCACTGTTCCGACCTTTCAGATTTACGAATGACTGTTAAAGATTCTTTTCCAGACCTCGCTGACCTATAACCTCCAAGAGGAAACAACTGTTTACGGTCACGGCTGTTTTATGCTGTTGATGTGCGTTAACACAAGCCGATAACATTTCTATTCGATTATACAGTTGTTAACGGATTTATAAAACAGAAAGACAATGAAAATGATACTGTTAAGAAAATGATACTATGTTAAAAATACATTGATAATTATATCAATATACAATGGGCAAATGCCAGTACCATGTTTTGCCCGATTTATGTTGCTTTGATTTTGACTTCTTTATAATCTTAAACTGTGAATATTAATTAAAAGTTGTTTTAACAAAACAGTAAGTCGCTTGCATGTTTAAACGACCAAACGTATGTTTAAGAGTGGTCGACCAAACTTGAATAGGTACCTACTGACGCGTATACAGTGCAAATGTGAAACTACTGGATTTTTAACTGATGACGACCTGCTACGAGGAATATTTTATGATCTGATGATGAAGCGTATGCTTTGAAACCCGTTATCTAGGCCTATATATAAAAAAGAAGTCACAAGGCTGATTGAAAAAGGTTAGTTTGTCTAATAAATCGCTTATCAACTTTGGTTCTATCTGTCTTTGGAATTGTTTGTTAATCAATGGCAGTAGGCCTATCGGGTGAATCTACTACTTTTTACGAGTGCAGAGCGCCTTTTGTAATTTCAAACATTAGATACACAGAACGTTTTATTATCAGAAACTTTCAGTCAACTTTTGGTTGGAATACGTGACCCGCCACCAAATATATTTGAATCCCGTCGCCGAATTCTCTCTCTCTCTCTCTCTCTCTCTCTCTCTCTCTCTCTCTCTCTCTCTCTCTCTCTCTCTCTCTCTCTCATAACACACATACATACAAATCCGCACATATAACACAATTATAGTCTCTGTAAAGTGAACTAATATAATCTGCACTATTACATTTATCTTCAGTTCGCTTCACACGTTTCGACAACTCAAAACTTAATCTGTAGCCTGACCAGTAGAGAGCTGGATCGATCATAACTGAAGAAAAAAGTGAATGTGTAGTTCAGACTTTTCTATACTCAAGATGGAACAAAAAAATGTACGACACCATCTTTGCTCCAAGTAGGTATACAGGTTTCATTAATCTCTATACGCATTATGTGCATCCATATAATATTTTCATCGCCATCTTTGCTCCAAGTAGGTATACGCGTACAGGTTTCATTAATCTCTATACACATTATGTACATCCATATAATATTTTCATCGAACAGCACCAAACGAAATCCAGTACAATTTTTTCACTAGTCTTAAAACCGTATCTAAATTTAGGCACGTACAGAGAATTTAAAGCAACGTTAAATTGTAAATTACAGAATGTCTGATCCGGTCTAGGTTAAATGATATAGCCCGCATTGTACACAAGGCGCTCTTAAACAAAGCGATCATTCTGCGTACTAAAAATTCTTTGTTCCCAAAATATGTTTGTCATTATTTTGAATACTATAGTAGCCATCGATCCTGTTAACATAACCACAGTTATTTCCTTTCACAATGGACAGAATCAAAAAGTTAAATTCTTACATAATCGAAGAATGTGTACTAAATTAAAGAAAACCATTGTAATAATGAACATCACTTGATCTGACAGACTTCCACAATACTGTCAAATATTATCATTGTTTACGTCAGTTTCTTTAGTGGTTTTAGAAGACTCACCGCGTTACAATTTGTTAAGACTGAGAACACTTCGTTTCGACAGAAAGTGTTAGAGAATGCAAACCGATAAAATTAAAAAAAAAAAAAAATGGATGAAATAAAAAATTATTTTTCAAAATAATTTTGGAGCAACACCGTTATTTGGAAAAGTGTTTAAAATATAAGTTAAGTAGATATCAACCGTAGTTGTCAACGAATATTAATTCGTCTCTCACATTAGCGAGTCAACGTAATTTGTGGAGGTGAAAAAGAGAAAGTGTACTCTGAGAAGATACCATCTAGTCTACCTGTATAACATTTAACGAAAAGTGTCACAATTGGACGTGCGTCTTGCACCCTTTGCTGCGGCATTCCATTGAAACGCAGCGGGTGGCCCCTCCTGTCCTCTTCAGTAACAGGTAAGTCTGTCCTAATCTTTTACCACCCAGGAGAACATTACACTATTTTCATGAACCCTGGGAAAAATTGTTACGACAGTAAAGATCTTGTATGATTTAGATCATTTTCAATCATTTATTCGAACAAATATCCTATCAGTTGATAGTAAATGTTTTCCATCTTCTTTTTCCCTATCAAGCATAATACGCCGGTCGGAATCGATTAGTACCACCGTTTCCAAGATTTTCCGAAACTTCCAAAAACCTGTGGGATTATAATTACAAATTACTAGGGGATCCCGGATTACCATTCTATTCGGACTGTCTTTAAATTTACATCTAGTCCTACGTGTATTCGTATTTCTATTTGAACAGTAAATATTTCAAGTACACTAAAATATCTTCATTTCGCTGTTCTTTTTTCGTATAACTCCAGACAGTTCCCACGAAAATCATTCCTGTTGCTTGGATGCCACTTGTGTCTCTTTGCGTTGTCAGTACCCAAGGTTGACTGAACCCAAAGGTTGACTACCCGTATCAATGTATCTTTGCTGGTTCTTCTTGTTACCTTGCGATAAGAACATCTCTTTCTCGTCCGTGGCCCGAATTCGTAGAACCGTTATAAACCTCTCATCATCTCATATTGCTATTTTCATTCAATTCTCATGGTATCACCACAGTTTCTACCGTCAGTCTGTCTTTATTTTTCCCGATAGTTCTAACATTATCACCATAGCCTAATTAAGCCTACTTTCTTCCGAGTGCGTTCTTTACTTAGTAATAATAGGCCTACTATTTATTTTTCACTATATAAAATGCAGTTGCTGTGGCAACATCATATTTTAAACAAAATAATAAAAAATATTTTATATTATTTAATCAAAAATATAATTTATATTATACATTTAATATTTATAATTAAAATTACTTCAAGATGTTATTTAGATACATCAAGAAACGGACTGTAGCAGAAAGTGACTAAATTCATATTATATATTTTTACACTTTCAGAGTTTTTTTGTACTGTAGTCCCCAGAAATATAATGTAAACGTCAAAACATTGTAAAAATGTAAGTAATAAAAAATAGACTTTTTTTAAAAATGTAAAACCTTATTTAAGACACACACACACACACACACACGCGCGCGCGCGCGCGCGAATATACAAAATAAATACTATCAGGTTATTATAAATTGCCATGCAGGTTATTACCGAACGTTCTTATTTTTAGCGTTTTATTTAACCTGACGCACGTTTCACAGAATATACGTTCATCTTCAAACGTTTCTAAATGAATTCATTTAGAATCCTGCAAGGAAGTTGACGAGTTACTTACATTTAAATATATAAAACAAAATATAGACTTTTACCAGGCACAAATCAAACTCAACCAAAGTAAAACCTGAAATTCCAGTGTGCTATATAATTTAATTACTAACACAAGAATTTAGCAATTATTTGACTATTACCAGCATTTACTTGAACCTTAATAAACAAATGTTGAAAGTAATAATTATAAATACACCTACAACATACCCGAAAAATATACTTTCAAATAATAATTTACTATGCACCATATTAATATTATTACACATATTAAATAATAAATTACACATATTACATATTATTATTTGTATGTCAAACATGCATACATAAATACACATATTTAGTTTTTCTATCTGTTCTTCAAGATGATTAAAAATTTTGTATCAGTACAAGTCTGCAGTATTAACATACCCCGATCAACCGATATTAGTATTTTTTATTTTAATAATTAACATTTGTCTATCTGTTTCAATTATCAAGTTGTAGGCCTAATAAACTAAAAATTACAATTATAATTTAATTTTTATTTTACTTCCCTTTAAATACAGTCAATATCTGTATTTAATTCCCTTTTTAGTGATAATAAATGAAAAATTAAAATGAAATTATATTAGCATCACGGCCTTTTGAATTTGATCAATATGCTATACTAGAGTACGTCCACTTTAATCGGAAGTAGGAGCACAGACTTACCAGAACTTGTTAGCTTTTACAGAACACAGATCCCATATAGGCCTACCTACTTGGTTACAAACCATAGGATATAAAATTAACAACTACAATTCTTGGCCAGTTTTCTACACAAACGAGAAATAAACGTCAACAAAGAACAATAATTTAACAACTTGTAGCTCATAAACACAGAAATCAGTAACACCTGATAGCCACAATCTGGACGGTATAGGTTGGTTACTTTACGAGAAAGAGATCAGGCGATGTTTTCAGAAATAAAAAGGTGGGGTACACAAATTAAAAGTGGTAGAGAAAGTTTCCGGGCTCAAGGAAAAATACTCGACTAAAATTTTACAGGGTAAGAACCTGGCTGGGCCAGTCTTGTTGTATGGTTCTGAAACTTGGATTCCGGCGAAAAAATATATGGATTTGAGTAAGATAAAGGCGTCGGAGATGGGATTTTGGCGATCTTTTAAAGGCTGTACACGAAGAGATAAGACTCTACAATGAAGGCATTCGCAAAGTGTTTAACATTTTCAGTATCCAAGATCGAATTTCAGAAAAAAAGAGGGATAAATTGTTCATCTGAATAGGTTGGCGGGTAGTAGGTTGCATAAGTAAGTTTGGCAATACAAGCGTATTGGACAAAGAAAAATAGGAATACCTAGGGAGTGTTGCTGAAGTGGACGTATTCCTTTGGGACCGGAACACAGGTAATTCACTTAGTAACTGGTAGAAGAAAAAGAAGAAGGAGTAGGAGGAGGAGGAGAAGATTTCAGGCCAATCGAAACGTGTTTCATTCCTTAAGATCTCAGATGTTTTATTCCACATGCGAATGTCACCTTTAGCGGACGATCTTCTTTATTTTCAGACGCCGACGAAATAACAAACTGACGAGATAATCGTCCACTGAAGGTGGCTTCCTCACACGAAGGCGAAACGTCTGGTATAACAGTATCTTCTGATGATACTGACCGTGAAAACTCGAACGTTGTGATGATGATGATTATCCCTAACCCAAACCTTTTAGCAGATTAAAGTTCGCAAAACCGCATCGTTTTAAAAGGATCAGAACATTGCTTCTGAAAGAAACTCGTTATAAATAATGCAAAGACCGATTTTATTTCCGAGTCGTAGTAACTGGCCAGCATAGAACACGTTATGTAACTGTGTATATCATGTCTGGGGCTGCATACATAAATACAGAACTCGGGCCAGTTGGCTAACATCATTCGGACACACTAATTGCGAGGTACAGCGGTTTAGTAAACATATTGTAATTACAGCGATTACAGCAGGAGCGTAAATATAAACTAAAGAAACGTCTAAATAAACAGGCGCCATTCACTGCTCTGTGTTTGTGTGTGTGTAAATTCTGAGTTACTGGCCGTTTTTGTTGTTGTTATTACCGACTTTACTGCCGCTCGACCGTAGGCCACGTTCGCTCGCAGTCGGAAAGTAAACTTGAATTTCAACATATACTGCCCACAGTAAGTTATATAAAAACCGGTACTTTATGTACTGTACTTCTAAATGAAAGTAATTACGTTTGAAAACGATCGAATGTCAATTGCCTTCATTTTAAACGGGAATAAAATTGTGACAGAAATTACCGACAAAATCGTTATTGCCTCGAATCGGTACAGTAGTAGGCCTAGTAGGTTTCACAGCAAAATTATAAATAAACGTAGCAGCGCTTTAAGTCAAATGTAGGGCAATGAAGTTTTATCGTTTCTAAGTTAATATGACTTAATCATCGACGCTAGATTGTACCGTTTTACTGCTAAATTCTGCTACTATGCTATCGCGTTACATCGCGCCACAGGATTCCACAGAACAATAACTGATTATAAAAATCTAACATTTCTGTAAGTTTGTTGAAGTCATTTGGAGCAGTGTCACTGCCGGCCCGCGAGCTTATCTTCCAGAATTTGACATTTTAGATTTTGTAAGCCTTTGTATGTGAACAATTCGAGCAATTTATTACTCTGAAAGAGTTACCAGAGGGTGACGTGACAGGTCTCTCACTTATGGCTTAAGTCATATGTTTAATTAAGAACTTGTGTTAATGGTTATAATCACAAACAGAATTATCACTGTTGCACATAGTGGTGTGCTACAATGATAATTCTGTTTAAGATATATGTGTTAATATTTTTCTTCCTTCCGGGCAATTAGGCCACGGTCTAATACTGTTTTCCACGACAGACAATTCGGCCCCACCACCATTGGTGGCCATCTTCAGTGTTAAACTATTAAAAATTAGTAACTGGCAAGATGTGCGCCAATTCCCACATTACTGCGGTATAAAGATTGGCACCTAATAACCACGGCCTAACAGCCCGGCAAGGAACAACAATATCAACAGAGTTGATCCCGTCCCTGAGAGCCTAAGACATCAATTAACTTACATGAAGGATTGCAGTATTCTTTACGTAGTCTAAAGCATACTTTTGCAATCAGTCTACTATTTAAAAATGTCGAAGGAGAAAACAAAGATCATGGCTTTCTGGGGAAAACATCCAGTCAGATCAAAAATTGTTCTTGAGAGAACAGTTTCGGAACAAAATTCTGAGTTTAATTATTTAGGTTGAGTTATCAGTATCGGGAATGAAACAGGACGAGATGTGAGACGAAATTATCGAAGTTCAGGTATTTGTTCAGGTATTAGACAGACTTAGATTTGTATTTGTTCAGGTACAAAACAAACTAATACCTGAACAAATAATACAAATCAATACAAAACATGACACAATTTTCAAAGCATTCAACATCGAAAATACACAAAATACTAATACATACACCACAATCACACACAACAAATCCAATTTAAATACCAGAAGCCAACAAGAAGCCACAATAACAACCAACAACACACATGTACTTCACCAGAAACAAAATCCGGAAGGCTGAGGATGGGTACAAAATGGTACCCGAAACATGTTCCGAATAAGGAAAGAAACATCTTGAGGTAAATTCATTATAAAAAAAAATTAAATATAATATATATATATATATATCACGCACGCGCACACATATTCAATCACTCACTTAGGACCCACATATTTTATGTAGGCCTATAGCCAAAAATTACAAAAATGAAAATTTCTCAGTTAGAGACAGCTCCTGAAGGCACGGTACCGTGAGGAAACGCAATGAATATACTTACAATATTTCACCGAAATAGATGTATCAGTGGAACGTTCACTTGTTCACCACACACTGAAGCGATTAATAAAACATACGTGTGGTAAGGAGTCATCGTTTCTAACATCTCATCCTGTTTGTAAAAGAGACTGCAACATTGAGCATGAGTTCAACAAATAAAAGTTTTTTCGACTTTTGCCTAATAAAACGATTAGGTGTTATGAAGCGACTCATAGAAGACAGCAAAATAAAGCACGTGATTAGGGTTAAATTTCAAAAACGTTTGAAGGAAAAGATATGTCTAATCCTCTAACAATTATGTAAAATAAAAAAAAAACCTGTCACAATAAATACATGATACAGAAGACCTGGGCCACATTAACAGAAGGAGATGAATACTAACTTAAAATATAAGGAAACATTTCAGACGAAGGCTCAGACAACGGCGTTCTCGTAAAATCTGCGGGTTATTAAGGAAGAGACAAAACAACGGGTTATTTGAATTAAAAGCAAACGTTATATTCATCTGTAAAGAAAACCATATAATTTATCAGAAATTTCGTTTCTCATAAATTTCTTTTGTTGTATTCAGAGATTGAGATTAATCTCCCATTGACAAATGGAGAGTAGGAAAGAGCCGCAACAACACAGTCGTCTTCATAGGACACGAATGAATTACAGTCTTTTGAAAGATGACTGCTTGAATGTAGAATAACGTTTTAAACATGCCGAATAAAATTTAATAGTGGAGAAGATAAGTTTATTAACAACATTCTTTTAACGTGGCAGTTCAAATTTGGGAAGAAATCCCCTTTTCAATTTCTCGATAAATTAATTCTCAATCATATTGTTTGAAATTCCAAACAACGGTTTTTAAAACTATAAAAAAATGCAAAGTACCAATTAATGGATGGATCAAGGTACTGTTATTTAAATAAGAATATAAAATACTATGTATGATTTATAAAGAATAAAAACAATCCAACGAAATATGAATACATTATTCTGAGAGAGGTAATAAAAGCCTATCAGTAATAAAACGTACATTCATTTACATAGTACACCTTTTTATTCTGACTTACCAAGTGTGTGCACAAATTAATTAATCATTAAGTTGTAACAAAATTAAAATCTTGCAAACCTACTTCTCTTAGCAGAAATGTTTTAATCCTCATTTGAATGTTTATCACGAGAGCACGAAACTAAACACTTCAACTCATTAATAATAACTTTAAAGATTAATAAAAAGAGCCCGTGCGTTTAATAAAATATGAACATGTCGTTATGACGTGTTTTAGAACCTGCATGCAGTAGAGTAGTAGTGGATGTTGTCCTCCGGTTTTTATTATTTACACTAAATTAAGTTTACTGATTATGGAAGGCGATTACATTACACAGAACAATAGCCATTTACGATGTAATGGTAAAGAGAGAGAGAGAGAGAGAGAGAGAGAGAGAGAGAGAGAGAGAGAGAGAGAGAGAGAGAGAGAGAGAGAGAGAGTGAGAGGGGGGGAGAAAGTAGGCTAACTCATGAACGGGCCTGCAGTGAGGGGGTTAGGTGTGACAGAGAGAGAGGGGGGTGAGCGAGTGAGTGAGAGAGAGAGCTAACGGGTGGAAAAAACTGAAACGGCCCTGGTCACGCCAATTTAGACACGAAAGTTCCCCTTATTTTTGACACGGTAAATTATTACACTCGCAACAGTGAAAACAACAACAACAACGTTCTTTAGGAAATAAAACATTAGTGATACTTTGAAGTTAGTTTCACCCCTTTTGTTAAGGTTCTAAAGGGTAGTAAGAGAGAGTTTTTTAAGCGTACACAATAAAGGAATAGGTAACAGCTTTGGCGTTTTTGCGGACTTTCTCTTTTTTTTTTTTTTCCAGAAAACCTGACGTCTTGTGTAGCCCCCAATCGAGTTCCAGGCTATAGTGCTCGAGCCGACTAGCGGTCGTCTTTTCATACGATTCGCACAGCTCGATCGCGTCTTGTGAAGCCATATATTTTAGGAAGTAAAATTTTACTCGCAATTCGTGTTCGATGCATTTATTCTGACGATATGGTCACACATCATGCTCTATGACTCACGGGTGTATTTATGGGGGGGGGGGGGGGAACGGGACCGGACTCGCCCAGAGGGTCCGAAACCTGACGAATTTTCTTAATCTCTATTTTTTAGGCGGTTTTATTATTTTCTCAGTTGTATACGCTAAGATAGTAGAAACCTTTTTTTTTATATACACAAACAGGTTTATATCATTAGCGTATGCGTTTGAAATATGAAAGGTAGGATAATCAATTCAGTCAATAAACGATGACAATTCAATCGTCTTGTAAACGATCTTTCAAAAGAAAGGTATTTTATTGTGTTATTACAGTTTACTTTAATGGTACTCATTTTAGCCAGTTTAAAGATGGTAATGTTGATTACTCTTAACTTGGTTTTTCTTTTGCATAAAGCCGACCCCCCCCCCCAAGGCTAAATTCTAGACACGCCACTGCGTGACTCCAAGCATCGTTAACCCTAAAGCCGCCGCTATCATGTTTTAAAACTCTTCTGGTGGTAATACACTCTCCACACACTTGATCAAAATTAACTACACACTCGCAGGTATCCGTATATGCCTATGTGAAAAAAAACTTCTACAAGGATTATAGTAAACTTTTCATTCGAACAGACAACTCTTCTGGATCTACCAAGTTTCCGTCGGGTAGGTGGAATCCAGTCTAGAAACTTTTGGAGACAACGATCATCAGGCATCCGTTCCACGTGGCAACATAGTACGAGGTGCTTTGCATTTATGGCATCCAAACTTGCCTTGTCAACATACCGTACAGTTAGCTGCCTCATTTCTAATCTTGTGCAGCCTGAATACCCCACAAGACCTTCTCCAGAAATCCATTTTCACTGCTTGGCAATTGTTCGATTTAACGTTAGAGACACGGGTAAGTAATCTAAACTTTATAAGATTGCAGAACAAACCATGTTTTCAATTTTACTATTTTTTGTTCTTTAAATCTACGGAACGTTTTCTCCTGGTTTTCAACCGATCGTTTGCCTAATCGTGTACGCTTTTCTTTTACTCGTATCGATATATCTGTACGAACCTTTTACAATCACAATGCAAACTCTTACAACCAAAATGAAATAATTGTACATTTAAATTTCATATTTATTTTAATTTTGACATCTTTGCCGAATGCTTGACTGCCGCATCCCCAAACAACTATGGAACTATAAGACGAAGGGAAGGAGGGGTGTGGAACGTCCGAGGAAGCGCTGGAGTAACAAACTCTAGACTCATTGGACTGTTTGTACCGGAACAAACCATCCTTGGTCTAATCCTTGCAGATGTTGATGATGGTTTTAATTTTGATGCCGGAAGGAAGAATAAAGTTGGAGAAGTAAAAGAAACAATGAGGGGGCGTTAAAAAAAAACAAGGATGGTGGATTATTTCTACGGATTATAAAAGAAGAAAAGGAAACTAAATCAGATGTATCTATTACGAGGGCGAACGCCTACCAACAAACGTTTTTTAGGGAACAGTGGAAGGAAATAAGAAGACGGGTAGCAAAAAAATTAAGAGAAACGTTTTGGGAGGGATTCGTAGGAATAGACGAAGGCTCAAGACTGGTGACACTGCTTGGGACCTGCCACAACAGAACACAGAAAACAGAATATCAAATAATGATGGTGACGACTCAGTCCAACTGCAGCTGTTGTCCACTTGTTTGTTTTGATGGCTGCACACTGCCAAATGAAGTACCTGGGCCTACAATCGACCGACGACTCGCTTGCCGAAAACAGATTTTTACGAAGCGCAAACAGCTTGGTATACAACTGAAAAAACTGTTCTGGTTGACTAACAGGATATCCCAGATGACACTGGGAAACGAACTACTAATTTATCTGGAACGAAGCTAATGTAACGAAGCTACATTAAAACCTGTCTGGATATCAGCTGTGAGGTATCACCAATAACTCCAACTTATAAAACTCCAGCGCGTCTTGAGCCTATGTGTATGTGCCCAATCGAATAATTCATAAAGATCTAAAAATGCTTACAATCGTAGAAAAGATAAAGCCACAAAACGACAGTTAGAGCGACTGGCTGAAACCCATCCCAACGTCCTCGTCAAGGAGCTTCAGTCTAGCGAAGACTAGTGAAGTGCACACACTGAAATGTTCCAAACCCATTGACTTAATGGACCGGTTTTATTAGGTGACTATTTCAAAACAATATGTAATTAATTTACAAAGTGTATTTGCTATAGCACTGTTTGTAATGGAGGTGAGTACACCTTGAATGTCATTACCCTTGCTGGGTAGATCATAATTCAGCTCAAATTCAATAAACAAAAAAAATCAGCTTTATAACGCTTAGCCACAGGCATATATAATTTACTCAAGTACCTATGAAGTGAAAACATTAAGGACGTTTGTATTTTATATATGTATGGACACGAATCGTATGGATAAAGACGAGAAGAAGAAAAAGGGTTATCATATTTATTGCTCAAGTGAGAAAATAAATATGGACGGATATCGTGTGAGACGGAATACGGAACTGCATACACAAATTTATGGATTGCTAAAAATAAGCGTAGATTGAATCACAACGTTTAGGCTGGCCGGAAGTTATCGCTACTTACTTATTAGCTGTTAAATTACCCTGTGTTTCGTGACTCAATTGGCTATCACTGAGTCGAATCGAAGACCCAAATAAGTTGTGCTCCGGTTACATTTAGGTCAATACTACAACACTCAAGGACGCTGATTGTCATTCATCCGTTCCTAAAACAAAACAACCCTTGAAACATCGACCAACAATCGTAGAACGTATAACCTACACTCGACACAGACACAGTCTCGTCTCCAACAAACATCAGCGTAAAGAATTATGAATCATCACAATTTTTGTAACTTGCAGTCACCACGGTTATTGTTGTCTTTATCACCAATCACACTTTTATACTTACAAAGTCTTTTTAGGTTTGTCAGCTTCGGTCCTTAAGAAATATTTTATGCAAATGGTTTTTATACAAGGCCCACGTATTTTAGGTTTCTAACAATTTAAATGTTAGCGACAATGTTGGTTAATAATATTGGGATAGGTTTAAAACTACCCCCAGTAGATAAGAGATTTTGCTATAAATTACACTTCTCTCTCCGCTCTCTATCACACAAACACGCGCGCGAGCAAGCACGCACAGCCTGACGTTTCGGGTTTTAATCATCATTCAAACAGTCATTTTAACAATACACAAGAAATTAATGAAATATTACTTCTAATTGCACGTGTACAAGAAGTACGGCATAGGGCCATTATCCCCATTTTAAGACCAGAAGACGTCCCACTTAGTCGAGCAGTTTGTTTTTATTTTTTTTTAATCGATCACTGTCTCCATTTAAAAAAATGAGAGTCAAGTCGCAAAAAAGTCTCAATTCAAAGTTTTCAAAGATTATTCACGCACGTGTCGTAGATATGAGACAGATTTAAGTGCATCCGTGAATCGCTTATAGGCCTACAACTACTAAAACTCGTCTGTTAGCATGAACCCTTAAAACAATCTCAAAAAAACAAATTAAATTTTGAATATACGTATATCTATTTTTATAAAATACGATGTATTCATAATCATAATTCATAGGTCCTAAAGAAAATTCATAAGAATAATAACAGTTTGGTATTATCGATACCAGGACCATTAATCGATGGCGTGCGGTATTGCTAAAGATAAATTGGTTTTAGGCCTATATGTACATATTTTGAGTTTGGTTATCCGACGTCCCGATTTATCTAACTTATATATTATGTTTCTAGTAAATATGGAAAACGTTTGATACAAATTTTGTTACGGAATTTAGTTCTGGTAGAATTCGATGTGAAGATGAAACATCTATATAAATTTCCACGCAGACAACCAGGAAGAAGCCATATCGCTCTTGAGGCAGTTGGAAGATAATTAACGAAGGTATGCAGAAACGATTGGCAGACAACTTATGGCCGGACGGCCAATAGAAAAGCAGATTTACCGGTAAACGATTTTGCCGGCGGCTGCGTTGGGAGGCTGTATCGCATCGGTCAGATGGTATTCTCCTTTGTTCTCCCTTAATACTACTATGTACGCACAACGTACTACGATAAGAACATATTTATTGTAATAAACTATCACACTTTGCGCCTTTAAGAATGTTTTGTTTAAGTCCACAAAATACTAGCATTAGAGATAAATTTCTCATATCATAAATTATTCCATATAGTCTTCTTTATTAACTTAGTGTCATAATCATTTAAAAATACGTATTTATGTGTGTTTCATGTTAGTGTGTGCGTAAAATTTGAAAGACAGAAAGGAATTAATTCGTTTAAATCGTACTTCGGGGACTTTCAATTCTATCCACTTGATTTTCCAGCTATTTCCGTCTAGCTAGCTATTGGATTTCGATTAGGCCTACTCCCTTTTCTTCCTTTCCTGTTAATTCTTTCCTTCAACTCCTTTCGGGTCTTGCTCCTTTCGTCTTTCCCCTTGGTGTCCGCTACAATGCTGCTATTGTTCAGTAGTTCCTCGCCCTTCCATTGCACACGCCTGAACTAGAGCGGGTGTTTTGTTTTTAAGCTTTCGGCTTTAGTCCCCATTACTTGCCGGGCCGTCATTCGTGAACCTATCTCTTCTTGGTATCTGGTACTTCATCAAACGACCAGTTTTCAAGATTCTGTCATAAAAAGACCTTCCTCAGTCCTGGTACTCTAAATGGAGCCTGCTAAGATCATGTTATTATGGCGCTTACTGTGTTCTTTAAGCTTCTCGATCTTGTGCTGTCTGGATAGCTTATTGTACATACGATGTCCAGTTTATTGACTTGATGTACCTAGCGACTCCGCCATTTATCCCGTGGAATTATTTATTTATTTACAATAATTATTATTTGTTTATTTATTATTACTGTGAGAATAATAAATTTATTTACAACAATTAATTTCCTTCGAACGTACATACTAGCAGACTCAACGATCTTTACCCCTCCATGAGGTTTCGGATATTCTTTTCGTAAATAGTTAAGGATCGCGTCGGTCTGTCGTGTTGTATTCAGTTAAACACAAAGAAAAATAAACACAGCCCTGCCCATATACAGTTAAGACTAGCCGTGTTAGTTCAACTAATCGACATTATAAATCTCAAACAAAACAAAAATAAAATAAAAAAATACTCTGACCGCATTCTGAACTGGCTAACTCTAAAACTGGCCATATTTGTAAGTCGTAAAATAAAATTTTATTGGACAGCTGACATGGCGCTATCGGACGGAACAACTGAATTAGAACGAACCGAACAATAAGAAGCACAACCGAGCAATAAATCGACCAATCGAAGGACAACAGTTTCTTGCGTTTAAATGCCATTATGACTTTGTAGTTCATTCAGAATCGGCATTAATTCAACTGCTGTCCATTTACCTGCTAAAGTTTAACGTAACTACATAACATTGTAGTATGCAAAAAACGTGTTTACATTGGGCAGATAAGTAAATAATATTTTCTACCGTTTGAACGGAGTCGTTAACGCGGTTAGTTTTACTACCGTAATCAGAGAACATTAAGTAATAAAGTTTACCAGACAAGAAAAGTGAGCGGAAAATAATAAAGTTGTTAATTTTCACGATTGAGAGTACGGAAATATTTCTTACTTACAAATTTAAGTTCAGTAATTCTGAGAGTAAAAGTTGAACACTTTACTATTTTGAGTAAGCCAGGATATTTACACCCCGACTCGTATCGTCGGGTCCAGTTTTCTAACCCACAGGCTGTTTAGTTTAAGGTATCGCCTTTAAAACGCAAATTGCAATACATTTATCGAGCGACATACGCCGGCAAGACTCAGCGTTTCGTCGGAGTAGCAACTAACTTCTTATGACAGGTGTTGTAAACAGCCAACAGCGTCATTATAAATAACTTCATCTGATGAGGTCTGTTCCGATTTCTAGCAGACCCGAGCGGTCTGTGATCTTTTCCAAAATTAGTCAGCAATCTCTTTCTAAGACGGTCAACAGATCTTGGCTTATATACATTGGTTACAATAATCTAGGTATTCGATCTTCCAATCTCCCTCAAAATAGATCCCTGCTACTTTGTTCTGTGTTCCTTCTTCTTCTTCTCTTCAAGGTTATATAAACCTGTTCCGGCATCCATCTCTGCCTCGGACGACCAGTCTCTGCATGGCTTTGTGCAATCGATCCCCCGTCATCCTTTGCAGATGATCCCACCATTGTCTTCTGTAAATTGGAATAATTTCATTTATGTCATTTTAGTTTCTATGTAAGGCTTTCCGATTTCAGTGTTCCTTCTCTGATCATATAATCTGTACCCAGCCAATGACTTTAGAAGTCTTGTTTTCGCTGTTTCTTGTCTGCTTGTTGTTAATGTCAGTATCTCTAATGCATATAATAAAGCTGGTCATAAATACTACAATACCTTTTTATTATTTAGGTATTTCATTGTTTCACAGTAAATTTTATTTAATTGTCAGAGACTAAATAAACGTTTACTAACTGAATGAGACTTTCGCGGTCTCTACAAACCAACGTGTTGACTCTAGACGACTCTATCAACATGTTGCTCGTCCCGATCTCTGCCATTTCGTGTGGCGTAGGAAGCCAGATTTTTCGTTCGCCTGTACGGCATAGAAGCTGCAATGTGCGGAGCTTGTAACATGTTTCTCTCTGAGACTGCTATGCCCTTCCGCTATTGACAACGTCTCAGGAAAGGAAGAGGATAAAGGGATCCTTAGTGTCAAGTTTCCGTCTTATGTTTTAGTTTAGTGCTCACCTATTACAGTAGCACAATAAAGTAGTACAGCCTGATAAAGTAGCATCTGCCGTGTTTACGCTGAATTTTTTAAAAAATATTTTGAAGAATTTACTTTCCACGAAGTAGATATCACAGTCTGCGCATATCATAATGCACAGTGAAATGCGGTGAAACGTTGTATTTTACGTACACTGCTGAGATTATTTTTTATGAACTGCAAAGCTTATTGTATAAACTTTTAGGATAAGGACTGAATAGTCAGGATTACTCTTCTGTGATATGCATTCAATATACTGTTTGTCAGTGTGGTTTCAAATAGTTGGTGTGGTGTCGTGTTTTCGAATTAAATTCAGCAATTCAATCATCTAAAAATTATACACTTTTTCTTCTTCACTGCGTACTGTTTCGATTCTATCGCATACTAAAGGTGACAAATGGAAAAATCGGAACCAGGATCTGTAGATTAGCCTATAGCCAAGCGCCACACCCTCTGGTCTACAACTAAGCCGAAAAATGTTGGTACAGATGTTTACTTTTTATTTTGATGTTACAAGAACGTTATTGCATTTGAATGACACCAACTTTACGTATGAACATCATACAAGTGAAAATGGCATGTCTCGGCACCAGACAGAGAATACGATGGTGCCTTGATGCTTAGTGAACATGCTTTATACACGAGCTATTATAGGGCAACAATGAGCACAAACTGGTGAATTCCTAAAGCTGCAAAGATTCAGATGTGGAAAATTTATCACACTAAGATGGAAAATGGCAAAGATGGAAGATGGTAATACTAGTAACACTGACAAACGGACAATTTCTGGGATGGAGAAATAAGGGTACACCACTGAGGCGCGGGTGTGGGCCAACATAAGGAAGATTATAAAAGATTTCTTGAGTGTCGGTGATTGGCTGATCAAAGATGTTTAGAGACGGAACTTGAAGGAAGCTACTGTCCAGGGTACTTTCCCAATACGGCGGATTACTATACACATACATTGCATTACTATGTCTCACATCACGTGACAGAATTCGCTTTTCGATGCAACGTCAGAGTTTACTAGTTTCTCTATTGTCGCCGAAACCCATTTCAGGTTTTCGCACTACATTTGCAATTTTTCGGAATGTTATACCTTCCATATGGTTTTAATACAGTCCGTAAAGGTATGTCTTTTGCTTCAAGAGCAGCCCGTTTATTTATCACCGATTATTTATTATGTAAGTATAATTACGTAATGTTCTTTTGCACACGGTTAGGTTCGTTAGGTCAGGTTTAAAACCCACTGTGTACCAAAAAAATAAATCAATTACGAACAAGATTTGAAGTGCATGTTCAGCGTGTTTATGAATGAAGAAGAAGAAGATAACGTTGGAATGTAACGACAATACTTAGTTCTGATTGCTTTCAGATGCGTTGCTTTTATGCGTATTGAGATTGTCATCAAATGTTACTCTGTTATAATCACTGTATTTACTTATTAAACGATATATTTTGCCAAGTCATGAATTTAAAAAAAAAAAAAAAAAAAAAAAAAAAAAAAAAAAAAAAAAAAAACCGGTTTTACCTAACCTCACGCATCAAAACATTACTTGTTTTCGCAGTAAATTCAGAAATATAGTTTCACTGCGTAATGTATCGACACTATCACGTCCTAAAATTATTGGAAAGTACCCGTTCCAACAAAGGTCTGTCGAAGAAGAAGAAGAAGAAGAAGAAGAAGAAGGCGGAGGAGGGGGAGAAGGAGGAAGCGAAAAAGAAGAAGAAGAAGAAGAAGAAGAAGAAGAAGAAGAAGAAGAAGAAGAAGAAGAAGAAGAAGGGCCATAACAAACAGATCAGACTTATTAAGCGAATCAAAGATCGATTATTTCTCGCTAGCTCTTATTTTCTAGTTCAAATGGACTTGAAGAGAAACCGAACGTCTTTCGTTATATTAAATGACTGGACGTCAACTGGTCAATGATACGCAAATAAAATATGCATGGTCTAAACGTCCTTTCCACCGGGATAAAATACAAACACCTCTGGAAGGCGACGATTCGGCTTCACGGTAGGGTGATGCAACAACAGCGGTACGCGCTGTGGTTCTCGTCTGTGTAACTTCCTCTCTCCGCTCAGTCAGTATTAATTGCACACGAGTGTGTGTGTACTGTTGTCTGCACACAGCAGCTCGGAATTATGAAAGTCTTGGCACAGGTCGTGTCTTCATTCGAGTTTGTTTACTTTCAACGCACGCGCGCACATGCATTTTTATGCTTGCTATCTTAATGCTACTGTGATTTGATGATTAAAAAAAAAATCACTTATGCTTTAACGCCAGGAAATATGGTTATACAACTATAGGGTACATGTGATTGTGTACAGGGCACGCGCGCGCATACACACAAATACCTACATTGCGGTCGCCTCGTATAAATTATTGCTTTCGAAAATATAAACAGACACGTTACAAATAAAATAACCGTTGCAACTGCAAATCACGCGCCTGTAAATAATCCTTATAACAAAAATAAGTGCGTCAGCCTTAAGTGCTGTTCAGTTTGTAAAGCGGCCAAGAAGAGACGGCGAACCAGTTTTTCATTCCATAACTGTAACTCTTACACTGGCTACCAGAATACGCTGCACGCCGCAGCTACTCATTTGATTCATAGAAATTAAGGAAACAAGAATTTCAACCGCACAGTTGATTTATCAGTTAATTAGCTTGCAAACGGCTGATGGTTTTTGTGTGTGTACTTAACTGTGAATTTTAAGATTTTGTTTAACTCGCTAAATTCTTTTTCATATAGTACCTGTATCGAGAAGATAAAAATTAATAACAGCATTCCGTATTAACAAAGTTAGAATAAAACAAAACAAATAAATAATAAATTAAAATAAAAATTATGTAAAAAGCTAAAAGCTCAGATTGTAACCAACACAATTTTATGATCAGTGCATTCAATGTGTCAAATTATTTGGTTTATTTGGTGTTTATATCAGATATCTCATTCAAACGTATCTCTTTCCAAAAACAGATTTTAAATAATGTAAACTATACACGAATAGAAATGGTTCTGTTGGTATCACCTTTCTGTTAAAGTCAGATTACGGGCAAAATAAATAAACTTAGAGACAATAAATAAGTGCACGCATCAACAGATAAGACTCTTCAGTTAAAAGTCAACCAAACCTTCCACTGAATAATGGAATAGGAAACTAACACAGCAAAACTATTACAATAATTTGCCCAACACAACGAAATTGAAAGAGAAATAATGTATAGGCCTACCCCATAAGGAACCTTCTTTTAAAGTAAAAGTAAATTCTGCATAGTTTGAATTTATGGAAAAATATGCCTATTTATAAAAATGGTTAAGCTTTAATATCTGCAACTGTTAAACAAAAATTTATAATTGTTAAGAATACTTTCTGATATTGTGTTATTGGTTATATCAAATCATTTCCTAATCTAAAACAAAAGTTGTGGTTTTTTCTGGGGAAATCGTATTAGAACGAAGATTGTCATACAGGACTTGCCAATGGAACAGGTGCCAGATTTCAAGTATCTAGGTGCAAGCATTACATATCAAGATGATATGGAGGTTGAAAGCAAAATTAGTCGCTTTGTGTATGTAGCCTATCGTTAAACACTTGAAGAAAAAAAACAAGGAAAGAGACACAATTGAAATATTATAATGTAATGGCCACACCTCAACTACTGTATTATAGTGAGACTTGGATTAGAAAGGCCAAAGATATATCTAGATACAAAAAGCCGAAGTGAGGTTCTTGAGAGCTGTAAAGGGTTGTACCAGGAGAGATCTTATCATATTAGAATGGATCTAGGCACAGCTGAAAGCTTAAATGAGAAAATCTCCCTGTACAAAAAGGAGTGGCGGTTACACGTAGAGAGAATGGATCGAACTAGATTTTGAAGAAGAGCCCTTGACTATCATCCAAGGGGGAACAGAAGTGTGTGAAGAACTCGTAAACGATGGTTGGATGAATTCCATTGAGACTGGAACAGGCTACTAGCCTAAGCCGTACAGGATGACGACGACGACGACGACGATTTTCTCAAAGCTATTACTAAGCGACGATCACTAAAAGCTATTACTTTTGTTGACAAACATTGTAATTAGTAAAATTAATCTTACAACATGTCGAAAATTATCTAAATTTAATAAGTCATAATTAAATAACACGTAAATGATTTGGAGCCATTTCATTTTAAAAATTTTCATCTGACTGGTGTAAATCAAAATAGGAAGTTTATTCTCATTTTAGAGTTAGATTGTATGCGACTTATGTGTAACTGAGTGTTATTATCTTTTCGTAAATACCACACAGTTCTTCGTTGTAATAAATTTGACATTCCAATTGATTTAACAGTATTAAATCATTTGAATAAGGATTAAGAGTATTGACATGAAAGTAGCACACAGAATGCTTTCTACTGAAAACATTGGCTCCTAATTAAATCTGTAATATTGAGACTTGTTGCGTCTAAAATCATTACTATTAGTACCATATGTTTATTTTCAGCACTGATAAAACTACAGATTTCTTAGTGCTAAGGAATTCAATAATGTGCATCGATAATAAGTTTTAGCAAAACTTAGTTTTGGCATTCAATAGTGTGCATCGGGCTTGAGTAGAATTCTACAGATTCTGTGGAAACGGAGACCGCATACCATCACCATCACATTAGAATTACTCTCCTCCTGGAGTTGTCAGTCTTTCGACTGGTTTGCACCCTCCCCGCATATACGCGTGGCGCGTGTGTTGCAGAGTACCTCACATGTATCTGGAACCTGCAGTTTAATTCCGGATCCGAGCGGCATAGTTTGGAGGGTTTATTCTAGGCAGGATACCTCTCGCTCGTTTTCCATTGCCTTACTACGAGGAACGGTCGTGTCTAACTCAGATAACCTCAGCGGGAATCGAACAGCGTAGCAGCGTCATGCGCTAGCCACTATGCCACGACCGCATTAGGATTACTACCACTACGTAAATGAAATTTACACTTTCCTGAATACAGCGGTTCCAAGATTTGATGGACGTGAATAAGATATGAAATATATTACAATTTTTAAAATATTCGCCTTGAATATTGGAAACAATGATTAAGGACACGAGTACAACAATGTCGGTCTTCATTTATTTTCCAGTTCAGCTTGGATTACCTTAAAAGTATTTTACTACAAAGTACAATAGTTTTTTTGTATAAAATACAAAATAATTCGCTATAGGTATAAGGTAACAGTGTATTTTCGTCCCTTTATGTTTGTAGAAAAACAGCTGACACATGAACTGTTATGTTAGTGGTACACTCGTAATACTGTGGTACATTCGTATTTGAAAGAAAGAGAGGTGAAAGGTGAATAAAATTATTCATTACTATGCACTCAATGTGCATACATCATAGACGGTTCTGAATTTGTTTTTCGAAATTATGAATTAAGAGCTGCTGATTTAAATAAACATAGACTCAAAGAAAAAAGGTATATCATAGAAAGAAAAGGCAAACAGAAAGTTAGAAGCTACAGAAATGGATGCTTAGAGACGAGCTGCTAGAACGTCAAGGCTAGAGCTAATACGAAATGAAACGATTAAACAATAAATGGGCGTACAAAAAACAATCGTCGATTGCATTGAAGAAAAACAACTAACCTGATACGGACACGTACAAAGAATGGAACAAGACCGACCACCAAAGAAACAATGCGATGGATGCCTAGAGAGCACAGGAAGAAAGGTGGACTCAAGAAAACTCGGATAGAGGACATAAGAAGATCAATGAGCGATAGAGTACTAAACGATGAAAACTGCAACGACAGACAACAATGGATGTTAGGCATCAGAAAACGTCGTAGGAAGTTTTGACCCCGAACTAATAATAATAAAAATCAAAAATATTTCAAGCTTTTGTACATTAATGTACGTGAAGAACGTTAACATAACACAAAAGAACATTTTTATCCTACAGTCTGCCAAAAAAGAATTGGCCAACATTAAAAGAAACAAAATGTAACGTCGTCACAACTTTATTGTGAAACTAGTTTACAGGCCATCGTTATCTCAGTGGAACACAATCATAACCTGCCTCAATACATTCTCAGTCAGAGCAATAAGGTCATATCATCCTTAAATAACCCACTGGAAATGACTGCAAACGTTGTTAGAGATAAGTTAAACGACTTCAGTAAAACAACTCTAGGCCGTAAAAAATTAATAAAGACATTATTAATGATTTATAATTTCCTCGAAATGATTGTTATAGACAAAACCCATTCAACTGTGTGGCTGCACAATTACTGTGTTATGTCTGCGCAATATAATCGCCTCATGTTAATATAAGTATATCAGCCACATTATATGCGTTTACATTACGAATATCGCTCATAAATACTGCACATTGTAATGTTTATGTATAATTAAGTTAAACACACATACACACGCGCTTGTTATCCGTCTTGAAAAATACGCAGACACAACAAATAAATATTTTTAATTACAGTGGTAATCTTTTACAGTAAATTTTATTAGTATTCATTGTTACTAATAATGCCTCGTCGTGACTTTACGTTGTAAACAATATTCGTGGATTGTTATGACATTCCAGACACTTACGTTGCTTTTGTATGTCGTTAGGTGTAAGTAAGGACATATGTCTTACATGTTTACCACTACCACATTAGAGCGGTAGTATACGGAACCCCCCCCCCAAACATAACCGTCCTTTACTCCAAGTTTGTTCCCTATTGGCGTGTCCATGGAAAGTCTGTGTGTACTGCGTCAGGACCTAATGTGTAATATGATTGACCTTTATATTTTGACGAGAGCATAATGGGAGCACGATGCTACTTCCGTGTATCCTGGTCTATTTCCCCAAATTAGACTAGGAGTACATGGGGGTACTTCAAGTTTAGTTAGATGCTCCTAGGCTAAGAACAATAATAGGCAACTGTCTGTGTTTCAATAGACCTTTAATGGACATAGAAATCATGTGAGTTAACGTTTACATTATCATAATAAACAGGCGTCGACGTATAGAACTGCAGAAAAGATAAACTCCTTGCCGAATAGAATGAACTGAGAGCCGGGTTTGGCCAGCGGGCGTAGTTTGGTCACCGTGGACTATTCCGGTGCGTGAGGAATCCTGGAGACTTACTTAGTTTTAAATCTACACTTTTTCTCTAGTTCTCCGTTCAAGCGTTAGGTCTGCGGCCTACAACACCGCCAGCGAGATATCAGCCATCTAGAAATCACGTGAGCCATCTTCACGCCCCCTAGCCACTGAGACTATAACTAAGACGGTTTCTGGCAGCCGGCTATAAAACTGTACTCGGGAAGTATTTTGGTACTTCTGAAAAATAATTATGTTAAAATTACGTATGCTTCTTTAGTTCAAAAATACGCAACCGACCTGTGTTCTCAAACAGTGAAGTTTCTAAATATCAAACGTATACTGACAGTACGACTTCAACAGCATAAAAATCTCCCTTGTAATCACCAGAATAGTGTGTCAGAATTTACTCTTGGGGAAAGGGATCCGTTCGAGTCGGCTTCATACAAATGACAAAACAAGTGAAGACTAATCAACATTTCTATCTTTAAAGTAGTTGAAAAACGTGTGATAATACCCTGAAATCAATCCCATTAAAATTAACGGTAATAACACAACAAAAATACGCGTTATTGAAACGTTCTTTGGAAGATGCTTAGTGGGTGAATTGATTTTCCTATATTTCATATTTCAAATATTTACACAAATACCTTGTATTAAACATGTGTATATAGGCCTATTTTAAAAAAGTTACTACTCTATTATCGTACTCAGCTGAAAAAATAATAACATAGTCTAAAAAATAAGCGAGTAACTAAATTCGTCAACTTTTTTTGACCCTCTGAAGGCGGGTGAGGCTCGTCCCACCCTCGCGTCTTAGTGATAACCCTGTAGAAGGATAACAGAAAAAATCGTCTGAAGTTTTTAAAAGTTCCAAAGAAAAACTATAGTTTATTTGTTGAGAATATACTGGAAAACTCTACATTCATTCTTAAGTAAGTGTACCTGTCATTGTAGAAGTGAAAGTTTGTATTGTGCGGTGGGAGGTCGAGCTGCCTGGGCGGGGCCTCAACCCGCACACATGCGCGTTTACTGTGAGAGTCTAGAAAAGTAATGTTCTCGAAGTTTTAAATAAAAGGAAAGATCTGGAAGCTGTTTTTCTATATAAATAGAGATGCCCTCGACAAGTTCAGTTCAGTTTTAAATGTGCTCTTGTAATGTGTATTTTGTGTGTCCGTTTTATGTATACTTGCTACTAAACTGTTCCTTCAATAAAGCGTGTGTTTGCTCCTGTACTTAAATTATTCATTATTTTTACCCATACCTCAACAGGTTATGGGCCCAGTGGCATTTTAAAAATCGGAGTGCAGTGTGTAATTGGAGTGCAAGTATAAAATATTTGTGCAAAAATGGAACCGAATATAAAAATTGAAAAACTTCGAGACAAAGATAATTGGCATCAATGGCGCTTCGTAGTACGCACATTGACGGAAGAGGATGACGATGTGCTGGATGTTTGCGAAGGAAGATTAGCCGAGCCAGCTGCAGGTGCAGAAGATCGTGACGCGTTGTTGGAAAAGTTCAAGAAGGCGGACAAAATTGCCAGAAAGTTAATTGTTACAACAGTGGAGAGAAAGCCTCTCGAACTTATAATGGGTTGTTCTACTGCCAAGGAGATGTGGGACAAATTGAATACAGCATATGATCTAAAATCTGATGAAAATCTGACGATGATTCAAAAACAATTTTTTGAGTTTAAGTGGACAGAGAGTGAAAGTGTTACGTATAATATTTCAAAAATAGAACAGTTGGCTAGAAAAATCAAAAATCTCGGGGGAAAAATTGAAAAGACTATGGTGATGACTCGTGTTTTAACATCTTTGCCACAAAAGTTTAACCATTTTCACAGTGCTTGGGATTCGGTATCTGACGATAAGAAGAATCTCGAAAATTTGACTGAGCGCTTGATGGCAGAAGAATTTAGATTACTAGAGCAAAAGGAAGTACACGAAGAGACGACAGCGTTGCTAGCTAATCTGAAAATCGGTCATAAGGAACAGACGAATGACTCTTATAAATATGAGAAGAATGATTTGAAACAAGAGCAGTGTTATAATTGTGGAAGACAAGGTCATTTAAAAAGGGACTGCTTCAGGTGTTATATGTGCAAAAGAAAAGGTCATAAAAGTAACAATTGCTTCATGAATAAGAATAATGGACAGGGAAGATGGTCGAATAATCAAGAAAGAAGTAACTCGTCTTCTGGACAGAAGAAATCAACATCGAGGATAGCACTAATAGGTGACAAAGGCTACTGTGGCAATCGGAATGATCTCTGGATTGTGGATTCGGGTGCGACGGATCATATGTCGAAGCATCGAGAATGGTTTTCAACGTTCGAAGAATATACAACACCAGTCAGTGTAAGAATGGGCAACGGTATGACAATGTCTGCATATGGTAAAGGTAATATTGACTTTGAAACTTATAAAAATAGTGAACGAGTAGAAGGTACTATCTATAAAGTATTATATGTTCCTGATTCAATGTATAATCTGTTTTCTGTTAAATATGCGGGTAAAAGGGGTATAGATTATGAAATAACACATAATGCTACGAGATGTACTTTAAAGCATGGTAATGAAATTCTTGTAACTGGTTCCGAATATGAGCCTGGTAGTTTGCTAAAATTAGACATTCAAACTTTAATTCGAAAAGAATGTAACGTAACAAAAGAGTAGATGGAGCATTGCCAACGGTGATGTTTTACAATTATGGCACGAAACACTTTGCCATCAAAATGTAAAACATGTGAAGAATTTTTTGAAAAATCTAAATATAAAATTTACGGATGAAAATTTCTTTTGTGAAGGTTGCGCTTATGGCAAAAATCATAGATTGCCTTTTCACAAAAAGATCGATCGTGCCACTAAAACTCGCGAAATAATTTATACTGACGTTTGTGGTCCTATGGAAGTAGAGTCTCTCGGTAGAAAGTTATATTTTGTTTCTTTTAAAGACGATTTTTCAAGTTATAGAGAAATTCATTTTATTCGAGAAAAATCTGAAGTAATAGAAAACCAAAATCATTTTGTATCGGGGTTGAGAATCAATTTGCAACAAATATTAAAGAAATCATTTTGATGGTGGTAAAGAATACGATAATAAAGCTGTGATCTCTTTTTTAAATAGTAAAGGTATAAAATATTCGATTAATGTTCCATATACGCCCGAACAAAATTCAATTGCAGAGCGCGATAACCGAATCATTGTAGAGGCTGCTCGATCAATGTTATATTCAAATTCAAACTTACCTCTATTCTTATGGGCAGAAGCAATGAATACTGCTGTACATGTAATTAATAGAACAGGCCCAACAAAACAAAATAATAAACTCCTTATGAGTTATGGAATCGAAAAACAGCTACTGTTGATAGATTTAAAATATTTGGAACCATGTGTTATGTACATATAACATATATCAAAAGAAAAGCGTAAGAAACTTGATAAAAAATCGATGGGGGTTATCTGGTCGGATATCATGAGGATTGTAAAGGTTATCGTGTATATGTTCCGGAAGTGCGAGATGTCATTATAAGTAGAGATGTACTTTTTAAACCTGAAAGAGTATTAGCTGATTCAATTATTTTGAATTCTTTTAACAATAATAATAAAGAAACTGAAGAAAATGAAATTATAACTCCTAAAAATAATGAACATTTACTTAAAAATGAATCAAATGAGTTTGAAGAAAGAGAACCTTTACAATCTTCAAATAGCGATAACAATCAAACTGGACGACAATTGCGCGATAGAACAAAATTAAAACCTACAGAATATTATGGATGTTCGATCACGTTTATTGCTGAAAAGTTACCATCTAATTATAACGAAGCAATTACAAGTAAAGAAAAAGATAGTTGGCAAGCTGCAATGCAGGACGAAATGAACTCTTTGTATGAAAATAAGACATGGGTATTAGTGGAAAAGCCAAAAGATAAAAAGGTGATTAACAATCGTTGGGTTTTTCTGAAGAAGCTCAATCCAGATGGTACAGAACGTTATAAAGCGCGGTTGGTTATTAAAGGTTATTCGCAACAGAAAGATATAGATTATAAAGAAACTTTTAATCCGGTTTGTTCGCTTTGATACAATAAGATTGATACTTAGTATTTCTGGTCGTGAAAATTTACATATCGGTAAATTTGATATAAAAATGGCTTTTTATACGGTGACTTAAAGGAAGATATATATATGAAACAACCTGAAGGTTTTGATGATGGCAGCTCACACGTATGTAAATTAATGAAAAGTTTATACGGCTTAAAACAAGCACCAAGATGCTGGACTGAGCACTTCACTAATTTTCTTGTAAATTTAGATTTTTGTCAAAGTACGGGTGACCCATGTTTATACATATATAACAAAAATAATAATAAGATCTTGTTAGCAATTTATGTTGATGATGGACTTATTGCAGCTTCAAATGAAAGTTTGATTGATAAACTGTTGAATGATTTGAGTAAAAAATTTAAAATTACTAGTACTAAAGAAGTTACTAATTATCTTGGAATGGAAATTTGTAGATTGAATGATGGGTCTGTTTTCATTCATCAAAGTAATTATATTAACAAAATCTTAGAAAAGTTTAATATGTCAGAAGCTAATATTGTATCCACGCCAATTGATTGTAATCATGATGAATATTTATCAAAAACTATTTAAGTAATGTACCTTATCGTGAAGCTGTCGGAAATTTGATGTTTTTGCAAATTGTAAGTCGTCCGGACATAAGTTTTGCTGTAAATGTTGTATCTAGAGTTTTAGACAAACCAAGTGTAGCTCATTGGTCAATTGTTAAAAGAATTTTACGTTATCTAAAAGGTACGATTGATTTTGGATTACTATATTGTAAGGATGCCAACTTTAAAGCTTATAGTGATGCTGATTATGCTAGCGATACAGTTACACGTAAATCAACTTCTGGCGTAGCTTGTATGTATGCAAATGCTGCAATTATTTGGCGAAGTAAGAAGCAACAATCTGTATCATTATCAACAACCGAGTCAGAATTTGTAAGTGCACCATTAGCAACAACTGAAATAATGTGGTTAAAGAAGCTAATGAATGCTGTTGTAAGACTGATAAATATGATTTATATATAGATAATATGAGTGCATTAAAACTTATAAGTAATCCTGAATTCCATCAAAGGACAAAACATATTGATGTGAAATATAATTATGTACGTGATTGTTTTCAAAATGGAGAAATTGATGTACATTATGTTAAAAGTGATGAACAAGTCGCTGATATACTTACGAAAGCTTTGTCAAAACAAAAATTTGTTTATTTAAGATCTAAACTTGGACTTAAGAGTAAAAATGAATTTTTTTTAAATTAATGTGATTGTGAGAATGTAGAATTTTAGGGAGGGTGTTGAGAATATACTGGAAAACTCTACATTCATTCTTAAGTAAGTGTACCTGTCATTGTAGAAGTGAAAGTTTGTATTGTGCGGTGGGAGGTCGACCTGCCTGGGCGGGGCCTCAACCCGCACACATGAGCGTTTACTGTGAGAGTTTAGAAAAGTAATGTTCTCGAAGTTTTAAATAAAAGGAAAGATCTGGAAGCTGTTTTTCTATATAAATAGAGATGCACTCGACAAGTTCAGTTCAGTTTTAAATGTGCTCTTGTAATTTAATTACCTTATATCCGTCAGTGACTTCGTTCTGGCGTTTTTTTTTGTTTTTTTTTTTTAAGACACTTGTGTTACAAGTGCTCGCTCTTGTAATGTGTATATCGTGTGTCCGCTTTATGTATACTTGCTACTAAACTGTTCCTTCAATAAAGCGTGTGTTTGCTCCTGTACTTAAATTATTCATTATTTTTACCCATACCTTAACATTATTTGAAACCTTTAACGTCTGGGGTCTTAGCATTAATAAATTAAATTGACTACGTGTCAGAACACTCCGTTTACTATTTACATAAACAGTTAAACACAACACACGTTTGGTTGTTTTTTAAGTTTTCACATGGCAGTTTCTTGAAACGCCTCAATATTTTGGGTTAGCATTAACTACTAGCTCCTCATGTAATTATCGAATTGTGTTCCGATGATCCTCTACGGGAGACCGGTAACAAACGGAATCTGGTATTGACGACACAGGAAACGATAAAAATATTACAGAGAATATACAAAAATCTACATTGTATCTTGAGGCTCTTCGTTAAGAGAGTAACTGCGTTGACTTCTCCCGTAGGTTTTAGTTGTTAACAGCAAAACACAGTTTTGCAAAATGTTTTCACCGTGGTGCATAAAAACGCATAACATGGGGTGAGGACTGAAAAACAGCGGCTCAATATAACACAACACTTCTTCCACTCGATTCGCACACCCATTTGTCGTTAACCGAACGAGCGGACCCCTAACACAAAGCGCATTTTACGTTGGTGGAATTTTACTCCGTTTCGAAAACACAATACCGGCTGGTCGTCGTCGGTTCATTAATGTGGGAATGGCTGCACGTGTAAATTACCGCGCGCCGGAAACGTTATTACAACGGATGGAATAGCGTAAACGCTGATTATTGAACTCTGGTAATTGGTCGGACGCAACAACTAACACGTTACAAAAAATAGAGCGTTTGAACAAGCAAAAATAGAGTGGAAAGTGTGCCACTAAAATAGAGTAGGTCGACGCGAATACGTATGTATTACAGTCGTGGCACAGGAGCCGCGGTACATTCTTTGTTTCCCCTTCAGACTGTTTCCACTCATGTACCGGTTTTACGTTTGGAATGTAGCCTTAAGCCTACGCGTTAATAATGAAATTTTAATTATTCAAATGTCGTGCAGTTAATTCTGTAATAGTTGTAGCCATAAATTTGTATAGAAATCGTTATGCTTTCACGGCCGACGCGAACACTGTTGGAATTATTATTTGCCGGGCTGTTTGGCCGTCGTCTACTGCTTGCGATTAAGACGGGCGTTTCGGCCCCACCATCGAAGGCCATCTTCAGTGTAGAAACGACTGAAAAATTGGTACTGTGTCCGCCAATTCGCTCCAGTACTGAGATACAGACTATCCCGTACAGTGAGATATTCTGTACGGTGAACTGGCGGACACCGCGCCAATTCTTCAATCGTTTCTACGCTGAAGATGGCCTCCGATGGTGGGGCCGAAACGTCGCAGTAGACTACGGCTTATCAGCCCGGCAAATAATAATTCCGATAATTAATTTGACGTTTCAATACTTCATAGCTTTTCTGCTGTCTCAGTCCTTAATTCATTGCTCACCTTTAAACCCAATATTTCAACGAGTGTCGTGTAGTCTACCTATTTACTGTAGATCCAAATTTTTCATAGACGTCATCACCAGTGTTATTTTATAGTAGTAATAACAATAACAACAACAATAATAATAATAATAACACAAGCCAAAAGACAATAGAGATTGAGAAGCCGAGAGGAGATTGACAGTCAGGTTGAGTCAGGTTGTTAAGTCCATACCGGTTTAAGAACTGCTTTATATAGTAAAAGTTTGTTGACAAGACTTAACAGTGATTTTATTCTTAATACTGAAATGGAGAAAGAAAAAGGAATCGGTGAAAAGGATGTCAAGCAACTCCAGGAAACTAAAATGTCAACTCGAAATATCCGAATTTAAAATCTTCAACTGAGTCGTAGCAGTCACGGTCCGGACATACTGGTCGCAGCTGGAAACATGACAGATGATTTGAATGGTCTATAATTGATTGTAAAAGAAATTTTACCTATTCTTGAGGATTTTTAAGTAAAATTAATAAAATATTTTACGGTTCACACCAATGTTCAGATGACGAACAGGTTTATTGATATTATTATTATGAAAAACATAAAATATTTTTTTTTTGCAAATGAAATAAAATAAAATAATTTTATGTGTATTCGGTTACATACACATAATTAGTGTATGATATGATTTGGTATTATAATAATTTCTTTTTCTGATTAAAGTAATCAAATTTTCATATTAATTTGTTACTCCTGTAGTCTACCTAGTGTTGTCGATATTAGTTCTGAAGATGTATAGCCTATTGTTATCTTGTCGATAACAAACCCCAATATGTTCCTAAGTTTTACCTTTAAATTCTCAGTCATTTTCAGTATTTCCGTTAATTCCAATGAAAACTTTATAACTATTCTTTTCATCATAATTAAGATTTTCCACTAAATCAGGTGAAAATACAAGGTATCATCTATCTACCTACCAATCGAGCTACCTTATCAATCTCGTGTGTTGTTAAGCGACTCTGTATTGAATAACGTACGTCGAAAATTGGCATATACTGCATTCGCGACATATAGTAAAAGTAACTGAGTAGTAAAAACTTACAAAAAATCAGCCGGCTACCTGGCAAAAAACGCAAAACTTTCCAGGCCACATGTAAAATATTTATTTTTCAATGAGAAGAAAATTCACTCTAATTTATTGTCTTTATATTCTTCGTTGTAAATAAAATCGTCAAAATTATATTTCGCACACAGAACTTAATTAACCTGAAAAAGGTTATCTATTTTCGTTTGTTTAGTAATTTTGTATCCGTAGTTTCAAAACAGTTTTGCAATTGATTTAAACATTCCACGAATTCATCACTTACATTGTTAGTTTCACTAAATTGCGTTCATGTTTTTAAACGAATGTTTAAAATGCTGTATTTTAACGAACTTTTTTATACCTCAAACCATGAACCCGCCTGCGACAAAATGCTCGTTATAACCAAGTCTCTAATGCATTCCTACTAGTTAAAAGCTAGTTTATCACTACTAAGATACAAAACCAAACAAACCTCGTACTTTTGCTCGTTACATCCGAGTTCTCGTTATAAGCGAGCTCGTTATTCGCGAGTTCCACAGTAGGCCTACTTGTTTGTTTAAAGTGGCAATAACCATGGGTATCAAAATTGCCATCGCCTTAAGTGTAACACAAGCTTACGAACAAAACTCTACGCTCAGGTTTTCGATTTAATTCTGTCTTCGTGTGCAAACCTCCATCGTTGTAAATATCATTTTAAAAATATTCTCTCTCGACTCTGAAGCTATCCAGTAATTCTGGATACATAACGACAGACGTTAAAAATTACCATCTCCTCCGCACCGACAATTTTGTTCAATGAACGGTTGTTCTTAAAGTGGATCTATTTTAATCACAGGCTGCGTTGCCAAATTCACATCAAGGACGTTTAGTAATGGCAAACGAAAGGTCGATGACTCATACCCCTCCCCACGTAATCACTTCTTCTACTACAAACTATGCAAGTAGGCCTACTACGCGAACGGAAAACGTCGGTACCATAACATTCCTAGGAGGCAATGTCACATGTCGCCAGGAAACTGTTCCCGTTCGCACCAAGACGCAGCAGTGAAGAGATTAATGCAACATTGAAGAAATCGTATTTCAGTTAAGTGAAACCACTAACCACCAAACATAGGAACGCTCGCATCATAAACATTTTCTCTTTGCACACCAATTTGAATCTCTCTCTCTCTCTCTCTCTCTCTCGAAAAAAAATTATCAAATACACTAACTTGGTAAAATATTGTAAACGGTATAGAATTCTTAAAGCTTTCACGACTGGCGCCAATTTTGTTGGCATTGCTATTTACCGGGCTGTCAGACCGGCGTTTCGGGCCCACCACAGGAGGTCATCTTCAGTGCCGATTCATCTCACTACTGAGGTACAGACTATGTACGAGTATGAGGTAGCCTACATAGTCCCACATGCCTCAGTTCTGGGGTGAATTGGCGGACACCGTGGCGATTGTTTTAATCGTTTCTGACATTGACGACTGCCTCCGATGGTGAGGACTTGAACACAAGCAGTAGACCACAGCCTAACAAAGCCCGGCAAATAAGAATTCCAACAATTATACATGGTATCGTGAACGCGTAACTGAGACTGCAGAACACCACACACACGTCAAGAATTATAAGTATATACTGAAAATGTTTATTTTCAGAATTTTAAATTTTTAGTCGTTAACTTAAGTCTTACTCTCATGATTCCAATTTTTTTCTCAATTTTGCCGTATCGAATGGATGTTTTGACTCTGAATAAGAACGTCACTTAAAGATTGGGGGCACTCGAAATGTGGACTTGACGAACGTTTTTAGGAATAAATTGGATAAAGTCTCCGATATTCATGTGATGAGAAGGATGCAGAAGAATAAAGACATTATTACTATTAGAAGAATCAAGAAACTGTTAGAATCCTGGAGACATAATTCGCGGGGGATGATTTGACCTACTACAAGATCCACGGGAAGAAGGAGCACTTCCTGGTTACAGAACTTGACAGACTGGTTCAACTGCAGCTCCATGGCCTTATTTACAGCTGCTGTGCGTAAAGTTCGCACTGCCATGTTTATTGCTGAAACTTCTTAGAGAAGGAGGAGGAGGAGGAGGAGAAGGAGCAGGAGAAGAAAAAGAAGAAGAAGATTCTTTACTGAAGAAGAACGGCGGTAAATAGACGTTTTATTTACTTTTTGACATAAGTCACGTGCAATCCTCCTTTCTCAGTAAGACGTGATTCTTTCCTTACCACTGAGGATGCCACGTTAACAAGTTATGCGAAATCCTCAGTGTTATGCGACATGACACACGTTTACATAGGCCTGTAAAATAACAAGTACCTGTTGGCAACAAATGTAAAAAATTACATGTTTACCGTAAGGAAGTATTTGTTTTGTGTTTTTGTAAGTAGGTTACGTCAGGCATTTGACCAAGCTCATATACGTCAGTGCTAAGACATCAGCGATAGCCTGCGTTGGATGTAGCCCTATGTGCAATTGGAAATTAATAACACAGTGAGAGGACAAAGACGGCGTAAATGTGAAGCGTTAATAACTTAAAAACTTCTGATTACACAAACGACCGTGTCAGAAGACGCACAACGCATGAAGTTAATCGTTTTTCACGCACACGTGTACGCACGACGACATCCACATTCTGATGCTAGACGCAGTCCGTCTTGTGGTGTTTGTCGAACGAACGAGAAAATTCATTGTTCGCGTACGGGACGGGACGGGACGGGACGAGACGAGAAGTCCTTGCGTAGTATTTGTAACCAATGCACACGGCCAGCCCGTCTGTCTACGCTGAGTCGGTGACGGTGATTTCGCTCTTTTGTCCCTCCCAGCGGAAACGAAAACTTAAAACTGTGCCCGTAACACACACACACACACACACACACACACACCGCCTTTCCCACCACACATAATCTACAGAAACTAATCACGCCTTATCCTACACCACACGTATAATTTCTATAAATCTTAAACAATTTTCAATAGTCGGAGAACAGACGTGCTACTGATTAGAATATGTTGAGTAAATTACATTTCAAGTTTAAGTTTTCTTACGTTTACGTTTTATTAAGTTTTAAAGTTTTTAATACGAACTTGTATTTATGAAAGAACAAAATTTTAGGATTTTTAAAATCTTTAGATATTTTGTTCCTGTGCTTGTCTACATATTTTAGCGATTAGATGTGCGGAGATAAATACGAATAGAGCAGGTTACGCATAGGCTATTGTAATGTTGTGTGACAGTTTTCCACGTTGCTACTACAAGTACGATTAGAACAAGAAAATAAGGGGAGAAAATAAAATATTACTCGGACGGGAAAGAATCGATAAACGAAACGAAAACACCCAGAGAAAGTACTCTGTTAAAACTTACGTAAGACGAAGAACGACAAAATATATGATAAAAGAAAAGAAGAACGAGGGATGGAAAAGAACGCCTTGGTCGAAAACGTTCGAGAACGGACAGAATAAGAGACACAGCAATGGGGGCTCCCGCGAAAGGAGAAGGGACAACTACAGCCTGTAGGGCAAGTACAGCGAAACGAAAATTGAGTGGATGGAAAGAGAAGAGTTATTAATTCTACAGTATAAACAAGAACAGCGATAACGCGGCCGGATTGTGGTGCGCGTAGCCTGTATTTACTCATTGTGTCCACTGACGTTGTACGCGGAAGTCGTTTCACTGTTGTTACCAATATGTTCAGGTTGCTGGCGATGAAACGTGTCCACGGAGCACAACAAAATACCGTTGGGTCTCTCGGTGGATAGTGGGACTAAAGTTGATCTTAAAACGACGACAAAGGTGTACGAAAAATTAAATTATAGTTTTGGCCGTATTAATTAGTGATTAAATGACTAAGAATAGGAAATACAGCTAAAATAATTTGACACGAAACGGCTGTCCGCTGCGCTGTGTCAAAAGACCTCACTGCGCATCCGTAGCTTTGACGCCTCGTTTTCGGACCAATTATTTTGTGTTCAGAACAGCGGCATGGATGGTGTACCACATGGTGGTTGTGTGTCATGGTTGGTCGCCTCATACTCCACATCTTGAACTGCCTCCTCTACCACTACTACGATCTGCTCGAAGCGTTTCTCTGTACATGATGTTACGAAACATTATTTGATTAAACTCTAAACAGTTCTTTCGACCCTTTATTTTTAAATCTTCACAGAGTCTAAAAGACACACACAATTGTCTCAGTTTGATAAAATCATATTCTTATGAAACATTTCCTTGTACGGCGAATCGACCATTGCCTCTTCCATCTTGACCCTATATCCCGTTCTGTCGGCAGCGCAGTACCTCCATTCCCAGTATCTCTGTAGCATCCACGTTAACATCTTCATCTTCCCACCTTTTCCCTAAACAGCCTTTTAGTATTTTGCCCTGCATATTTCCTACAGGAATTTCCATATCCTCAGTCTTGTTTACGTTTCGTTGAATTGCGAACAGTGACCCAGTCTTTGTTGTTAACCTTAGTAATTGTTATAATATTTCATTAAGTGTCATTCGAGACAACTTAAGTAAAAATAAGCAAAATCTAACGTTTTGCAAACATAATCTGACTTTCAAACAGGAATGAATTATATAAGAAGTGTGACTTATGAGCTTTTCAAAAAATTTTCAGCTGAAATGCTGAAGAAAATCGAAGCACTTGCCAGTAGTTATCCACAGAAACGCAATACGTTTAAGTGCTTATTCTGAGTAGTAATTTCATTACAAAATTATACACAAGTGTTGACATTTACTAAACACAACTTACCTGAGAAAGAAACTTACAAATTTACAAACAGCGCAGTGGAGACATTTTCATTAAAGACGAACATATTAAAATCACTATTAATAGTGATAAAATTGGACATTACAGAGGGATTTGGCAGTGAGTTGGAAACGGTTTTCAGAACAGAAACGCTTCAAGGAATTCGAATATCTATATAGCAACTACCAGTTTTTTATGAGCAAGATAAGTCGTCACTAACAACAAGTATTAGCGTCTGAAATAAATTACACATGTTGTTCTGAGGTGACCAAAACAGTATTTCTGGGGTTTCTGCAAGCCGACGAAAGAATTTGAAGCGACAGTTTACAGCCTACAAAAGGTCTATATACAAAGTGCGCGAGAGGCAAAATTTTATTTACGTAATATATTCTCTTATTTCAGTTTCGTCTTGTGACTTCTAGTAGCTTTGTCACGCGTTTCGGAACGATTGTAGGCTATATATCCCTTATACGAGATCGTCAAATATTAAAAACTGAATTAAAGCGAAACATATAACAACAATAAAAACTGATTTGCGTACACACTACTTAACGGTGTACATGGAAGCCTTTTGTCATCTAAACATTTTGATCTTATTCGTTGAATTCTGTTGAGTTATATAGTTACTAAAAAAAAGTGGACTTTCTATTAATATACATAAACATTCACGTTGGACATTACAGTATATAACCAACCGTTTCCCACTGAGGGTAACAGTGCCTATCACAAAAATGTCCACCGTTTACATTAATATGCCAGTAATATAAATTCTAAGTGATTTGTCGCTGAGCGAGCAACTCGTGGCAGTCCGTCAGGTCGAAAGTAATTTTAGTCAGATTATAGATATGTTACATAAAACATTAAAGGACACATTAAACATTAACAACTTTGTTGAAGTAATTGGTAAATTTCTAGGCCTATATCTATTTCACCCTGAGCGTGGTTTATGAAACAAATATGAAATAATAACATAAATTTAGAAATTAACTGTCATATTAAATGACCACAAGATTGATCTCCCTGATGTACCGTTGTCTGAGGAAGACAAAATTCCTATTATCGAGATTAAGAATGCTTTTAAAACCTACAAAGAATAACTTCAAATAATTCCATATTAGCACTACCAACGGTCAAATTGCTAATTCTTGAATCTACCCACAGCGTACATAGGCTACTAATATCTGAGCTTTATTAATTTATATGCAACCACGAAAGTAACAACATAACAATTTGTAAATCAGCGCCCTCTTTCTTTCCACTTCTGGCTTAGAGCGACTAAATCTGACCGCCGCGCGCACCTTGTATAAACAGTAGGAAAGGACCCATGGCCGCCGCGCGCACCTTGTAAAACCACTATGTAAATAGTAAAGTAAGAAAATATATAGGCCTAATATAATATATGTGATTATTGTATGTTGTATATTACGTCCAACATATAGGCTAATGCCCTTTGCGTGGTAGTTGAATGCTTTAAGTAGTATGAACGAATATGAATTCGATGGTTGTAAACAATGAACAGAAAGACAAACAATAACGAGTGAGCGACGAGTGAGAAAGTACTTAATATTCATGACGATTAATTAACATCTACTAATTACGAATTAGTAATTGAGCGAAACGTTAAGCAGGCGAAATGTAACACGGAAACGGAAGCGAACGGCCAAAGTCACTACAACTAGACCTATTGTACGGTCAAAACGGAATTGAGGGGTCTAGGAGTCGAGTTATTGTGACGAGGCGATTGTAATCTGCCATGTTGTGAGAACTTTACTGTCACGTTGGACGTTCCCACAAACAAGCGCGCGCTCACGCACACACAACACACGTGGCTGTCCTGAGTACAGCACGATGGTACCCTAAAAAAAAATAACTGTTCAAGGAACCGTTAGCTCCTATGAGTTAAACAATCCGTACAAACTATTAGCTACTTCAAGTTGCCTCTACATTTTCATTTGTCAACCAAGCTTCTATACCCTTGGAAATTAGTCTCATCAAGTATTTCATTAAAGTCAGAGTAAGTGATAGTAGATACTATCAGTAGTACAATCGTAAAATCTTTATGTGTAACATACAAAATGTACAGTATGAAAAGAGGTATTACAGGTTGGAGAGTTTTGGAGAAACGGTGATTAGTATCGGGAGTTAAAAATCTGCGAAAGACTAATTCAAAAAATGCTGATACGATTGTCGAGGTTTGTTGATAATAAGTTGTAGGAAACGATTAAGAATTATAGTTTGTGTGATTTCAGGATATAAGACGTATGTTTTCTCATCTAACGTGACCACGATTTGCGAACAAGTGCTCGCGGGGAAGTATAACTTCAATTTTTCTTTCTAAATAATTTTTTTTGAAAAAAAAAACATTCCCAGCGTACTATTTAGACATTTTCATCACTCATGTCGGAGTGGATGAAATTTCCACTACGTCTATCAATTTGCATCATTACTTCCTGACTCCATTTTCATTATTCCTTCTAACTAAAACCGTATTCCTCGATTTCTGTATTTCTTATCCCCCACCCCACACTCATTTTCAGGTTCTGTGATAAACGCGTTATTTTTAAAAGCAAAGACAAAATCATTTTTGACAATCAGCTAATCTTAGAATAACTTCCCTTGTGGGAAAATAATTTGCTCCGTCATGTAGTCCGTTTCGGTATTCCTTACTTCCTAAAATTAATTCAAAATAATTACTTGTGAAGCCCATTTCCTGTTGACATATTGACGTTATTTGGGAGGGAGGTGATCTTCCTTATACTTGTGTTTTTTTTTTATTAAAAACAGTTGTACATAAAGAAAAAAGAAAAATTAAAATGTTTATTTATTTGACAGCAAATGTTTATTTATTTTTCATTCTGCTGTCGTTTTGTTTTATTTCCATCATATGATTTATTTTTCTGTATGGTTACCGTATGTTATTGGACTCTTGTCTAATGTTGTTAATTCTTTAATTATTTATTTATCGAATCTCACTTAATTGTTCTGTACACTGTGAGTTTTGAAAATTTGAGACGATATTATATCGTAATTAA